>BMAU01018316.1:0-600000 GCA_019973935.1 Trichonephila clavipes | reverse complement strand
TTATCTTTAAAGTACCGCCTTCTTTACCTAATTGAATTTTATTGCTTAGATTCAGATGACAGAGCTGATTGGATGTAAGCCCTAACTATATTATCCAATGTAATCATAGTTACGCCTTTGCATTAAATGTTCCACCCTCTTTAAAAGATTTGATGATTTTATTGCTGAAATTGAGCAACAAAGTGTTGATTGGATGTAAATCCCATTATTTTATTCAATGTCAATGTAGATTGCTTACAATTTTTACAGTACGCCTTCTTTAGAAAAATTTTATTGCTCCGATTCTAATGAAAGCGCTGATTGGACGGAAATTTCGATAAATTTAACCAATGTAATCATTGTTCGGCCTGTTTTTTTTAAAACCGCTTCCTCTTAGACGAGCTTGCAATTTTATTGTTCAGATTCAAATCAAAATTCTCATTGGAAGTAAGGCCCAATTATTTTAGCCAATATTGTCAAAGATGTGCTTTTATTTTTCATCATACCGCCTTTTTTACAGTATTAGTTAAAATTTATTGGTCTGTTCTATTGAAAGCGCTGATTGGAGATACATGAGCAGTTAACTCAACCAATGTAACCAGAGTTGGTCTTTAAAAAGTACCGCCTTCTTTCGAGGTTAATTAAGAGATATGCCGAAAAAAAATTAATTTCAAGTAAATTAATTTATTTTTCAGATTTTAATGAATGTAATCACTGTGTGTTCGTCTCATAACCATTCTCCCAATATTGATTTTTTCACGTGAATTTATTTATTTCATGAATCAAACGATCGCATTAATGGGCAATTTTATGTGTCTTAATGGCCTTAGACCAGTGCTTCACACACTTTCAATATTTGCGACCAATTCATCATCCCCCCCTTCTCCCCATATATTAACAATATACTGAATGCAATAAGGATGTCATTCCACGAGAAAGCTTCCATAAAACCTTAGTTGTAAACAGTAGAAATTACCAAGATAAGTAATTATTTTGTACAGTTACTTTTAAGTAATAGATATTTTAAGTAAAAATTACTTAAAGCATTACGTTACTTTTCCGCTCTACATTTATAAGTGTATTATATCAGTATAAATGCGCATTCTATTTTTTATAATGTCTGAATGTATTTTGGTTTGCAATTCCTTTCAGTAAATTAAATTTTTTAAAAAAATAATCTTTTATTTTCGTCTCTTCGATAGGCTTACGCCTCCTCCCTGCGTAGGGTAGCACGTTCCCTATGGCGCACCCCACAGTTTGAGAATCGTTGACTTACAACGTTTTACAAAACTAAATAGTTTTCTGATTTAAAATGTACCTACCTACCTTTTTTTTTAATTTATGGTAAAAAATAACTGTAATGAAGGAAAGGAAGCAACTTACTGGCATATCAATAAATTCGACAATAAAATCTAATTTCCAGCAAAAACAGCTATTAAGTTTTTGGTTGAAAATTCAGCTAGAATGCACAAGATTTCTCACACAGATGTAAACATTTTAATGGCATTCAAACAATGTATTTAAGGTATCTGACTACTTGCGACAACTCTTTGTAAAAAAATGGAGATATGAAGATTTTTTTGTGGTTTTTAGATTCATTTAGTACATTTTAAGAAAAAAAGGCTAAAATAAAGAAGAGAAAAATAAATTATTAATACTAAAAATGGGAAAAAATGGGTAAAAATTGACAAAAAATTACATAAACCAGGTCCGCTCTGTACAAATAGTAAAAGGACAAATTCTCAATTTTTTAAATTTGATGTGTTACTTTGTTATTTATGTTTAAAATGACCTTCAAGATAAGTGATATTTTAATTTTTACAAAGACTAGAGCTCTTTATTTTCGTAACTATATGAAATTGCTAAAAAAAAAACTGTGATTATATTCACCTAAAGGACTGTAAAAATTGAAATAAAACTGTGATTGATAAATCTGAAGGTTAAAACAATTTTACTGTTATACAAAACATACACAAAAAGTTTCAGCAAATTACTTTCAAAACTTTTTGAGCAATCGCTGTCACCGTTTGAATTTTTCGAAAAAAAATCACATTTCGAGGAAAATGCATTTTAAAGTTTGACATTTTGTTTAAAGTTATGGCATATGCTTTTACTAAAACACTTATAGTTTTGGTTCTAATGAATGGAAAATAAAAAAAACTTGGTATTTTTATAAAGTTAATAAGAGGACCTATAAAAAACTTTAAAAACATATGTCATTTTTTTTTAAAAAAATCATGATTTTAGGGTAGTCGGATACCTTAAGAAAAAAATATTTTTTCTCAACGTAAGCAGATACGTGAATAAAATTAGCAGAAAACACATGAAATACAACTGCTGATAATTTCAATAAACCTAGACTTCGACATTTCGTGTGAAAAAAAATGCAAGCACATATCTCAGTTACTAATTATAAAGTATGTGTAAGTGATACCTACAGCATAAATTAATATTAATGAGTAAATTATATTAAAACTATATAAATATTGTTTTAATAACTAATAAATATTGTTTTAATTGTCTTCACATAAAGTACATATAACATGCTGATCTACTTTAAATATTATTTTAAGATACATTCTTCCCTGAGAATGAGTGTGTAGAAAAGAAATGGGGTTCCTCTAAAACATCTTTTACTTTTATGGGTCAAAAAAGTTTGACCACTGTTCTTGTGTAAAGGGTAGAGTTAATTTCTTTCACATTCGGACACAAAGTTGACTGAATAAAATTAAACCTACTATTGAATTAGTAACTTTCATCATTCTCAATACACAAGTAGCCGCTTGTGAAGGGCGTAGCATCCACTATCTCATTTTCGTTGAGTCAACTAGTGAGAGGAGAACGTTGTTTTTGAGTGTTTGAGAGAATGGCGCAGAAGGACAGTTACCATGATTGAGGGGCCCAGGTGATTACAATTCAGAACTAGATATCGACTGTCTGCTCCATCCGTTAGGTGAAGTACAAAATAACTCACACGAAAGAACCCTTAAAGTATCCGACTACTTGTGGCAACTTTTTTTTAATGAAGATATGGGGATTTTTTGTGGTTTTTATAAGATTTATTTAGTGCACTTTAAGAAAAACTTGCTACAATTAGGAAGATAAATATAAATTATTATTACTAAAATGGTAAAAAATGGGTAGAAATTCACAAAAAATGACATACACGGGGTCACTCTATGCAAAAAGTTTATGAACGAAGTTTAAATTTTGATGTGTTGCTTTGCTATTCATTTTTAAATTACCTTCAGGATAAAAAATATTTTAATTTTTACAAAAACTAGAGCACTTTATCTCAGTTATTATATGAAATTGCTTAAAAGAACAGTTATTATATTCACATAAGGTATTGTGTAAACTTTGAAATAAAACAGTGATTGATAAATATGAAGATTAAAATATTTCTACCATTACACAGAACATACACAAAAATATTTCAGTTAATTATATTTATAAAACTTTTTGACCAATCGCTGTCCCCGTTTGATCATTCTCTTAAAACGACATATTTCGAGTAAAACGCATTTTAAAGTTTGGCATCTGCTTTTAATAAAAAAATTGTAGTTTTTGTTCTAGTGAATGGAAAACAAAAAAGCTTGGCATTTTTATAAAGCTAATAAAATGACCTATAAAAACTTTAAAAAATATTTGTCAATTTTTTGACAAAATTCATGATTTTGAGTATCGGATACCTCAAAGCCTTATAGTTATTGCTAGCCACGCCAATAAAACAAAATATTCAATTTTTCATGTTCTTCAACTTGAACATGCCTTTCACAAAGTCATGTCGCCTTTATATTTAAAATAATAAGCCTTCCAATAAATAAGGTTTTGCAATTATTTCACTTCTATGTATCATATTTCAGATGACAAACATTGTAGTACATTATAATAAATAGTAGAACATTTAAGTTTTACTACATGCAACTTCAAGATAATTCATTTATCATATTCTTTGAATTTAACTAATGCTTTATTATTTTTGATTTATTGTAAAATCAGTTAGAATTTTCAAAAATAGGAACAGATAAAAAGTTCTTATAGAACCTCTAAATTAATAGCATAACAAAAGGATGTAAGGATTACATATTGTCCTAATTTCTTATCCACAACCAATCTAAAAAAATTAATTATAGAATTCGACCTGATAATAAAATAAATAAAAGTGCGATCGAAAAAAAATAATGGAAAAAAAAATAATTAAAAAGTCATCTTTCCATTTTGAAGTTTGTGCACTTCTATTCAAATTTAATGAGACCACTAGGTTCTTAAATTACAGCAGCTCAACTTCTATTGAAAACAGAAAAGATGGAAAAAACAACATTTAAAGTCAAGATTTTAAGCTGTTTTTAAGAAAACGTAAAATAAAAACGCTCGTTTTCATTCGTGGAAAAAATAATTTTTTTTAAACATTTTCGTAGAACTTCTGACTCCAGGGAGCTAGATAATTAAAATTTCAAATAGAAACCTGGCCATAGCAATTAAAAATAGTTATAAATAACTTATTAAAAAATAAATGCATTAGAGAAAATTTACTGCTGAATTATGAAAATCATTATCTTTATTTTTCAATTAAGTTAACGGGGAGCATAAGCGAATTTATAACGAATCTTTGATGTGAGTTTTAAAAATGGTAAAAATGGTAAGTTTGTGCACTTCTATTCAAATTTAATGAGACCACTAGGTTCTTAAATTACAGCAGCTCAACTTCTATTGAAAACAGAAAAGATGGAAAAAACAACATTTAAAGTCAAGATTTTAAGCTGTTTTTAAGAAAACGTAAAATAAAAACGCTCGTTTTCATTCGTGGAAAAAATAATTTTTTTTAAACATTTTCGTAGAACTTCTGACTCCAGGGAGCTAGATAATTAAAATTTCAAATAGAAACCTGGCCATAGCAATTAAAAATAGTTATAAATAACTTATTAAAAAATAAATGCATTAGAGAAAATTTACTGCTGAATTATGAAATCATTATCTTTATTTTTCAATTAAGTTAACGGGGAGCATAAGCGAATTTATAACGAATCTTTGATGTGAGTTTTAAAAATGGTAAACCAAAAAAAGGCTGGGCGGAATGTAAAAAGCTATATATATATATATATATATATATATATATATATATATATATATATATATATATATATATATATATATATATATATATATATATATATATTATATATATTATATATATATATACATAATATTATATTAAATATATATATATATATATATATATATATATATATATATACATAATATATATATAATATATATATATTTGGAATTGGTATTTGTAACAATCAAGAATCCAAAGAATTTTTGAATTTTTATTAGCAAAACATTTCATGTTTTCACAATTTATTCTGTTTACTAAATACAGGGTGTACAGGCTTAAAGTATCTAAAAGTTTGGCTTGTTATTGCGGAACTACCATTCAGAATATAATAAATTGTTCACCCATGGATTGGAAACCCCTCCGAGATTTGACAAAGCCTTTTAAATAAATTTATGGATAGTAGTGCACAAAAAAGACCGTACTTCAGAAAGACGTATATATACGTCCAAGACAATTAGCGCTTTGACTGAGAGAAACGTTTATATACGCTGGTGGCTCTTAAGAGGTTATATTGTAGCTTTAGCGTCAAAGTATGGTATTATTAAATTCAATGCATTGTTACTGAATTGTGGGAGGAGAGGGTGCAATGAAAATTATGATTGGGTCTCAAACATTGAAAGTTTGAGAAGCACAGATATACATGAAAAATAAATTTGCTTAAGCTCAAAAAAGAGATTATGTATATTTTTATATATATATAGGGTATCAGGGCTTAAAGTATCCAAAAGTAATGACTTATTACGGAACTACCCATCAGAATGCAATAAACTGTTCCTCCATGGATTGAAAATCCCTCCGATATTTTTTGGGTATAGCCCGATCAGCCGCACGTGCACACCGTATTCGGTAATCACAGACAATAAATTTGTTAAACTGATTTTATTAGAAAATATGTGGGTGCCACAGCGAAATGTGCAGCACGTACTTTGGTTAACGGAATTTCAATCAGACGCGTGAACAGCGACATGTTCGAACAGAATGGATTGTCGATCCTCCGACATCAAAATCTATCCACCAATGGGAAAGAACTTAAAAGAGTCGGGAACTTTGATATCCCAAACTGCCATGTATCCTTAAGTTTTCGTAAGAGACTTCGCTGTTCGATCATATCGCTGTACATGCGTGTCTGATTTAAATCCCGTTAACCAAAGTAAGCACTGCACTTTTTGCTTAGGCGTCCAAATCTTTACTAATGAAGCAAGTGAAACAAGTTTAGCGTGTGCAATTGCCGAACAATGCGCGCACGTGCAGCCGTTCGGGCTGCACCCCAAAAATATAGGAGGGGTTTTCAATCCACGGATAGACAGTTAAATACGTTCTGATGTGTAGTTCCGTAATAAATAGACATAACTTTTGGAGTTCTTAAGCCCGGAGACTCTGTATGTATTTTATTACGTATGAGTATGAGGATTAACTTTACTCATGTATAACCACCAGATTACTTATCAAGTTTAACTCAACAATATAATTTATCACCTGTGTCCCCATATTACTATTGTCAGTTATATATTAGAATGGTTAAACATCTAAAACAAATCAGAAACAGACTTATTTGACAATAAAAGCTTGTTTGGGAGGCTAAATTCACAAGTTATTCAAACCAAAAATATTTGTCTTAATTATTAATACTTTCTTTCATTCGCACGTTCGGTTTTCTCTCATTGGTCTTTTTTCAATTAAACATATTGTAAGGTTTATGTTAATACACTTATGTCCAAAATTAAGGTCACAAACAGAAAATCTGTGATAACTATTGAACTATCCACAGTGTTACCACAAAATTTGGCACAGAAACATATATTACGATGGAAAAAATAAATTAACAACATAGCAATTTGGAAAAGATATTAGTTTTGAATTAAGATACAGGGCGTATCAAAAGGTGTAAGGCCATGAATCAAACGTTTGATACAGGAAAAGTCTGCCTAACATGGAGTGGGACCACAGTGAGTCGATATACAAGTGTCACTACGAATTGCCATACTACACTGCTGCCCACCGTAAATGAAACACCCTGAAGGAAGCATGCAAATAACATGGAATTTACAACGTGCATTAGCGGAGGTGAGATATGTAAACGATTCAAATTTCAGCGCATACACACATCACGCGCGCCTGTAATGCCACCTCAAAGCGCTATTTAAGCTTGGAGATTTCAACGATTTCAAGATCGGCAATTGTGCTTTTCTTGTGGTTTTTCCAAAACACGATCAGTTAGTTCTCGTAGAAAACAGCGATTAGCTTTTGATCAAGTATCCGAGTTCGACAGAGGAAGAATAGTGGCGTACCGAGATTGTGGATTATCTTTCAGGAAAATCGGTAGTCATGTTGGACGAAACCAAACACCAGTAATGTGGATATGTGACCGTTGGATGCAGGAGGGTACGATGGACCGACGTGGTCGATCGCATCCACCTCAGCGCACCACTTTACGTGAGGACAGGCAAATTGTGCGCATGGCAGTGACGGATCGGTCAGTCACATGACGAACCGTAGCACGGCACATTGAGTATGTAATGTATCATTTAGTATCTACGCGTACAATTCGACGCCTTTTACAGCAGAGTGGTCTGTCCACAAGACGTCCATTACTTGGTCTACCCTTGACGCAGGACCACAGTCGTCTCCGCCACCAATGGTGCGATGAAGGAAGAATGTGGGCGGCAGAACGGAATGAAGTTGTCTTTTCTGACGAGTCACGCATATGTCTGCAACACCACGATGGTCGGATTCGAGTCTGGAGACATCGTAGAGAGATGATGCTGAACAGCTGTATTATGCACCACCTCACTGATCCTGTACCGGGTATGGGGTGGTATTGGATATCACTCTCGCACTCCTCTAGTACGGATGCCAGTACTTTAAACAGTCAGTGCTGTATCTCCGAGGTATAGGGGGCAGTCGTCCTTCCTTACCTTCAGGGCTTGGCCACAGCCATATTTCAACAGAATAATTCTCGACCACACGTGGCACGCATTATCCAAAGGTTCTTCGTCAATCAACAGATTGAATTGCTTCCCTGGCCGGCTCGCTCTCCGGATCTTTCACCGATAGAAAGCATGTGGTCCATGGTTGCTCAACGATTGACACAGATTACACCCCCAGCTGCCACATTAGATTAACTTTGGCAAAGTGTGGAAGCTGCTTGGTCTGCTGTACCCAATAACACATCCAAAGTCTCTTTGAATCAATGCCGAGGAGTGTGGCAGCGGTGATCTTCACCAATGGCAGCTACTCTGGCTACTGATTCTAGCAGAAACCACACTTCTCAGAAGTCTATAAATTTAATCATTTGATACTTAGTCAACATATTGTCTACAAAGTTAATTTTGTTTTGCGATCTTTTTTCTTTCTTGGTGTTGCACTTACGGTAGCCAGCAGTGTATTTATGAAGGTGTCAATAAATGTTTGTGGCAACAAAATCCATTAATCTAAATGCGCTATTTTTAATTCTTGGGAGTCCTGGGAAGAGAGCTACGCTGAGAAAGTGCTCTTCTCAGACCATCCCAAACATGTTCAATATGATCGAGATCTTGAGGTCGTGAGGGCCAATCCATAAGACGAATATCCTCCTCTTCATGAAATGCATTAACAATGTGAGCTTTGTAGGGCCGTGCAATGTCATCTGTTAAAATGTAGTGAAGTTCCATATCCGGCTTCAAAGGCCATCATTCATTTATCGCTGTGAGTTGACAGCACCCCCATAAAAGACGTACAGTTGTATACACAAATATTCCTTTGTCACCAAATCAATAGATTTTTGTTAGGTAAGAGGGATGTGACTTTCTCTCCAGATGAAGATTCGATGGGAATCACTTTGTGGGAACCTCCATGGGTTCCACCCTGAAGACGAAGATTGAATCAAGGCAAAAATTACCAGACAACATTTTTACAATAACAAATAATATTTATTCACTTGAATCAATTATCAACCTTCTAAATACAAAGATGAGTCAGTATGTTTAAGTCAATGAGATTCAACTTTAGTATTAAATTAAATCACGAAATTTGATACTAATCTACTATTAAACTCAATATCGAACGGGTTTACCGGAATAAGAGGACCGAGAGATGTACACAATTTGAATTACTATCAATCATTAACTTTCCACTAACTCTATTATTTATTTACTCTTATTATCCGATAAATGAACTTTAAATATCACCTGACTTTTACTACTTCAATCCTTCCCAGTTGGCTCAACTTTCCGAATGTAGATCGCTGCCTGATAATCCGCTAGAAACTAATCACACAATCAACTTGAATCTTCTTAGCGTTCCGTCTATGTATCTCTTAGCTTAGTAGTTTTCTCCGCTAATCTGCAACACTCTCCTTATACACTTTGATTCATTTGCATATCCCATTTTCTCCTTTTAGAGCTGGTTGGAAATATACGCGAATTTACAATCCCCAAAGACGCCCAAGAGTATTACTAATAAAGTGCCGTATAGATTCGTCACAACTTTGTCCTCTAAATCTCGATTCATCACTGAAAAGAACACACCTCCATTCTTGTGGTGTCTGTGACTGATGTTCTCGGCTCTAGAATAACCGGTCTTTCCTGTTAGATGCAGTTGAAGGGACACACACGACTGGACACCGGGAATAAGGACCAGTTCCTGCAAGACGTCTATAGAGTGATTGTTTAGGAGTTTTTTTTTCCAGACACAGCACAATGACCATGAACAAACTGAAAAGCCTTTGTTTGCCTTTGCCGTCAACCGCTCATTCCAAGTAGCGATCCTGTGCAGAGATTACGGCTCTGTGTAGGTCTTGGCTGACCTTTCCAGTGACAGCACCACTTGTTTGTAATTTTTTTCATGGTCGAGATACACTTATCGAGCCACCTCTTCTTGAGACTGGTCAGCTTCGAGTCTGCCAACGTTTTTCCATCTCAAGTAATCATCTTATGAGAATTTATTCGCCCTGCAAACAGGCTAACGTTTGTTTTAATGCAATATTTACAAAACTACATCAAAAATAGCAAATGCTTTTGAACGGTATCAATGCATAAATTCTGTAAAATCTAACTCTAAACAACTTATTTTCCTAAGCCGAAGACTGGTATTGTACCGTTCTTCAAAATATATGGAATACAAATTCTATCAGTTTTACTGAAGGCAATTTAGAATTAGGTCGAAAAACATGTTTGTGACCTTAATTTTGGGCATGCATGCACTATTATAATGTACTTTTTCTTTGGTTATTGCAGTTTGCAATGTTAAAAATGTATCAACAAGCTTTCACAAAACATGAAAAAAGTATTCGAATTGATATGTAAACAAAAAATATTTTATCAGCCAGGATTATATAACTCAAGTTTTAAGAATAATATTTGCTATTAATAATTACCCTGATATGTTGGATTGCACACTTTTTACTTTATATATTAACTTTTTTCATATTCATAAAACGAAAAATTCTAATAAAATCATCAACTTACATTCAAGACAGATGTTTATAAAAGTATTGTTTTCTTGCATATTTAATGCATTTTACTGTGTTATATTTCCTGTAATTTTAAAGGTACAGCATGTATACACATATCACCTAATTGTTTTTCTGAATTTATTGCACTATATATAATGTATTACATGTTTCAGAAAAACTATTTCTTTAAAATCTGATGAACAAAGTCATATTTTTAAGCTTTAATAATCTGATAAGAAAGTAATTTTATAGTACGGCCAGCTTTCACACAATATGAATGATAAATTTAATTTCTATCTTATTTATGATTCCAAAAAAACCCTTATTTTGCTTTTATTTTCTTACTTATAAGTATCGAATTAATATGATGGGTGGCGCATTTGTTCACTCGCTGGCCTTGTTCGCCCAGGTTCATGGGTTCGACCTCGGCACAAATCGATGGATTTTCATGATGCAAAAAAACCGACAGCGTCCTTGTCGTATAGAGTTATGTGACATGTACAAGACCATTGAGTGCCTGTTTGGCTGGGGTGCTATAGGGCAAAATTAAATTCCTAGTTCGGTTTCTTATCGTCATATTTCAAGTCCTCCCCCCTCTGAGAAGGAAAATGGACACCAAATTTATATGCAGCGTTTGGTATCCTACCTATATGGGGCCACACTAAAATATATACCAGCCCCCTGGGAATGTTCTTGGTCTGCAATTTTGAAGTACCAATCCACAGCCCCATTAGAAATAAAAAAAAATATTAAATTCATATATGTTTAATTTTATATTGCACATAGAAAAAAGCTGTTATGTTACTCGTGTTTTTTACATTCTTTTATTTTGAGCGACATTCATGTAAAATATATTTAAAGATGTAAAGTATTTAAAAAACAATATGACACACGCTGAATTTTACATGTTGTCAAGCACAGAAATTTTTAAAAAAAATATTATTTGTGGTGGTTCAATAAATGTCTCTGACTGTCGATTTTTATCCCAACTTAAAGAACACATAATTTTTCTTCTAAATATGAAAATTAGTTTGATAATGACATGTAACATAGCACCCTACTTCACATACCTGAACAATACGAATTGCCTTGACTGAAACGAATGATAAATCAGTTAAACGTTCGTTTAACTGATAACCCCTTAAGGGTTCATTTTATTTCTGAATTATGGAACAATAAATATCAGTTCGTAAGCTTATTTTCAAACATACATATCTTTTTAAACGTAACAGCAACAGCACCATTTGCATACAGAATTTCATAAAAATTAATAGAAAAACATTTAAATAAACGAGTAAAATTTCCCCATAAAGACGGCTTTTATTATAGCAGAAATCATTAGGCTTTGGAATCAGTGGCTTAACGTACACCCCCGCACCGTGGGAGGCCCAAACTCAAAGGGGCTCAAAGCCTGATCGATATCAAGTACGTAAGATTCTCGGCTTGGGGAACAATACCTGACTTTGCAGGGAGGGGGGGCTAATATTCTCCGTTACGCCACTGTTTGGAATCAATTATAATGAACTATAAATACAAAGTTTAGAGTAGCTATCTTATTTTGAAATACAAATTATATTTATATGTTTTGCATTTACATAAATGATTATGAAATTATTAATCAAACTTTGATCGTGTATGATAACACGGTACAAAAACTAACATCGCAATCTGGCCCGTAGAATCTTTTATCTCTCTTCCTCCCTTTACTGTCTCTTTTTGAGTGGAAAATAATACATTGTCGGGTTGGATTAGTTTTCTTCTTTGTTGGGGGGGGTCAACACAGTGTCTTTCAGTCAAGCATGAAGGGAGTTGCTCAGCAGAAGGACGTCTTCTTTTTGTAGAACATGTCACCGAGTGGTACTTTTCAATTCTTCTAAACCATAAAAGCACATGTGAAATAATTCGGAAAAGACCAACTGCGCAGTATAAATTTTCACAGTGCTCGAGTTCATCTTGGGATGAGCCAGGATAGTACATTCCGCCTGCCTGAGCTCAACTCGGCAAAAACTGTTAAGTGGTTAACAAAGCTATCATGTACCTAAATTATTATTGAGCAAATTTGTCGAGTGATTCATAGTTATATTAACGTCACGGTAAAAATCTGCACGAGGGCTAATGGTGACGGACCTCATAATTTTAAACCATGGTCTTTTTTTATATGTTTTTCCCTATTATAAACAACAATCTATATTAATATTAATAGATTTTTGTCGGGGTCTAATGAAGTAATTACCAAATTTAAATGAAACCCTAGACATAATTGTGCATAAAAGAAAGTATCGAACCTTTTAGAATATTTTAAATACGCTCATTAATTTAAATTTTAGCATTACTATCAGTTATTAACATTTCTTAATTTACACTTAGTACAGAATTAGTAAAGGTTATTTAAATGCAAATAAGGATCTCAGCTATGTTGTAAAATTTTAATGGGATCTGAAAGCGCTTATGAGAATATTTTAACATAGAACTTTGTTGTATATGTAATTAATTAAAATGTATATATTTTAATGCAGCAAATCCTGATAATCACCATCATCGTGCATGTGTCTTAACGTGCATTTATGTTGCATATTCATAACCCATTAAAATGCTGAATTAAATTCGAATCAAGCTACCGTTGGCATATGTGTAATCGATTATGCCTTATGGGTGTTCCTACCAATTTACGAATACTTTTTAAATCATTAAAGTATATATTTTTCGCTTTTAATAATACTTATTCAAAACTCTATACAGTAGATAGAGTTATTTGTTAGATTATTTACAATCAGGAACATGCATTGATTAAATAGGCTTCTGATGAAGTCGCATTTTGAAAATTGGGACTTCAGGTATTTACAGTTTGTTTCGAAAACAGGATTGCTATAATTCATATACTTATTATTTGATTATTTTAAAATAGTAAGTCACTTATTGTTCAGAAATCTAGTAAATAATTTGTAACACTCCTTGAAATTGCAAAAATTGAGAAAATTTATTCATAGAACTCTAAAACATAATGCATATTGTACAATAAATGATCTACAAGTATCAATAGATGTAAAATGAACTAGTAATATTAAAAAAAAGAATTTAATCAATTTTTTCCTACTTAGGTAAAGAAAGAAAAAATTTATTTCAGTTACTTTTATCAAATAATTACAGTTAATATAATTATGTATATACATAGGGAAGAATCAAAATATTAAGAGGCAATTAATTTTTATGAATTATCATTGAAGTATCGTATTGTCACCCGAAACAACCGTATATATAAAATTTCAATTCAACTGAATGCTTTAAAACGCGAGGGAAAAAATCTTTTAAAATTTTGACCTAAGTTACTAAAAATGAAGCCAACGAAATAAAAATCCTTACATAATTATCGTTACATCCAAGTAATTTTAATTAATTATAACTAAATTATCGCATTGCCACTCAAAACAATCGTATGTAGAAAATTTCAGCGCAAATGAGAGCTTTAAAATATGAGAAAGAAACCTCTTAAAGTTTTGATACGAGTCGCCAATAGAGTCGCTACGTCAACGATGTCAACGTGGCTGTATTTGTAATTCTATGAATTAGTAGTTTTAACCAATTAATTTTTATTAACTATAGTAAATATGCCGTATTCTCATCCAAAATAATAGCGTATATAAAATTTCAGATCAATTGAGCTCTTTAAAATGTATTTTATTAACGATTGAAAATTTGAATATAGATATATATTGGGAGCATTTGATATGCATAGAAAAAGTGAAAACTAATAGTAAAGGGTGTTTTTTTAGAGGTATAGAACTTTAAATTGCAATAAAACAACGATGTATTATTCGATTGACATGATTTTTTTTATTCGAAAGATATTCTTGTGGCATTACATTTCAAATATGATTTCTGGCATAGGACTGCCACAGCTGGATCGGATGTAGTCCAATCTGGACGTCCAATTTTCGATGACTTTTTCCAACATTTGTGGCCGTATATCGGCAATAACGCGGCGAATGTTGTCTTCCAAATGGTCAAGCGTTTGTGGCTTATCCGCATAGACCAATGACTTTACATAGCCCCACAAAAAATAGTCTAGCGATGTTAAATCACAAGATCTTGGAGGCCAATTCACAGGTCCAAAACGTGAAATTAGGTGGTCCCCAAGCGTGTCTTTCAATTAATCGATTGTGGCACGAGCTGTATGACATGTCGCGCCGTCTTGTTGGAACCACAGCTCCTGGACATCATGATTGTTCAATTCAGGAATGAAAAAGTTAGTAATCATGGCTCTGTACCGATCACCATTGACTGTAACGTTGTGGCCTTCATCGTTTTTGAAGAAGGATTCCACCAGCCCATAAAGCGCCCCAAACAGTCAGTTTTTCTGAATGTAACGGTGTTTCGACATACACTTGTGGATTAGCTTCACTCCAAATGGGGCAGCTTTGTTTGTTGACGTAGCCATTCAACCAGAAGTGCGCTTCATCGCTAAACAGAATTCGCTTATGAAAATCGGGAACAACGGCAATCTCGTTTTGGGCTCATACGACGAATCTACGCCTTGCTTGATGATCGTTTTGATGAATTGCCGAATCAAACTGAGAATAAATCACTTGACAGCTGTTAAATCGGTCGCCATCTTGGAAAGTAATGCCAACTTAAACTTCTATACCTGGAAAAAAAACACTCTGTAGGAATTGAACAAGAAGAAAACTTTACAAATTTAGATATTTACATAAGTTATCAGATCTGTATGTATTTGTGTAATATGATTTTCTTGATAGGAAAGGAAAGGAAAGAAAAACACAAAACAAAGCGATTGTTAATAAATGGAAAAAAAGTAACATACTGCTTGTTTAAGTTCTACTAAAAGAAAGACAATTTTGAATAATCTGGCAGAAAGCCATTTAAGATCAGAAAGAATACAGCGTAGAGAGGCTCAACAAATGTTAAGAAATAGTTTTTTGTATGTGTGCGTGGAGAAAACTTTTGATAATAAATCATCGAAGTGTTGAAACTTGGGAATCACGGAAGAGAAAAAAAAAGAAAGATAAACATTTATCTTCACTTCCTAACAGGATTGAAATAGCGTTTTCGCTAGAATTCTAGAGGTAACTGACTCACCGTAAAATTAATTTGAAACATTTCAGAAAATTAACACTAAAAAAAAAAGTTTTTTCAAGCAATCAAATTCATTTTTTTTAAAAAAAAACTGTCATCTTATTAAAAAAAAATAGGTAGGAAAATAAAAGAATGATAAATATTTCCCGTCAAAAATGTTTTCAAGTTTTCTTAAATATGACACTTTCCAGTTTCTTGAAATTTTTGTATGGTTTTAGATTTGCATTTTGCTTTTACTTCATTCGAGCATATGATTACAAAGTAGTTTATTTTTAAAAAAAATATCTCGTTAACTTATAAATTGATAAGGATCACTGTTTCTGAAACTGTGGGGTGCGCTCCCTGGAAGGGGGTTATAATCTTACCAGGAAGGCACGAGCATATCGTAAAGTTGAAAATGAAAAATTATTCAAAACAGTTATCAATTTACTGAAAGGAAGAAAAAACACAATATATTTTGACATAATAAAAAGTAAAATACATATTTGCACTAATATAATGTAGTTTTGAAAAAGTATCAGTATGCACAATGTATTTGATAATTAATTCATAAACACGCATTCAAGAACAAGTTTAATAATTACAAATGACCCCAATGGGCTAGTCATGTACAAAACTATATACAAAATTTAATTCTTATCTTAATAATTTTTACGGTTCATAATTTTATCGTCAAAGTTCATTATTATTAAATTCAATATATTGTAATTGTATGGATGGGGGGGAGGCAGAAAAATTATGATTGAAAATTGGGTCGAAAGTTTAAAAAGCAGCGATATGGAGGAATCGATCTTATCTAAAATAGTTTTATAAAATATAAGAAAACATATAAAATTGTTGTGAAGCATATCATAAAACGTTGAACATTGTAATTTAAATTGTAATATAGTTCACTTAATAAGTATGAAAATTATATACAGGGTGCCCCAAACGTTGTGACGTTTGAGATAAATAACGATAACGTGATATTGATCAGTTTAAACATTTAGATTATTAACGTCATAGCTATTATTTACAGTCATACATTGAAGTTATTAAACTTATTAAAATATTATTGGAGTTCAAATAATGTGGTTTGTGAAAGAGGATTTCTTTACGGGGGCCTGCTCAGTTCGAAGGTTTCAAATCAACTATGATTTTCTCTACGGTTGGCCTTTTCTCAGCGGTTGGCCTCTTAGCATCCAGTTACATCCTGCTAGTGGCGGCGGGAAAAGGGTTCCTCGCGGTACAAAGACTGTGGGGGAGGTCCCAGATGGGGCCACGCAATAACTTTCAAAATGCAGCTGCAAAATGCACGTGTTATGATTATTTCCGCAAAGAAGCCGATTCACAGCCGGATGGTGGAAATCGTTACAACGTCCAATCTTTGAACAGTTAGATTCTTCGTTAGGAGTACAAAAAAAGGGGCCCCATAAATGTATCTGTGTAGTCCGTAGTCTACGAAAAAAATACGAAAAATTGCCGTATTGGTCACGTCAACAGTAGTATTTGACAATATTTATTACGGCAAGTGTTCTAAGTGTCCATCATGCATATCGCGACAGACTAGTTAATATTACCTACATATTTAAGGTCAGTTAAATAAATTGTAATGCCCTGACGATAATAAAAATAGACATGCATAAGGAGATACATTCAATTAGAATATAAAAAACTTAAGTGTTGTCTTAACTGACCGAAAATATGCAGGTAATATAAATTAAATTAAACTCGGTGGTGCAACAGCCCATGAGGGCAAAGGCCTACTGTGCCCAACTCAATTTTCATGACCTTGGCCACTGAGGTGCATGAACAAATGGTCAGTATTCTTATTAAAAGTATGAGTTCTGGAATAGTTAGAGTAAATGGTAGACACACTTTTTCGATTAGGATATTGTATATTTAAAGGAAAAATCTGTATTCAAGATTTAAGTTTTTGTTGTTGTATTGTTATTATTAATGTCAAATGTGTCGGGCGATGTCAGATGGAGGGCCACGAAAACCATCACGTTAAAACGCTAGATGTACACACACACACACACCTGTCGTTATCCGTAGCTTTGAACACCTTACAGGTGACCGCGTGTTTAAGCTTTGCTCCATCCCATTTTTTGAGGAAGAATACCCTGGTGGTGGTCAGGGGCCTCCCACTCATCTTCCTCACCAACCTCACGAGAGGACTTGTATCGACACGTATTTGAATTACCCTCATGCCGAAAGGCACTATACATTTATAAACATCCATGCCTTCTATGGGATTGAAAACCATGCCCTACGGTTCAGTAAGTTAGAACCTCATCAAGTGACGAGGACGCCTCCTGAGCTAACATCTGCCCTTTTAACTTCGATACCACACCAACGGGAAGACGTTAGATCCTCGACATATTTGACATGTATCGGCCCCCTCTGCATGGCGGATCTTCAGCGATACTAGGCTCAAACTCATGCCACGCCGGCAATGATTCCGTTACCTTGAACAGTAGGTTGCCGCGGTCACATAAATTCCTCTACATGGCGAGTCTTTAGTGGCACCAAGACTCAAACTCATGACTCACTTGCTATGATTTTGTAACTATGACCGCTCGGTTAACATAATTGTCTATTGTTTCATCAAAACACTACTACAACCTTAAAAGAAGAGTTATCCATAAAAAACATTGAACCTATATTCAGTGAAAATCGCCTAATACAAAGCAGAAAGGGTCTGAACTATGTTTCCGTTTTACAAGAACTTCGTGTTAAAGGATATTGCAAAAAAAAGCACAATGAAATTAAGTTTATTAGAGTTTCTTTTTTTTATTTACAGAGATATGGGTGTATATATTCAAATTTTTAATAAAAATCTCTATGAAAAAAATATCCCCAAAATAAAAATATCTAAAAAAATGTAATACAAAATTTTTAAATTTTTGGAAAAATTTATTGAAATTTTGTAAAAAAATCTGACATTTTTCTTTGCATTTCTTTCAGCATCAGACTGTGAACACATTGATCGATATCGTGCATTTTGTTGTTGTTTTTTCCGTTTTCACCATTGGAAAGTGCGTCTAAATAACTGCGCATACCTGTTCCTCAATTCGTATTGATGTAAGAGCAGAAGCTGCATAATTTATTTCATCGTCGGGATCAGCGACAATGATATTTTTCGAGCTTTGAACAAACTCCAAAATACCTTTGTCTGCCATAAAATTGGGGCTGTACACACATTATCATCATTTACTTCTCTCGATGCATTATTCCAATAATACCATAAGACAGTTCAATCCGGCTGGTGTTTTCCTTATTTTGTTCATTCCTGGAAGAGAAATATTTTCGTGTAATGATTTTTGTTTCGTGTTATGGTAACACAATGGACGAAAATACACACATTAATTTGACGAAACCGTTGCATTATTTCTTGTTAACCAATATTTCGTCTTAAGCGTTTTCGCGTTAAACGCATTTCATTGTATTTCCAATAACGCTAAGATTGCTATCCATTTATAGTGAATGACTTCACTCTGAAGAAAACCAGTAACTTCCTGATATGTTTTAGAGAGAGAGAGAGAGAGTTTGACAATTTTGAAATTTTAACATTTTCAAATTGTATAGATTTTAATCTTTATAAAATACCTTACTTTAACCTCTAAGATAATTAGAAGCCCTTACAACCTATTTTTAAATAATCATTGTAACTGGGCCATGCCCATTTAATTGGCGAAAAATGTAAACAAAGTATTTTGTTTTTGTTTAAAAGTTGAATTAATGAAGGAAATCAAGCATTTAATTCAGAATTACCAAAAAAGTGTTTACATGGAGGTACACAAAATCCCTATGAAAGTGTAAACAACGTAATATGGTATCGTGTATCGAAGAAAATATTTGTACAAATAGAAGTATTATCATTAGGTACATAGGAGGCAATTTCATCTTTTAATATGGGAAATGTATCGAAACCAAAAGTTTTGAGAAAATTTAATATTGAGCCTGGTGTTTACACGGTACAGACAATGGAGCGCCTCCACAAATAGAGGCTGCTAAATGCTAAATACTCATGTTTACAAAAAACAAAGGAAGTTAGGAAAGAAAAAAACTTACAAGGAAGAGAGACGATGATGAGTTTCAAAAAATGTAGATGATTTGGAGTATGGGGAGGAATATTTTAATAAAAAAGTAATTAAACACTAAAGTTCATTTATCTCAAAATATAAATTTTTAATGTTCGATGTACCTTTTCTTGAAAAATAATGTTCACAGGTATGTAAAATGTTTATGACATATTTATAATGATGGCTAATATGTACTAAAATGAACATTTTGCAAAAAATTCAAAAGTTTATTTTTTGCACATTTTTTAATGCGAAAATTGGGTTAAATTCCACTATGTTTGATGATATGTTTTATAAATTATTAAACAATTCAATATTAGCTAAAAACTCATTTCAGTGAAATAAGAAAGGTGTACTTTAATTGTATGAAAAAATTCAAACATCCACATATAACAAATTTTGATAAAAAGTACATTAAAAACAGCCAATTTAACATTGTAGGTATAGAGGTTTCCTACCTTCTTAAAATTGACTCGTAATTTGAATTAAGAAGACTTGGTACCCTAAAAATCACAAACCTATCGTTTTTTTTTATTTTCATTTAATCTTATTCTTTGCATTATTATCTTTCGATTGATATATCACTTGTGCATGTCGGAAAGTTAGAAGTTGAATAAAACTTCATTTGAAAAAAATTAGGCAATTCAGCCACACCCCCTTTTAGAAAAAAAGCTAAAAAATGCGTTACGATAAAAAAATCTATTTTAGAAATAGAAATAATAACTATAAAAAAAATGTGTAGTATTAAAAGCAGAATATTTCGAGGCAATACAATAATGTAATTTTTCTTCCTTGTGAAATGTGTGCATGTAAATTTTTAAATTAAGGCATTTTATATTAATAATTTTTATAATTTCAGTTCTTATTCCTGATATATTTTTCATACAAATGTAATACTTTAATATTATAAGAAGAAAAACAGCTAAAATTTCTGTCGTGACAGAAAAAAAATTTAAGTTTTTCTTGAGTTTTCTTGTGCAATTAGTACTCTCTAAAGTTGATCATTTATAAAAATGTGTGGGTTGAAAACATATGAAAATGAAATTATTTTAAAGAAAACGTATAAGTAATATCTTAAAGTGGTATTTTAAGTTTAATTAAGCTTATAATAATTATTTTTTCAGAATTATAAACTTTAAAGTGGTTTTTCTCAGTTTGTGTTTTTCGAAACCTTAGTGCATTCAAAATGCTACTCTTTCGACAATTATATACCAATCACTTCCATTTTTTTCCTGCGTGTTAAAAATACAGCATGTAATAAAATTAGGGATCCGTTTTGCTATAAACTGAATACTTTTTTTAAAAAAAAATAAAATGTAAGTCATATTGGTTTTTTCGTTGATTTTTAGCCTGTATATCAACATTTTATTTTTTTTCTCGAACACGAATAAGTTATTCTAAAACCGATCCCTAAAGTTGTTAAGAACATCCATAAGAATATTATAAAAAAATTTCAGGTCAAAAAATTAATTTTTACAAAAGGAGTAAAATTTTAAAATTTTCCCAATTTTCTTGAAAAAATTTTAATTTTTAAAATTGTGTGAATAATATATGAAAATTTTCATCTGGTAACATTTTCTTGAATTGAAACATTGTATAAAATGTTAAAATATATTTTTTAAATACGTAAATAAAGAAGTTTGCTCAAAGGGTGCCAAGTCGCCTTAAAAAGCAATCAAAGATTTTACGAGAATTCCTATACTCCAAGAAATTAAAAAATGGAATAATTTAAGTGAGCCAAGAAATATAACAATCATGAATTTGAATTCATTTCTACAATCTCAAATTTACATAAATTATTCTCCTTTCAAGAAATTCTGTAATTATATTTTCTAGAAATGGAAAAATTTATGATTTACGAAATGATAATTAGATCCATAAGATATCTTAATAAAAGTCTTTACAGAATTCTAAAACTGAACTTCAATATTTCTCATTCTCTAAGATGTTTGCCAGAACGCATGAAGAGAACTAAAATTGAATAATAAAATTTAAAAAAAAATAAAATTTTATTTTAAAATGAAATAAAATGTTCCATATAATTAAATTTTAAATTATTGTAATACTGAGCAACGCTAATATTCCTTTCTTTTGATAGAAACATTCTGAGTTACTTACATCATTTTATAATTAATATATTATTTCTAGTGATTTCGTGGCATAATTGATGAGAAAACATTTTGTTTATTAGTAGACCACATTCACTTAGTCAAGTAGAAAACACAGCAACAACAAAAAACAAAAAGGACAAAGCAAAACATTAATACACATGGTTTATATGATGATCAAAAACGCATTTTTTGTTCGTTCCCGAGATCTTCCCTATTTCTTGTTATGTCAACCGGAAACTACTAAAATCAAATGATTTCAGGTAAGGACATTTCTGATTAGTCTACATGCGTAAGTGATGCAAGATTGCATCATCCTAATTTAAAAACGCAGAAGTTTTACTGAGGACGTAGCGTTATGGCTATAACCTGTTAGGTGGAAAAACTAAAAATTAATTATTCCGAAAAATCTTGGAGGGATCAAGACTATTATGAATCAAAACTTTTCAAGTGGAAATTTAAGTAAATTAATACATACCTATATATATATATATATATATATATATATATAGCTATAACCCTAGATATAACTAGTCAGAACGCTAAGAAATATTATCCATAGCAGTACAATAGAAAACTGTTGTCCTCAAAAGCCAAGAATGCAGGTTTAAACATGTTTTTTTGGCCAGCGAACCTTCTCCTGTAGTTTACCTATAATACTGAGTCAAATGGAAAGGAAGAAATACTAGAAATATGTTATTATTACCAAATAAAATAAGCTAATTTTAATTAATAATATATAGCCATAAATTGTAATACACTACTTACTAGTATAGAGTTAAAGATCTTTATATTAAAAATTTCAAGATAATTAGACTTCTCACGTTAACACATCATTTATTTAATGTTTACAAAAGGAAGCAATAGCAGTCAAGCATAAAAGTAAAATTAGTAAAATAAGATCAAATAAAATTAAGTAGTCGAACCTCTATATTGCGAATTTTTATATACATTAAACTTTTTTCTGGAACCTTGAACATTTCACGATTTTCTTCGTAAAATAACCTCTTTGTAGCGAAGTGCATTTTTTATACAACGAACTCTTTCTTTTGTGATTCAAATTTTGATCTCCATTTTTTTAAAAGTATTTCTGAAAAGATTTCATTTTATTCTCTTTTTAACACTTTTTATGATGATCATAAATCTTGAAATGGTTTTATTAGATATAACTCGGCAAGATCAATAGTATTCTGGATGTTAGATCCAAGAAGTGCAACCATTAACCCCCATTGCCCAGTTCACTAGAAACACCTTCGATATCCTCTTTTACCCTCTGTGGAGTTGTCTCATGTCCCCGTGTTCTAAATATAAAATAATGTACGTAATGTTACTTGTGCGCTTTAAATAATAAAATATCCTCAAAATTCATTAATTTTAATATAAAATTATTTTCTTGGTATTGAAAATGCAGTGAATTCTCCGACAATCTTTTTCCTTGTTTTTCTTGCATTTTTCCTTTCTTTTTTGATGGGTAAGATATAAAGAATAAGCATATATTAATTTTAAAAAAGTTGTAAATAATTAATTTTTTTATATATATAATGTTTATGAATTTAAAATTTGTTGTATTTGGTTTATAAATTATATTTAAAAATGAACCTCTATATAACGAACTTTTTTACGGGATTTAGCGACTTCGTTATATAGAGGTCCGACTGTACATATGTATATTTAAAAACCTTAAATATTAATATAAAAAATTTTGAAATTATAAGGACAACCAAATATACACAGTGATACTAATATAAAAATAAAGCATATTTAAATTTATTAGACATGTTGCGCCATATTGTGAATAACTGTATCACTAATTTAATGGGTAAGAAACTTAATGTAAATATTATATATATGTATATATACATACTTAAGTCTGTGCTGTCAACAGGTATCTTACATTTGACCCTGAAAACAAATTGTCCTGTTGTAACTTCACTTAGCCAAACGATCTTACCACTGCTAAAAACATTTCTGAAAAGTTTCTTTTAGAAATGATGTTCATCTCCTTTTTACTATAAAAACGAGATTAGTGCAACGGTATTTTAAGATTAGAGCAAACAAAATTTGCAAGGACTCTGGAGAGTAAGGCGGTCTAGGAATGAGACTGGTATTTCTTACTATCCCAAGAAAATCTGTATAAATTGGATGAATTAATAGATCTAATGCTCAAAGGTCTCTTCCTATTTATACCGAATTACAACAACTGCAAACAACTTCTTGATAATAATCATTTGTCATTGTTTGTAACAAATGATTTCATGAAAGACAAATAACACAGTTCGTAACCTTATATATACTGCTCAAAATAATTAAAGGATATTGCGGTTTTAGGTGGATCTTGTGACTGGGAAACTTTTTAGCTAATTGATACATGGTCGACAGACGTAGTAGGTTATATGAGAATAAATTACACATGTTTGGAAAAAAAATGCATTTTATTGAGCGTTTGTGTACAAAAGGGAAAAAACACAATTTGTGCATATGAGAAAAAAAGAAGAAAGGTTTTTTCTTCAAAGGAAATCATATTCAGTAGGGGATATAGTTTCCACGGACGGCCAGCAACGTTGAGAACCTTTGAGGCATGGAGTCAATGAGGCTATTTATTAATCACGAGTTGGGGTATTCTGTCCCACTCTTCCAGAAGAGCTATTTCCAGTTCTTGGAGAGTTTGTGGGGGTGCTCTATAGGATTCATGTCTGGAGAACACGCTGGCCATTCCATTCGTACGATTCCTACCTCGAAAAGGGAATCCTCCACGAGGTTAGCACGATGTGGCCTGCTGTTATCGTCCATTCAAATGAAGTCATCTCCGATTGCTGCAGCGTAAGGGTCTACAATAGGTCTGAGGATCTCATCCCTATATCGGAGAGCAGTCAGAGGTCCATCTCGAATGATGTATAGGTCTGTGCGCCCGTCAATGGAGATGCCACCATACACAACAATCCTCCACCGCAAAATCTGACACTTTCGTTCACGAACGCAGGATTATTCCTAATGCCACGGCCCACCAGATGAAAATACGCCTATTATCCGGATGAACAGAAAAACGGGACTCGTCAGAAAAAAGAACATTGCTCCATTCATTTCTCCTCCAGTTCACATGCTCTGTTGCTCACTCCCTGCGGTCGCGACGATGTCTTGATGCTAGTCTAACACATACCAGCGGTCGGCGAGCATACAGACCTACACCATGGAGCCGGTTTCGGACAGTCTGAGTTGAAACCGTAGTGCCAGTAGCCGAGCGAAGGTGTTGTTGGAGAAGAGTATCGTTCATATTTCAGTGTCTCCGAGCCGTTCACACTAAAAAACTATCTTCATTGGGCGTTGTTAAACGTCTATGACCTTGCCCTGGTTTTCGGCCTGCACTTTCAGTCTCCAAAAACGGTTTCAAATCCTGGAAATCACACGTTGTGACACTCCAATGGCTTGCGCTACTTCGGCTTGAGTTTGGCCCCCTTCTAACCTACCAACAACTCTCCAAGCTTCTAAATCGGATAAATGACTTCGCTGAGACATCGTACTCATCGAAACAAAGCAGTCACTGAATGCCGATCATCCTTGTCTTCATTTCAGTTGAAAGTCGAATTTCATTCGCAGCCGTGAAGCGACGTTTTTGAAGTTGAACTCAAAATTAGCATACTCCACAGTTTGAAAATCAGAAAAATTTGCATTTGTGATTCTCTTCTTCCAATTTCGGCAAAAAAAATTTCGCTAATATCTTTATTTTATATAAAACTTACAATATCCTTTAATTGTTTTGAGCAGTATATATATATACGTATGTATGTAATAATTTCCTTTAAAGCCCTTTTTAGTTGGTTTTTAATTGTTGATGGTCCATTCCTTCAGGATCCGCGTTTAATTATTTAATTGGATTACCTACGTAATCGGGATTTAATTATAATCGAAAAGTAAGATAGCATCACAAATTAGCGAACGGTAGTCTCTGATCAATCATTGCTTACTTAGAAAAAGTCACGCGACATTCAACTCCTCGAATAAATATCGTAATTTCTTTTGCCCTTTCCTCTTTAGCCCCGTTTACATGGAAGTCGGCATAATACCAGCAAATTGGAAATGCGGATGAAAGCCGGGATTATACCCCGGTATTTTTTTTTCTAACCGTTTACATGAGAATCGGGTGCGTTAACATAAGAATCTGGTGATTGGTTGATAGATTCACGTGATTATAAATTGTAACCATGGAAACAAATAGAATTTTTAGCGCGATTATCATGAAGAGGACATATGATTATGTTTTCGTTTTTTTACCGCCAAACAATTCTATGCTCTTGCACATTTAAACTATACCAGCTAAAATTTCGTATTTGACTATACGTGGTTGCTCGATAATAGTATAAGATGTCGACCGTCGTAAAAAAATCTCTTTTTAATATCCCGGTAAAAATTCGAGTGTTTAGTAAACATGGATAAGAACGACATTTGTTTTCAATACCAACCATTTAGAAACCGTCGCCACCAAAAACCGAACTCCCTTTTTACTATTTTTGTGTTCACATAAGAAAATTCTAAACAGATCGAATCGGCTACTCGTCCGATAAATTTTGAAAAATCGCAGCTTGGTGCGATTTTTTGTGTTGTGTTTTGGAGTAGAAACCCTACGATTTGGCAAGAAAATACTTAGCGGGATAAGTGGCCGAACAATCCAAACGGATTTTGGATAGATGTCTACAGGAATGGAAATTTTTGTTTATTATAAATTAAATTATATAGAGAAAATACATAAAAAGATAAAATATATTTGGTTAGCTTAATTTTTTTTATTTCTTTTACACATCTTTAGAGTAGTTAAAAGAGATATTTCTGTATTTAATTATCGAAAATAAGAACACAAAAATCTGATATGTAATCATACCTATCATATTAAAACACGTATATATATATATATATATATATATATATATATATATATATATATATAATTTATACCACTTTCAAACATTAGAAATGAAAATTACCATTTGTACAATTATATATAAAGAAGACATGTAACATTTTGAAAGTCTGTATTCGCAGTACTATTTAAGTAAAAAGATATAATTTATCGAGAATTACATTCTGAGTGTGGTAAAAAATTACGGCATTAAAATGTGTGTATTATAGAATATAAAATTGTGTGGATATATATTGAAAATTAAATTCCTGTCCTCTTGTACATGATCCAAAATAAAAAGTCATTTTTAAAACCATAATTCTTTTAGTTAAAAAAAATAATTATTAAATATTCGTGTGGTTTCTAGTTATTATGTGAGGATTTCTTAACACATTTGTTTTCCAGAATTTGACTGATATAAATTTTTCTCACACAGATGTACCTTTTTTTTACTATGGATAACAAATATGCATTTATTGGTATTTGCACAATTAAAATGTAAAATTCAATAATTTTGATGAATTTCATATAAAGATTTTACACTTGCTTCGAAATATCAACATTGTGTTAAAGAAATCTGTGCAACCCCAACTGAAATGTATTAAGCATAAGAATACTCTGGATTTTTTTACATAAGTATTAAAGTCTAAATGCTCATATATATTGATATTATCCTGCTAATAAATTTAAGACCTAAATGAATTTGTCGCATTGAGTTAGTTACAAATATTGACCCAAGAAGTATACTTAAATCAGTTCTATGATGTTTATGAGAAATTAGGATCATGAAACCAAATACGACTTTACATATAGAGATTTTGTGTAGCATATTTACTTTCTAAAATCAATGGAAATATTCAGAATTTTAATATAAACTTTTTCAACTCTCTATTTACCCTTAAGTGAATAACTTGACATTGCTGTTTACAATAATCTATATTCATGAAGAAATCAGTAAAAAAAGGTAATTTCAAAGAAATGTTATCAAAAATAAGTGTTTCATCATCCAAAATCACTGATATTTTTGTGTAACATATGCTTACGGGACAAATTTGGGGTGCTTGTATTGTATAATATTGACCAATTTCTTAAAATCAAAAAACCGCCAAATACTGCAATATACAGCCAATAGTAGAAACTGTCCCTGATCACGTTTGCACTCAGTAACAATAATACTGATGTAATTATTTTTTTTTAATTTGTAATGTCTTTTTGCTTGGCGAAATTAGTCAGCAGTTTAATGCATGTTCCAAAATTTGTGGAATGATACGAGTACTAATTTAGCATTTCTTAGAGAAACTTTGAAGTAATTTAATATTTTGCTCATGCGTGTAATTTGGGAAACTGAGAAGTTTCATGAAATTTAGGAATGCCCTGGTAAAAGAATCTTGCTTACAATTAGTGCACATTGTGATTAATTTATTAATGATAAACTTTGGTAACTTATCGAATTAATAATGATTTTTATTAATTTTCAAACATTAAGTTTCAGAGTGAGAATGCTGAATCTTTTTTTCTGATGTCGTTTCATCTTCCATTTTTTTTAAAGTATTAATGTAATATATAAAATGATACTTCAGTTGCATATCAGTGATAACGAAATAACATGTCATGTATTTGTTTCTTTTATTCAACTTCTTTCTATAAGTTGCATGATTTCAGTATTCTAATTTGTTCTATGTAAATTCTGAAAGTTGACTGTATAGAAGTGGATTTTATAATTGTGCCAGTTTGTAAGATCTGAAATTTCAAAATTCTTGTGATATTTCATTTAATCTAGACCCATACCATGTACAATTTCTCACAAAATACTATGAAAAGTTTTTATCTTACCTATATACAAAGGTTATAGGTTTTGCTTTCTAGTTTCTGGTATATTTCACACAGTTGGCTGACTAAAAGACTAGTTTTCGCCATTAATTTCTTTGAAAACAAGGGAAGACCATTCCAAATCTTACTTTTGTAAATGTATTGTACCCAAAAAAAAGCATTAATTTGATTAAAATAGTTTTGATACTATTGATATTAAAGTAAATAAAATTCGCAGAAACTTTGAAGAATAAATGTTTTTATAATTTTTTTATTTACTATTAATTGCCTAATCACTAGGTGTTTAAAAATTTAAGTTTTATGTTATAAACCTAAAGTTAACATTTTAGAAATTCTGCATAATTTGACTTTTTTTGATCTATGAAATATTTGACTTATATATATATATATATATATGAGATAATTTTCTTTAATTTTTTGTATTGTTTTATTTGATTTGTTTGGGTTAATGACATTTAATACTCTTTTGTAAATATTTTAAAACATTAATACTTTTTTGTTGTAAATAAATTGCAAAAAGCCGTTCATAAGATTTTCAGAGTATTGTATGAGCTTTTATCAATAAGATAAAAAATGAGATATAATAATTGAACATATTATGCATGTTGAATACTGGCAGATAGATCCTCAATTTGTCCTTATAGTATAATGTTACTTTTAGAGAGTGTGATTTATATAGCAGATCATGTGAGAAATGCTTTATTTACTTATAGTGCATTCATGTAATGTTAAAATTAAGTGTCAATAAATGATATATCTTAAAATGTGTATGATTATTAAATACAACTGTATACGAGAAATTTTCACAAAACAATTTAATTTGTACTACACTTAAATATTTCTATTAAAAAGCCTATATTTCTTTAAATATGTTTCTCAATTTGTTCAAAAATGTCCAGTTAATTTATTTCTGAGTGTTGGAGACAGGCATTTTTAAGGAAATTCAAACCTTTTGAAGGGTAATAATTACAAAGGAAGTCAGTGTATAAAACATACGAAATATGTTTTTGATAAGATTATTTCAGGCACCCACAAAACCTTTGAATGATGTTAAAAGCAATTTTATTTCTTTCTCAGAATTCCTAATTATTAAACAAAAACTTTCATATTAACCAACTTCAATTAAAAAGCTAATTTAATTTTTGTTTGTAAAAAAAGTGTGTATTTTCTTTGATGTGCAATGTTTTCATAAGAACTTGTTCATAGTATGTTTTAAAATCGTGGGATTATTTAATCCTTCGATGAGAAAAAAGTAGTATTTAGCCTACTTTTATAAAATAATTTTGTAGGTATGTGTGTATAAAGGGATATCTTTTGGTACAGTAAATCATGGTTTGCTTTAATAACAAAAATTAAATGGTTAAGTAAAAGTGAATCAAAATTGAAGATTTTAGGAAATATGTTCTTTTTAAGTTCTTATCCTCATGTATTTAAGGGAATGTTAATATAAAATAGTTTATTCTATTGATTATTTCAACTTTGACAGTAAAAAAAATCAATACACTTTTATGGAGTTATTTAATTACAAGATATTACTAATTTTTACTTATTCTATGGAAACACTCAATAAGATAAATCAGGAAAAATAACAACAAAAAAATGTAATTTTATTGTGTACCATAAAAATTAAATTGTTATAATTTCAAATCAATCTCAAAAACTTGTCTTAAAATATATGTATCATCTTATTAAAATATTGGAAATATATGTACATGCAGAGCGTACTAAATATAAATTTATTTACATCCTTCCCTGTACCTGAATAGAATATTAATTTTCATCGGAAATGGGCACTTGTAAACTACTGTATCTCAGATAGTTCCATCAAATTATTAATGCTATGTTTCACTAATAAATTTTTACTATCCTCTGTTGAACAACGCGAGCACTCGACAACAGCAGCCATCTTGAATTTCTGATACAATGCATCATGGGACTCCGCAAAGTTCCTAGTCGAAAGAAGCCCCATTTACATGGAAGCCAACATAATACCGGCAATTTCGAAATGCGGATGAAAGCCGGGATTATACCGGTATTTTTTTTCGACCCGTTTACATGAGAATCGGGTGCGTTAACATAAGAATCTGATGATTGGTTGATAGAACCACGTGATTTTAAACTGTGACTATGGAAACCACTAGAATTTTTAGCGCGATTATAATGAAGAGGACATGTGATTATGTTTTCGTTTTTTTACCGCCAAACAATTCTATGCTCTGTCACATTTAAACTATACCCGCTAAAATTTCGCATTTGACTATACGTAGATGCTCGGTTATAGTAAAAGATGTCGATTGTCGGAAAAAAAACTTTTTTTTAATTTCCCGGTAAAAATTCCAGTGTTTAGTAAACATCGATAAGAATGACATTTGTTTTTAATACCAGCCATTTAGAAACCGTCGCCATCAAAAACCGAACTCCCTTTTTACTATTTTTGTGTTCACATAAGAAAATTCTAAACAGATCGATCGAATATATTTTGAAAAATCGCCAGTTTGCCGCGATTTTGTGTGTGGGGTTTTGGAGTAGAAACCCTACGATTTGGCAAGAAAAAACTTGGCGGGATAAGTGGCCGAACAATCCAATCGGACTTTGGATAGATGTCTACAGGAATGGAAATTTTTGTTTATTTTAAATTAAATTACATAGACAACATACATAAAAAGATAAAATATATTTAGTTAGCTTAAATTTTTTTAAAATTTGTTTTACACACCTTCAGAGAAGTTAAAAGAGATATTTCTGTATTTAGTTACCTAAAATAAGAACACAAAAATCTGATATGTAATCATACATGTCATATTAAAACAAGTATATATATATATATATATATATATATATATATATATATATATATATATATATATATATATATATAATATATATATATATATATATATTTTTTTACCACTTTCAAACATTAGAAATGAAAATTACCATTTGTAAAATTATATATAAAAAAATCATGTAACATTTTGAAAGTCTGTATTCGCAGTACTATTTTAGTAAAAATATATAATTTATCGAAAATTACATTCTGAGTGTGGTAAAAAATTAAGGCATTAAAATGTGTGTATTATAGAATATAAAATTGTGTGCATATATTGAAAATTAAATCCCTGTTCTCTTGTACATGATCAAAATAAAATGTCATTTTTAGATCGATAATTCTTTTAGTACAAAAAAAATTATTATTAAATATTTGTGTGGTATCTATTTATTATGTGAGGATTTCTTAACACATTTGTTTTCCAGAATTTGACTGATATAAATTTTTCTCACACAGATGTACCTTTTTTTTACTATGGATAACAAACATGCATTTATTGGTATTTGCACAATTAAAATGTAAAATTCAATAATTTTGATGAATTTCATATAAAGATTTTACACTTGCTTCGAAATATCAACATTGTGTTAAAGAAATCTGTGCAACCCCAGCTGAAATGTATTAAGCATAAGAATACTCTGAATTTTTTTACATAAGTATTAAAGTCTAAATGCTCATATATATTGATATTATCCTGCTAATAAATTTAAGACCTAAATGAATTTGTCGCATTGAGTTAGTTACAAATATTGACCCAAGAAGTATACTTAAATCAGTTCTATGATGTTTATGAGAAATTAGGATCATGAAACCAAATACGACTTTACATAGAGACATTTTGTGTAGGATGTTTACTTTCTAAAATCAAAGAAAATATTCAGAATTTTAATATAAACTTTTTCAACTCTCTATTTACCCTTAAGTGAATAACTTGACATTGCTGTTTACAATAATCTATATTCATGAAGAAATCAGTAAAAAAAGGTAATTTCAAAGAAATGTTATCAAAAATAAGTGTTTCATCATCCAAAATCACTGATATTTTTGTGTAACATATGCTTACGGGACAAATTTGGGGTGCTTGTATTGTATAATATTGACCAATTTCTTAAAATCAAAAAACCGCCAAATACTGCAATATACAGCCAATAGTAGAAACTGTCCCTGATCACGTTTGCACTCAGTAACAATAATACTGATGTAATTATTTTTTTTTAATTTGTAATGTCTTTTTGCTTGGCGAAATTAGTCAGCAGTTTAATGCATGTTCCAAAATTTGTGGAATGATACGAGTACTAATTTAGCATTTCTTAGAGAAACTTTGAAGTAATTTAATATTTTGCTCATGCGTGTAATTTGGGAAACTGAGAAGTTTCATGAAATTTAGGAATGCCCTGGTAAAAGAATCTTGCTTACAATTAGTGCACATTGTGATTAATTTATTAATGATAAACTTTGGTAACTTATCGAATTAATAATGATTTTTATTAATTTTCAAACATTAAGTTTCAGAGTGAGAATGCTGAATCTTTTTTTCTGATGTCGTTTCATCTTCCATTTTTTTTAAAGTATTAATGTAATATATAAAATGATACTTCAGTTGCATATCAGTGATAACGAAATAACATGTCATGTATTTGTTTCTTTTATTCAACTTCTTTCTATAAGTTGCATGATTTCAGTATTCTAATTTGTTCTATGTAAATTCTGAAAGTTGACTGTATAGAAGTGGATTTTATAATTCTGCCAGTTTGTAATATCTGAAATTTTAAATTCTTGTGATATTTCATTTTATCTAGACCCATACCATATACAATTTCTCAAAAATACTATGAAAAGTTTTTTATCTTACCTATATACAAAGGTTATAGGTTTTTGCTTTCTAGTATATTCCACACAATTAGCTGACTAAAAGACTAGTTTTTGCCATTAATTTCTTTGAAAACAAGGGAAGACCATTTCAAATTTTATTTTTGTAAATGTGTTGTATCCAAAAAAGAAAAAAAAGCATTAATTTGATTAAAATAGTTTTGATACTATTGAAATTAAGAGTAAATAAAATTCGCAGAAACTTAGAAGAAAAAAATGTATTTATATTTTTTTTGTTTACTATTAATTGCCTAATCACTAGGTGTTTAAAAATTTAAGTTTTTATGTCATAAACCTAAAGTGAACAATTTAGAAATTCTACATAATTTGACCTTTTTTATCTATGAAATCTTTGATTTAGATGTTTTTAATTTTTTTGTTTCATTTTATTTGTTTGGGTTAACGACATTTAATACTATTTTGTAAATATTTTTAAAAATTAATACTTTTTGTTGTGAATAAATTGCAATAGAATTGTATGAGCTATTATCAATAAGATAAAAATTGAGATATAATAATTGTAAAAGATATTATGCATGTTGAATATTAGCAGATATATCCTCAATTTGTCCTTATAGTATAATGTTACTCTTTCAGATAGTCTGATTTATATAGCACATCATGAAATGCTTAATTTACTTATAGTGCATTCATGTAATGTTAAAATTGAGTGTCGATAAATGATGTAGATTGCTTAAAACAATTAAAGAATATTGTAAGTTCTATATAATATGAAGATATAAGCGAAATTTTTTTGCCGAAAATGGAAGAAGAGAATCACAAATGCAAATTTTTCTGATTTTTAAACTGTGGAGTATGCTAATCTTTAGTTCGACTTCAAAAACGTCGCTTCAGTGGCTGCGAATGAAATTTGACTTTCAACTGAAATGAAAACAAGGATGATCCGCATTCAGTGACTGCTTTGTTTCGATGAGTACGATGTCTCAGCGAAGTCATTTATCCGATTTAGAAGCTTGGAGAGTTGTTGGTAGGTTAGAAGGGGGCCAAACTCAAGCCGAAGTAGCGCAAGCCATTGGAGTGTCACAAAGTGTGATTTCCAGGATTTGGAACCGTTTTTTGGAGACTGAAAGTGCAGGCCGAAAACCAGGACAAGGTCGTAGACGTTTAACAACGCCCAATGAAGATAGTTTTTTAGTGTGAACGGCTCGAAGACACCGAAATATGAACGATACTCTTCTCCAACAACAACTTCGCTCGGCTACTGGCAACAGGGTTTTAACTCAGACTGTCCGAAACCGGCTCCATGGTGTAGGTCTGTATGCTCACCGACCGATGGTATGTGTTAGACTAGCATCAAGGCATCGTCGCGATCGCAGGGAGTGGGCAACAGAGCATGTGAACTGGAGGAGAAATGAATGGAGCAATGTTCTTTTTTCTGACGAGTCCCGTTTTTCTGTTCATCCGGATAATAAGCGTATTTTCATCTGGAGGGCCGTGGCATTAGGAATAATCCTGCGTTCGTCCACGAAAGTGTCAGATTTGGCGATGGAGGAGTGTTGTGTATGGTGGCATCTCCATTGACGGGCGCACAGACCTCTACATCATTCGAGATGGACCTCTGACTGCTCGCCGATATGGGGATGATATCCTCAGACCTATTGTAGTCCCTTACGCTACAGCAATCTGAGATGACTTCATTTTAATGGACGATAACTGCAGGCCACCTCGTGCTAACCTGGTGGAGGATTTCCTTTTCGAGGAAGGAATCGAACGAATGGAATGGCCAGCGTGTTTTCCAGACATGGATCCAATAGAGCACGTTTGGGACGCTCTAGGAAGACGAGTTGCTGGCCACCAACCACCCCCACAAACTCTCCAAGAACTGGAAAGCGCTCTTCTGGAAGAGTGGGACAGAATACCTCAACTCGTGATTAATAGCCACATTGACTCCATGCCTCAGAGGTGCTCAACGTTACTGGCCGTCCGTGGAAACCATACCCCCTACTGAAAATGATTTCTTTTGAAGAAAACACCTTTTCCTATTCTTTTTTTCTCATATGCACAACTTGTGTTTTTTTCCTTTTGTACACAAATGCGCAATACAATGCATTTTTTTCTACCAAACATGTGTAATTTTATTCTCATATAACCTACTACGTCTGTCGACCATGTATCAATCAGCTAAAAAGTTTCCCAGCCACAAGATCCAGCTAAAACCACAATATCCTTTAATTATTTTGAGCAGTATCTATTAAAATGAGTATGAGTATTAAATAAAACTGTATACAAGAAATTTCCACGAAAACAATTTAATTTGTTCTACAATGTAATTTTATTAAAAAGCCTATTTCTTTAAACATGTTTCTTAATTTATTCAAAAACGTCGAATTAATTTATTTCAGAATGTTGGAGACAGACATTTTTAAGAAATATCAAACCTTCTGAAGGTAATAATTACAAAGGAAGTCTGTATAAAGCATATCAAATGTTTGTTTTTTTATAAGATTATTTCAGATACCCAAAACATTTCAATGATGTTAAAAGCAATTGTATTTCCATCTCAGAATTCCTATATAATTATTAAACAAAAACTTTCATATTAACCAACTTCAATTAAAAAGTTAATTACAATTTTTGTTTGTAAAAAAGTGTGTATTTTCTTCGATGTAGCAATGTTTTCGTATGAACTTGTTCATAGTATGTTTTATAATTGTGGGATTATTTAATTCTTCGAGGAGAAAAAAAGTGGTATTTAGCCTACTTTTATAAAATAATTTTGTATGTATATGTGTACAAAGCGATCTCTTTTGGTAGAGTAAATCATGGTTTGCTTTAATAACAAAAATTAAATGGTTAAGTGAAAGTGGATCAATACTGAAGATTTAAAAAAAAGGAAATTTTCTTTTTAAGTTCTTATCCTCATGAATTTAAGAGAATGTTAATATAAAACAGATCATTCTATTAAATTCAATACATCTTTATGGAGTTATTTAGTTACAAGATATTACTAATTTTTTACTTCTTATATGGAAACACTCAATTAGATAAATCAGGAAAAATAACAAAAAAATGCAATTTTTTGTGTAAATTCAAAAGAATTATATTGTGATAATTTCAAATCAATCTCAAAAACTGTATTAACTGTAAAACTGTATCATATGTATCCTCTTATTAAAATATTGGAAACATACATGCAGAGCATACTAAATATAAATTTATTTACATCCTTCCCTGTACCTGAATGGAATATAATTTTTATTGGAAATGTTCACTTGTAAACTTCCGAATTCCGGACAGTTGTATCCAATTCGTTTTGGTCTCATCAGATGTTTATGAGGGTTATTATTTCTTCTGTTGTCCAACGCGCGCAATCTAAAACAGCAGCCATCTTGAATAAATGAATCTCTGGCGCAATGCATCATGGGAGAATTAGAAAACTCTCTCTTTTTCACCCCCAAAGTTCCTAGTCGAAAGAGGGTACGAATAATAGACCTGCATTTCGAGCCGGCATTTTGCCGGGTCGTCGTGTAAACAGGTACAAAGCGGATTCGTTCCGGCATATTGCCGGCAATTTTCGTCCATGTAAACGGGGCCTTTGTAACCTTGTTTTCAAAATGTTCAATAGCTGCAATCCATTTTTGTCTCTTGCCAGCTTTCTATGATGTCAAAACGCAAAGTGTTCTGCCGTAGTATATATATATATATATATGAATAAGGGCTGGATGTTAATTCAGAAGATGTTTTTGAACAATATATCATCAATACAAATTAAACCACAACCCGCCACCATTACCTTCTAACGAAGGCTATGATTGGTCGGAAACTATTACTCGATAGTTTCTGATGCAATCTTACCATTCAATTACAATTAAATACCGATTATGCGGGCACGCCAATTATATAAGAATGAACCATAAATAATTAAAAATCACTAAAAATATTTTTTAAAAAATTCTTACAATTTGCCCCACCGTAAAACGCGTGTGAGCGCCAGGGCACTTGACACACACCCGTATCTTACAGAGATACTAAATTAAAAGTTAAAATTTGCCAGCATTACACCCCCATATACATATATATATATATATATATATATATATATATATATATATATATATATATATATATATATATATAACCAAGTTTTGACGCTGAGAGAGAGAAAAATAACAAATTGAAATTTAAGTATTTTACCACTTAAGCCAGATGTGAGAAGTACCCCTCTGATTTTATGCGTGTACTTGAAAGTTAATGCTGACGTATAGGGCTATTAAATATAATGATCTGGGATCAGAAATGCTTAGTGGATAGGCCACATGTTTCAGAGAAATACTTGGGTGATTACTTTAATACTTGAAGATGTAATGAAAAATAAAAGTTAAGTGATATACAAGAAATTTAATTTAAAATCTAATTTAATTATCCTTACACACACACACACACATATATATATATATATATATACATATATGCACACACACACACAGATATATATATATATATATATATATATATATATATATATATATATATATATATATATATATATATATATATATATATATGGCTGATGTAGAAATTAATAATATTGATATATATGTACTCATTCAGCTTTTACCAAATAAAGTTATATACAAATACGATTTAATTTTAAAACTGGCTTGCAATAAAAAAACTAGAATATTGTAATATTTCTTAAGCAAATTAGCTCAACTATTATTGTTTGCTAAATTCCAAAATATACTAACTGCTTTAACCAATCCTAATTCAAAAATTTTAATACTAAAATGACGCTTCACATTAATAGTAATGTATACTGCAAACCTAAATCTCACAACTATAAAACTGTTGGCAAACTTTTTAAAATCTAATCAAAGAATTTATGTGTCGCAGGCTCTAAAATAAGCTAAAGTGTAGTGGAATTGCAATGAGAAAGATTATCTATAAATTTCACCTGGTTTTACTTTACTTTTCTCATGGATTTAGTTGTCAGAAAACTGGGTTCTTCGGATTAGTTTAAGTGATTTGAAACAGGATTTCAGAGAAGCGATTTATCAGGCTTTTACTCCGTAGTAAAGTTTAAAAGTAAAAGTAAGTGCGCTCTTTTTCTTTGAAATTGAAAGAAAAAATATCATTTCAAATCCAATATCTACGTATAAGAGAAGAAACTGAAAGAGGAAATAGAATTGAAAAAAGGAACGAAGACTCTTTAGAGGAAGCTAATAACTTACTTGAATTTATATTAGTTCAGACATCATTGTTTTGGTGAATAACTATTAAAATTTTATTTAATCCATTAAGTACCGTAAAACAAATAATTAAAATGCACCGATTGAGAAAAATAATAGTTTAAAAGGGGAATATATTTAATTATAAAATGGGCTTAGAATATTTGTATAGTTACAGTTGCATTTAAAATTATACAGCCCATTGAGATGACGCATTGTTCAATTTTCGGAAAAAGATTCTTCACAAGTTTAATTTTCTAGTTAGAATGTTGTAGTTAATAAATGAAATAATTATATTTTATAATTTAAAGAACAATACAAAGATTTTAATAAGTGTTTAAATTAAATAATAAAAATTTGTTTCGAAAAATAATAAAAAATTCGTTTTTAAAAATCGAAAGTTTTAATGTCATGTATAATGACTAAGCATATGTATAATGATTAAGCATATTACAAACTCATAATATAATATTGCTAAATTAAAAGTAAGTCAGTTCTTATATAATGAGCTGAGAAGTAATTTTGAATTATAAAAAAGTATTGTTTATTGTATATTATATTGCATTTTAATTATAGTCACATTTTACTTCATGATTCATTACTATGAAAAATGACAAAAACTTTTAAATAAAAGATGTCCGTTTACAACAAACAATAAAAATTACATGGATGAATATGGTTTGTTTCATTAAATTGATTGAACTGGAAGTACGTTGTTAATTCTACATTTATTTTTAGTCTGAATTATTGAGGATTCTTAAACTATAATCATAATTCTCTGTCTCTGTTCCCCATCTGCTATTTGTATATATATATATATATATATATATATATATATATATATATATATATATATATATATATATATATATATATAATACATAAATATATATATATATATATATATATATATATATATATATATATATATATATATATATATATATATATATATATATATATATATATATATTAGAATAAATCTAAAAAACTTTCTCAGAATAATTTTTTCTTTTCAATTATTATAGAATTACGTAAAATTATATAATTTGTTTTAATCATTTCTCATAAAAAGTAAGCATTCTGTTTGATGTATAATGTTATATGGACGTTTTTTTTTTTATTTTTTTTATTTCCATAAAAAAATATAAAGATAATTAATAATTGATATTTGAAAACTTTTTTTGCATTAAGTGAAACATATTTCCAAACGATAAAAATTAAATTTAATAAAAGGACATTTTTAAATGAGATTTTTTACCGTATTCAAATTTAAATATCGTTTGTTTTTGCTTTAAAAAATTAAAGCTATTTAATAGATTTTTCCAATATATTTTAACCATTAAAAAGCGTTTCGTTATCATTTTAATTTATTAAATGTGTGTGTTTATTAAATCATTTTATACTAAAATTGTTTCCCCTTATTTTCATGCTTTATTTTTACACTTAAGTGCTGTTTACGAAATAATAATACTTGCTAATTTGTAAGTTGTTTAAATTATTCCATTACGTGTTTTCATAATTGTAAATAATAGTTATTATTTTACGCTATCATAAATATTCAGGTTACAATCAGGGAGTCTAGACTAAATTTATAATTGGTCAAATACCAAAATTCGATGAAAATGCCAAATTTACGCAAGACGTACCAAGAACTGAAATTATTCCTTAATTTAACGATATCAATTTGCCAGATTTTGAAGTTTCATGGAAACAAAGGAATAAGCTTTAGTTTTAAAGATAAATATTATAACTAAATTGTTTAAGCAGACATTTATATGATGTGTATTACAGCTAAGGATTCGCGGAGCTAGAATTCTTAAATTTGAACTTGTGTGTCGCAAATTAAATTTGCCTCATATTGCGCAACGGTAATTTTAAAAAAACGACGTATTAATTCAAAAAAATCAACCAATTTCATTTCATATATCAATTAAGGTGCAGTTTATTTTATATACAGTCGACTCTCGTTCATTCGAAGTTGGAGGGACCAATGAAAAACATCGAATTATCAAGAGTTCGAATTATCAAGAGGGTAGGAAAAAAACTCTCAAAATACATGAAGAGAAGTTTTTCTAACACTTTTAAATTTAAAACTATGTAATAAAGCAACAATTGTACATAATTTTTTAAAGTACATTTTATACAGTATAAAAATAAAACAGAAGTCAAAAGTCCTATGTTAAAAGAATACACTTATGTCTTGAAAACAACTATTAAAAGAATATACATTCTATGTATAATTAATCCTTTTGTCGAAAAAAATCTGTTATCTTTATTTTTTGTTTGTTTTAAGGGATTCAATCTAACTTTGTCAATAGATTTTTCTAGAACAAATGAAGTCTGTAAAATGTCTGCATCAACATGATTTTGAAGGAGAAAGTTCGTAGTTTAGCTTCTGACAGAGTTACCGGAGTCAACTCCTCCTATTCCTCTTCATCACTTTCTGTATTATTGTGATCCAAAGCCACAATTTCAGCGTCAGATAGAGAACCCATACAGCAATGTCCGTGTCAACCAACACGAAGTCGTCAAACGTCAAATCTTGCTCTGGAAGAGCTTCCCAAAGAGATGTTTCAGCATTAAATTCAGTGAGTGTATCGTCCACATCAACCAGATTCGGCGAGGGGAAGCCTTTCTTTTTAAAACAGCTGTGAATTGTGAAAGGAGTAACAGCTCTCCAAGCCTTGTCAATCATGATCAAAGCTGTTAAAAAAGAAATAGTAGTTACATTCTGCTGATTTTCGAGGTTATCCAAAACGCTTTTAACGACTTCACGCCGATAAAAAGTTGTAAAATTATGTATGATGTCCTGGTCGAGTGACTGAAGTTTTGAGGTTGAGTTCGGAGGGAAAAATTTATCAAAGTTTATCAAAGTTTCACATTTGATAAAGGTGATGCGGTATTGTGCACAGTACAGTTGTCTAAAAACAAGAGAATGTGTCGTTTCTCTCTTTTCATATCCGAGTTCAGTTGGACCAACCATTCATTAAAGAGTTCGGAGGTCATCCATGCCTTCTTGTTTGAGCGGTATTTGGTAGGGAACGAGTTTATGCCCTTGAAACACCGAGGTTTTGCAGATTTTCCTATAACGAGAGGAGTAATCTTTTCTGAGCCGTCCATGTTTACGGCCAGTAAAATAGTTAACCTCTCCTTGCTATGTTTTCCTCCGTGGCATTTTTCTTTTTTGAATGTAAAGGTTTTTTTCCGGCAAACACTTGAAAAAGAGTCCGGTTTCATCCTTGTTGAAAATGTTACGTGGTTCGTACTCCTTTATTAGATACGAAAGCGAGTTCTGCCAATGTCGACACTTAAGCTTTCTCCACACATTTTTTTTGAAGACTATCCCATTCCTTTTCTTAAAATTTGTAAGCCATCCCTCGCTAGCCGAAAACTCGGTTGCTAATTCTTTGGCGAATGCTTTAGCCTTTTCCTTCAATAAAGAGCCACCCATCGGAATATTCTGTCGTCGACACTGTGTCTCATCCATGAAACTAAACACTGTTCAAGACGTGGAAAATTAACTTTTACTAACGCGTTTTTTCACTCTACTCGAAGATGCACTAAAGATTTTCTCTTTATTCTTCATAATAGTGGAGAGCGAGCTCAGTGGGATTTCAAATGCTTTGGCTATATCGACCTTCCTCTCACCTTCTTCAACTGATTCTATCACATTTTGCTTTCTAGAAATTGTTAAGTACTTGTACTTTTTAAAAGAAGACATGTCGTTCCTTTCGCGTGATAAGTCGATACTGAGGTGAGGTGTAAAGTAGTGGCCCAAGGTTTATCAAAATTAACAGGTAGGAAACGTAAATCACCACAACTTTAGTAAAATAATATTTTTAATTTAAAATTGGAAATCTAAAATGAACACAAGGCGTATTCACAGTTCACACTCAGCTACGGGGTATACTTAATTACAGGGGTCGACAACTATGGCACGTGGAGCAATTCTTAGTGGCACATTACAGCTCTTTTTTTTTAAAAAAAATAATAGAATAAAGTTAAATACCTGTCTCTCCTGTCTTTGCCTCGAATATTTTTATATAAAGGTTTTATTTCTCGCTTTCAATTCTCTGCCATAAAACAATTCTGCTGAATAATCTTGTATGTAATTTGAGTGCTTTATATTTTTAAAAAAAACATCCTTTTAAATGTGACTCATTATTAGTAATAAATAATCAACGCAAATCAAAATTATTGTGCAATACTTGTAAAAGGAAGCATCACTCATTACTGCACAGTGAATAAAAAAGAAAACAGTTTTTCCTTTATCCATCTAAAGCTTGGGTATCAACGGAAAAAGAAAAAATAGATGGCTTAGGAATAAATCAAAATTCTGCTTAGAAAATACTGGAAATATAACAAACAAAGTAATTATTATATCAACATGCACAATTTGGACGAAAATAAGTTCAGTAAAAAAACCTCTGGTGAATCTAACTTCATAATATTGAAGGTTCGGATTATCGAGAGTTTTATAGGATAACTTCGAATTATCGCGTGTTGTAGTCTGGCCGACCACAAATTTTACTTCGAAATATTGAGAGTACCAAAACGTATGGTTTTAGTTCGAAATATCAAGAGTTTTTTTCTAGGGTCTGAGCATATACTTCGAATTAGCGAGAGGTTCGTATTATCGAAAGTTCGAATTATCGAGAGTCGACTGTATCTGCATATATTCATTACTAATTTTGAATGAATATGTGGATTTACCAGTAGAATAATAAATAATGAAAAAAAGACAAAATCGTACATTCAAAATGAAGTTTCAAAAAGCAACAATATTATTGAGTTAACCCCTGATTAGGACTTTTAGGGACATGACACCTAGTACACAATTTTCATCTATATATTTATATAAATATTTTTACATGTAACCCAGGGCTTCTCTAAGTTTCAATATTTGCGACCCAAATATTTAATCATAATTTTCATTTTGCCCCCCTCCTTACAATAACTTTTTATTAAATTCAATGATACTGAGGCTAAACCTACAATACGACTTTAACCTTTTAAATGCCAACGTTGTATATAAACGTCTCTCTCAGCCAGTGTATTAATTGCTCCTGACGTATATACACGTCTTTCCAAAGTACGATCTTTTCTGTGAACTGCTGTCCATAAAATTATTCCGAAGGCTTTGGAATGCAATAAAATAAACTTAATAGAGTTTGTGGAGGATTTACTTATTACAGATTTTTTTGCTTATTTATCCCTTTTCTTCTCTCCCCCACCACCCCAATGCATAACATACGCTCACTTACGTAGGAAACGGTTGGCATTGAGGAGCAAATCACGTAACTTTTAATTGGCAGTTATGGGATTAATTATAAACCGTACAAATTATCAAGATAAGTGTTCATATTTGTATATAATTTTATGTATGGTATGACACGCCCATGGGGTCATTAGTATTTACCAATGTTGCTCTTAATTTAATATTGTTAAATTAATTCTAAAATGCATAGTGCAGTATTGATACATTCAGTGAATTATACCAGTGTAAATGTGTAGTTTGTTTTTTATTATGCCAGAATGTAATTTGTTTCTTTACTTTCAGTAAATTAATAATTTATTTTAAAAATAATATTTTGTTTTTGACTTTTCAATATGCCTACGTCCCCCCCTTGTAGAGTTTACCCCCCCTAGCGGGCGCACCCCACAGTTTGAGAAACGCTAATGTATATAAATGAAATATAAATTACAGGAAAAAAGCCTCATTTAAAAAAAGAAATCATTTTAATTTTTAAAAATATTTCACAGTATTAAAACTGTTACCTCTTTTACAACTTTAAATTTTTTTTAATATTTTTTTTCTAATATTTTTAAAAGTGTTCCTCTAAACTCTGTGTATGGGATTGGTATTCAGAGTGATAATTTTTTAAATTTTTTTCGCATCGGACACTATAAACAACAATTAAAAAATTAAATTTAACTTTGATCACAGTTTTAACCATTCGAAACTTACGGGTGCGCCTTATGCGCCGGATATAAAAATGAAAGCTTCACAAATAAAAAGAAAAACTGGGCATAGATAAAATTAAGAGTTCTACACATATCGAAATACTGTTTATTTACAAAAATTCCTTATGAACTGAAAGAGTTGTAGCTTTAAAAGTGAACAATTATTTTCTAAAACTTGGAATAATACCTTGAATAAATTACTTCAAAAGATTAGAACATTGCGCACGTAATTTGTAAAAGAGGGGGAGCGCATTATACGGCGAATATACCTGAAAATTAAACATTGCAGGTTGAAAGTACAGGCAAGCGTTATGCGCCTTATTTTTCGAAAAGTGTTTTTCCTTCTTTTTAATCGGGGGAAATAAAAATTCGTTAAATAAGGGTTCGCTAATAGATAGATATAATATGCCTCTATTATATATAATGTTCATTTATTGCAATTAAACGTATGTTACTGTTGTCATGTTTTTTTTTTGCTGGGATACATAGGAAATACAAGTGGAAGAACTGAAACATACAATACAAACAGAAAAATATAGACATTTATTACACACGATGACCACAGCATATAATAGAAGGGGTGCGCTGTTTTCCTTTTTAAACAAAAATCGATTATAGGCAAAAGAGCGACTTCTTTTCCCGAAGAACATACAACCATGCCTTAATCGGAATTCGAACCCGAACCCACTTAGTTACAAGCCGAGGGTCATATCCACCATACTGGCTGAACGGCAATTAAACATATGAAGAGATACCCGATATTAAAGAAGAGATATTAAATATACGAGAATTTTAAGCATTAACTTTTATGGTTCTTCATTCGTTAAAAGAAACTCTTTATATATTTTATCGTGTACTAAGTCATTAAATCACCAAGAGCAGCTGATTTAAGAAAAAAAGAGCATTTTTTAAAAAAGTAAGTAGAAAAATAAATGAAGCAGTTATAATTTTACTGTAAGCTTCCTACAAAAAAGACACATAAATTCTACTGAATTAAAAAACTGCTAAAAGCTCAGAATTGTATTTTTTAAAATAATCTTCGTGACATTCCTTACATCGGTTATTGGATAATTAATTCCTGTAATAAATTCCACATTTCGAAGGAAAGCGGTGCTTCATTTTTCAGGTAAATGAAATCAGCACAACCATATTACACCCAACACTGGTAAGCGTATGGATTATTAATTAGCAATTAAAGAAGAATTATTACCATCCAATTCTTTCTACGAGATATCTCTTCTACCAAAGCCTTCGTTTCTGGTCAAGGGGAAACATGTTCCATTCATTACTAATTGATGTCTTTAAATGGGGATTTATTGGGGAACATGAGAGTTCGGTTCTTCCCTTTTTTCCCTTGATTTATTTCTCGAGTTCTAACGAAAGGATTTCTTTTTGTTCCAGAATCTTCCTCTTAAAATAGAAAGATATATGATCTAATGGCGCATTTAATGAATGTAAATTGTTGGGAGAAACCAGATACATCACCAATCACAATGCAAAAAATAGATGGAAAACATACATCAATTGGTTTTCACGTCAGCACTATTAGATAATTTTCAGAGCCAATCAAATGACCGTATCTAGCTCCTTGCAAAAAGTTAATTTTATTCGAAGTAAATTATGCTTATATATACATAAAGGTAAAGAAGAATGAGTATTTTTTTACAATTTTAGGAAATTTTGTCTTTAGTGGCAACACATGTTCCGTAACATTCTGGACTCTAATTACCATTAACGTGTGTTTCAAAAACGTATTAGTAGTGTTCTTTCGTAAGAAGTTTTGTTAATTAATGTATACTTGTTACTTAATTAACTTATGCAATAAGTAGAAAGTATGATGTAGTGGTTTAATTTCTTCTCGTCGTCAAAAGCGCCTAATTTTTAAAAGCTTTGAAGTGAAAAGAGAATTTTTGCATCAATATTAATGCGGTATAATGAATATATAACTTAAGGTATTTTTTGAGAGAAAGGTTGGCTTGTGCTTCGTTAATTAGTTTTGTGCTAGTATAAGCCAAGGTGTACGAGATAATGAATTATCTTTGCTCAACTAATCAGATTCTTCATGAGAAGATAAATAAGTTAAGTTTGAAAAAATAAGTAGATCCAAAAGATATTTTTAAAACGCACTATCCAAAATAAGATCGTGATGTAAAACGTTAAATTATTTGAGGAATATTTCGAAAGAGCTGAAACAATATTGGAGCATTTATTTCTTTTTTAGGCAACATCACTTCGTTTTCAACAAACTTACTGAAATGCTCTTACCCTATGTAATAATCTATATATACAGCGTGTCCGAAAAAAATTGTACCTTTTTTTAAAAAAATTTCTCTGGTTTTAAAAATTTTCTGAGGTACTATTGAAATGTTTTATTATACCAGAAGTTAGGTAATATATCAAAGTTTTTTTTGTACCAAAGTTGTACCTTACGAAGATTCAATATAGGCGCCCTTCCTGACATGGCAGATATCTAGGCGTTACTCCATTTTCGTCTATACTCACACCAACATGTATCTTGTAACGACAGTAAATTAATTTCTGATTCCCCCTCGTAGCTCCACCAGATCTCGAGGTAATGGTGGGGCAAAGAAAAAGACCGAAACAGAATGCATCATCTTTCTCCGTTTTTCTTTGCAGAAGAATCTGTAAGGGGTCACTCGTATCTTAACATGCTCCAGAATTGTTTCATGCCACAATTTGAAGAGGATTTCCAAGATTTCATTTTCCAGCAGGATGAAGCTTCTACTCATTTCTATAATGATGTGAGAAGGAATGAATATCTCCCACAATGTTAGATAGGTCGAACTGGTCGTGATGATAAAGCGTTGTTGAAATTGCCTCCAAGGTCTCTGGACATGACGCCCTTATTTTTGTGGGACTTTATTAAAGATGAAGTCTTCGTACCAACATTACCTCCAGATCTGATGGAGCTGCGACCGCGGATCAGATATGAATTTGCTGCCGTTAAAAGTGACATGTTGCTGCGAGTATGGACGGAAATGGATTATCGCCTAAATATCTGCCGTGTACCGAAGGGCCCCATATTGAATCTTTAAAAGGCACAAAAAAAATGTTTGTGCTTATGGCCAAAGGATTGCACTGATAACTTCAAATTTTGTAATGTCATTCTAGGGATTAGTTCAGTGAATAAAAAACAAGGGGATATTAGTATTGTCCTATAAAATTATTTATCCATATGTCTGTACTCATAAAGTAGTATTTTTGTGCGAAATATACAGTCATAATTGAGAATTAATTGTATTCAAAGAAGGAAACAATAGGTTTATGGTAGCTGAAATAGGTTACAAATCCATTAGATTCAAAATTTTATTTAAATATCTATAAGAAAAACTCCGTCAAGCTTTGTTCCTTACTTCCTCGAGCTTCATTTGGATCATTTGACATAATTAAATTGAATTTTGATTTTGAAAATCAAATAAAGGTATTGATTTGGCTTTTGAAGAATCTACTTTAAAATTCCCATTTAAAATCTTGGGTAATTTGTTCAGAAGACCCGCTCCGGCTTTGTGAATTTTGGTTGTAATTTAACAATATTCAATTCTATCCATGAATTAATTTAAGCAAAGGGATAGTAAGACTGGTAGTTGATTGGGAAGTGAGGAATATAGGTCAAAACTTTGATAAAGGGAATCGGAATTAATCAGAAGATTTATATCACATAATATCTAGCTTATACTAGCTTTTTTGTCATTGTATGACAGTTTTGTACAAATACATCCGGTGCTGTTGCAAGGTATGTCTTCTTGAAAATTATTATTATTAAATTATTTAATGTAACTTTTTCTTAATACCTGTATGCTTAATTTTGTTATTTTAAATTTTTAATTGTTTTAATTTTCTTTTTAGACTCAAAGTATATTTAAGTAATTATGTGATTAATAGAACTATTTGTTCATTTCCATTTTGATTCGCTTACAAAAACAGATTTTTATTCTTAAGATCATTGCAATATTGCTAAAGATAATTATACTATGTACTTAGTTCTATAAAAATTTGTCCTTTTTCTACGTTTTATGTTTAATTTTAGTGTAGGATTTCTCTTTATATCTAAGCCTATTTTTTAAAAATATTACGTTTCATTTTCAACTTCAACCCGCATTCATTTACGTAGAAAGTGGTGGCGAAGCGAGGAGCCCGACTAAAATCGAAGAGCTAAGAAATTTACTTTTACGGTGTATTGGTGGGGACAAAATACCACACGTTTTATGTTGTTTCTGAGGGACGTGGGGAAACATCCCTCCTTTTCTTTCTAGAGATGTTAATGTCACAGATGACCTTGTACGAGCAGGATTTCTGACTAAAGACAAAAAAGGCCGAATAAGCGTTACAAACCCAAGCGTGAGGTTCATTCAAGTTCACTCTCCAGCAAAACGCGCCTATAAAAGTTATCACTTCAAAAGCCTTTGATATATTACCTAACTTATGGTATAATAAAACATTCCAATAGTATCTCAGAGAAACTAAAGAAAATTTTTTAAAAAAGGTACAACATTTTTCGGACATCCTGTGTAGAGAAGAAAAGCGACTCACTCACATTCATCACGACATCTCAGGAACTATTAAACCTACAGACTTGAAATTTGGTAGGCATGTTCCTTTCATAGAGTAGAGATCCTCTAAGAACGAATTTTGAGAACATCGACCTACAAGGGGCGTTGCTGGGGTGTAAGGGGCTTTATGTAACAATTCCCGTTTTTAAAACGTTTAGACTTGGCAAGTATGCTTTTTTCATGGAATAGAATTTTGCTACAAAAGAGTTTTTGTGAAAATCGTCCTAAGGAGCCTTATAAATAAATATTTTCATTTTTTAACTTTTGGACCTCCCGACATGGAAGTTGTTAGGCATGTTAATTTCATGAAGAAGAGTTCTTATGAGAACGGATTTTGCGACAACCAGCCTCCAAGGCTGAGGGAAGTCACAGAAAAAAAGAATGTTTGAATTGTTAGACCCACATACTTGAAATTTGTTAAACATGTTTCTTTTGTTTAGCAGAGATCCATTAAGAATGCATCTTATGAAAATTGTCCCCTATGCGTGAAGTGAGGAATTACTGGTGTGTATTGATACAAAAAATTACCGTTTTGGAACTACTAAACCTTCATTAATGAAATTTGGTATGTATATTTCTTTTGTTAAATTGAAATCCAATATTCTCACGGGTCTTTCGGAAATCGACTGTCTAAGTGGGCTACGGGGTTTATTGATAAAACATTTTCTATTTTTCTACTATTAGATTTAGACTTTAAATTTGGCAATCATGTTTGTTTGTTGAGTAGAGATCCACTAAAAATGGACTTGGCGGAAATCCATTTGGGGGGAGGTAACGGGTGCGCAAAAAGTAAGTCTACTTTAATTTTAGAAATAATTATTCAAGAGTTGAAAGAGTTATAAGAATGATTTCTAAGCGCTTAATGCTAGGACTTAGCAGTAATTTAGATGTATATGTATATAAAAACAATATGTATTCATACATCATTATGTTACCCAGTGAAGCAGGCGGGTAGCGGCTAGGTGGTTATAAATTTAAATACAGCCTTCATTGTGGAATTTTAGAAATTTGTTACTAACTGTGATCTTGATAGTTGTTTTCTAACATAATAAATGACGCATATATTGTTTTTTTCATTAGATAGATAGACATATATTTAACTTTAATGTGACGTTCACTCATACGAGTTTTACAGTTATTTGACCCAACAATTTCTTGAGTATTCATATACATAAGCATATTAAATATAACACAATATATTCTCCTAATATTTTCACAGTAGTAAAAATTATATTTAAACAAAATTTTGAAGTAATTTTTTTTATGAATTTTACCTGTGAAACATTGAGAATTCTCTCTCTCGCATTCTCTCTGTGTTCGTGCGTGTGTATGTGCGTCTGTGCGCGCGTGCGTGTAAGTGTATTTGAGCGGATATATAAAAAAAGTAATTTATATATATGAGTTCATAGGCCCGATCGCGTACGCACGTTGTCATAACTTGATTTCTTTCTTAACTTCTCAAATTATTCAATACACACATAATTAATCTTGATTAATACATTTCTTGATTAAATACTACATCTTGATTAAATACAGTTCTATTGATTAAACACAATCAGATAACAATCAAACTACAATCTCAAATCAATAAAAAGATACTCTATTCTTCTCTTTTTACCAGACCACACCTGCTTGTCGGTCTCTTGCCGAAGTTCTCAATTTGTTCGCCCCGATACAGTTTAGGCGCTTCGCGCTAAACATAAACAAGGAACTCTCTCCCTCGTGATAGCCTCGCTTGCGATCAAAAAACGTTCTCCCGGGGTCAAAAACCCTTTTCCTAAACACATTAATCCTACAGAAACAGCGCCAACATTTCATACTCTCTCGCCAACAGCAATTTCAGTCACTACACACGTACACATTAATATGAATAATTTTAGTTCTAAAGTACTATTTTACTTTTTGTGTCGAATAATGTTTCTTTTTTTGTACCATAATTTTTTTTCTTACCATTTATTCGAAATATAATTTCGAAATTTAAAAAATATATATACTAGCCGTTACCCACCCGCTTCACTGGGTATTTCACGATGTTGTAAAAATATATACTGTTTATATATATTTATAAATTATTGATATCTAGCTTTAAGAATTCTATTAGATTGAAAAATATATTTATAGCTATAACTGTCGCCTCTTGATATAAAAAGGACAGAAATTACAATTTCTAATTTGTATTAATATCTAAAATAGAAGTAGAAATAATTTTCGCGCTCATTGAACCAAATATTCAAGTGGATTTCCCCCAAAGCAACTTTCAGTGGATCTCTACTCCATAAAATAAACATGCGTGCTAAATTTCAATTCTAAATCTAATAGAGCAAAAACGGAATTTTTATCATCGATACGCCCCGTAACCCCTTTGAGAGCCTTCTTAGCGGATTTCAATTCAACAAAAGAAACATACAAACCAAATTTTATTATCTAAGTCCTAGTAATTCGTAAACGGCAATTTTGTCTATTAATACACCCCAATAACTCCCCCCGCTTCCCCCTGGAGTTGATTTCCGTAAAATCCATCCTTAGTGGAACTCTACTCTACTTAAGAAACGTGCTCAACAAATTTCAAGTAAATGGGTTAAATTCAAAAACAGGATTTTTTTTAACTATCCTTAACCCCTCACAACCCCACTCCTTTGGAGGTCGATTTTCGCAAAACTCTATGTTAGAGGAACTCTACTCCATGAAAGGAACATACCTTCTAATTTTCAAGCAGGTGGGTCTAATAGTTGAAGAACGGAAGTATTTATCTATTACGCCCCTTAATCCCCCTCTGTTTTTCTTGGGGGTCAGTTTTAGCCAAATCTATTTTGTAGCGGATCTCTGCTCCATGAGAGAAATCTGCATATCGAATTTCAAGACTGTACGTCTAAGAATTTAAAAAATGAGATAATTACCTATAACGCCACTTGGGGGTCGATTTTGACAAAACCCATTTTGTAGCGAATCTCTACTCCTGGAAAGGAATCCACTTATGAAAGTTCAAGACTGTCCGTTAAATAATTTCAAAACAGAAAGGATTATCTATAACGCCCCTTAAGTCCCCGCAGCGCCACTTGCGATTCGATTTTCTCAGAACTCACTTTCTAGCGGATCTCAACTCTATGAAAGGGGAATCCGCTTACGAAATTTCAAGGTTGTACGTCTAATAGTTTAAAAATGGGAATAATTATGTACAACGCCACTTAGGCCCCCGCAGCGCCACTTGGGATTTGATTTTCACAAAACACATTTTGTAGCGGATCTTAACTCTATGAAAGGAATGCGCTTATTAAATTTCTTGACTGTACGTCTAATAGTTTAATTATGGAAGTAACTATGTATAACGCCCCTTGAAACCCTGTAACACCCCTTGTGTTTCGATCTTTGCGAAATCCGTTCATAGCCGATGTCTACTCCATGAAAGGAACCTGCCTAACACATTTTAAGTCTGTAGGTTTAATAGTTCCGGAGATATCGTGATTAGTCAGTGAGTGAGTGAGTCGCTTTTCTCCTTTACATATATAGATACTTCTAGAACAGCAGCTTTTTAAGTTCATATAGGGAATGCCTTTTTTTAAGCAAACAGTATTTCAATAAACCATAAAATCCTACGTATAACGTTCTCCTATACTTTCAAGCTACTTTTTTTTAAAATTTCTAGGTATATTCGCCGTATAACGCACACTTTTTTTTTTTCAAAGGAACCTGGAATATAAGTGTGGGAAGTTGTTATGGTTTAAGGTTTTTAGACAATTAATCTCGAAGTATTATCCTACTCTCTTTTGAAAAGTTAGTTCACTTCTAGAACTATAACCCTTTTAAGTTCATTAGGTGTATCATTCTTTTTAAATATGAATCATTTGACTTTCGTAGAAGTCTAACTTTTTTTATACTCATCTCTTTCTCTTTTTTTACCTTTGGAACTATCATTTTTATACCCAGTGTATAACACGCACCCATAAATTTCGATCATATTTTTGACGTTAAAAGTACGCGTTATACACCGGATTTTACGGTAATAGCACGCGCTTTTGATTTAATAACTATTAACGTTGTTTTAATTTTTATCTTTAAAAAAGTTAAAACTTAAAAATATTTTCAGCTTCATTTGTTATTAAATCTTGGTTTAGATCATCACTCTTTAAGCAAAATATAGTCATACTTTACAGTTTCACGTTTCCTTTTTATCACTTATTTTTCAATTATTTCATTTTCTATAAAACAGAAATTAACGTCAACAAATGCAATTTTTAAACTGCTTTTGATAATATCGAAACATAAGCACAAATAAAACTTGCAATCTCATCATCAAATTAATACTCTATTTTCTTCAAAAAATCTGCATCATTGCTTAGAAAAATTTATTAACCTTAAGTAAGCAAGCTGTCTTTAATAAACTCTAAATTAACATCGGTCCATTAATTATTTTCCCAATACAACATTAGCCACAGCTTCTAATGATCATAAAAAAATTTTTTTTCATTAATCACTCTCTAATATATTTTTTACGAATCTATCATAATTACTTTAGAAAAGTTCTCTGTTCAAAGGGGTTTTCCAATCTGCCCATTATTAAGTACATGAAAATTGTTTATACTTTTCGCAGTTGCTGATATAGGTTTCTGCAAAATTCCCAAATAGAAGTAGTATGAATGCATGTATGTGTACTTGCACATGCATCTCTGTATGTGTGTATGTAATTTTTTAGTGTCGCATTCAGACATTTTTTTGGCTTTCCCAAAGTGAAATTTATTCAATGATCATTTCCTAAGTTGAGCTACTATGAAAAAATATAAGAAAGTAAAGGTTGTTTTTTTAGAGGTATAAAACTTTAAATTGCAATAAAACAACGATGTATTATTCCATTGACATGAATTTTTTTTATTCGAAAGATAATCTTGTGGCATTACATTTTAAGTATGATTTCTGGCATATGACTGCCACGGCTGGCTCGGATGTAGTCCAATCTGGACGTCCAATTTTCGATGACTTTTTCCAACATTTGTGGCCGTATATCGGCAATAACACGGCGAATGTTGTCTTCCAAATGGTCAAGCGTTTGTGGCTTATCCGCATAGACCAATGACTTTACATAGCCCCACAGAAAATAGTCTAGCGGTGTTAAATCACAAGATCTTGATGGCCAATTCACAGGTCCCAAACGTGAAATTAGGCGGTCACTAAACGTGTCTTTCAATAAATCGATTGTGGCACGAGCTGTGTGACATGTTGCGCCGTCTTGTTGGAACCACAGCTCCTGGACATCATGATTGTTCAATTCAGGAATGAAAAAGTTAGTAATCATGGCTCTGTACCGATCACCATTGACTGTAACGTTGTGGCCTTCATCGTTTTTGAAGAAGGATTCCACCAGCCCATAAAGCGCACCAAACAGTCAGTTTTTCTGGATGTAACGGTGTTTCGACATACACTTGTGGATTAGCTTCACTCCAAATGCGGCAGTTTTGTTTGTTGACGTAGCCATTCAACCAGAAGTGCGCTTCATCGCTAAACAAAATTCGCTTGTGAAAATCGGGAACAACGGCAATCTCGTTTTGGGCCCATTCGACGAATCTACGCCTTGCTTGATGATCGTTTTCATGAATTGCCAAACCAAACTGAGAATAAATCACTTGACAGCTGTTAAATCGGTCACCATCTTGGAAAGTAATGCCAACTTAAACTTCTAAACCTGGAAAAAAACACTCTTTACAATTAGAAAAACATTTTTAACGTATATAATAAGCTCTGAAATTCAAATTTTGACTACTTTCATGCAGGTTTAAATAAAGTATGTACCATGTGTATTGTCCCCATAAATGTATATCATAAAATCCGGCGTATAGCGTGAATTTTGAACACAAAAAATAAGATCGAAATTTACGAGTGCGCGTTATACGCCGGGTATAAAAAATAATAGCTTTAATAAAAAGATGAGTATATAGAGAAAAAAATTAGATTTCTACATAGATCAAAATACCGTTTATTTAAAAGAAAGGGCAATCTCCTTATGACTTAAAAGGTTGTAGTTCTAGAACGTAGTATTTTTTTCTAAAGCCTGGAATAATACCTAGAATAAATGAGCTAAACATAACGAGAAATTGTGTACGTACATTTCAATTTTCTTCGTGATATACAAGTGAAACTTATAAAAGCGTGTTAAAAATGGGATGTGCGTTACAGAATGAATATACCTAAACATTAAAAATTTCAGCTTGAAAGTGTAGGTGCGTGTTATTCTCCAGATTTTACGGTATATATACCGTAAAACCCGGCGTATAACGTGCACTTTCAACACACAAAACAAAATCTAAATTTCCGGGTATAAAAATGAGAGCTTAAAAATGAAGAAAGATGAGCACAGAAAAAAAAATTAGGCTTGTTAATAAATCGATAAAGACTGTTTATTTAAAAGAAATGACATTCTTTATGAACTAAAAAGGGTTGTTGTTCAACAAGTATACTATTTTTTTTTAAGTTTGGAATAATACCTCGAATTAATGACTTCAAAATATAAGATCACTGCATAATTAACATTTCAGTTATCTTCATAAAACAGAGGATGCGCACGTTACACGAAGAATGTGTCTAAAAATTAAAAATTGCAGCTTGAAGGTACAGGTGCGTGTTATACGCCGGATTTTAATGTAGTCCCGAATAATATAAACAGATAGTTATAAACGTAAGTATAACTAGTCAGAACTGTAAGTATTAGACACATTTGTATAACAGCTAACTCTGAACTTGGAAACTAAAAATGCAGGTTTAAGGAGACGGTGGACTTTCACAATGCCAAATTTAGGTGAAAATTGCGATGGCGATTTTGTATACTATAATGCGACGCTGGTTTAACTTAAATTATTTAATTTATTCCCATTATATCCATTTTATAAAACCCAGGTTCTACTGACTTTGCATCGCATTATAGCTTAAGTTTAAACGCTAAATCCTTTAAAGACATTAAACAGTACTCTAAATCAAAAAGCCGTTCTTAAATAACACTTAATTTATTTTGAAACAATAAGATTAAATTTAAGTTAATGTACAAAGTGACGCATAACAAAATTCTACTTAGCTTTTGAAAGAGGGGCGAAGGAAGAGGAGTGACATGTCGCCGCTCGGAGTCCCGCGGAGTCCAGTTCCAGCCCTGAGTGTGTGTGAGAGAGTGAGCCTCTAATCGGGGTGCATCCCGTTTTTATTCGGCGCCTAATTGCACCTATGTGCTACAGTGGATTCTTTACTGTGTCTGCATAATTTTCTATCATTGGTCCAGAGTCAGCGTATGGTTACTGTGTCACGGTCAATGACATCCCCTAGCGCGGGAAATCCTAATGACACCCCCGATACCACGATATTTATGGGTACAATGCCCCTTTCTAGGCGTGGGAACATGTCATCCTTTTTGGTGGGGTAAGAGAGACGCATTCACCAAATTCCGTTTCTTGTAAACAGCAAGAGCAGGGCAGATGTAAAAATTGCAGTTGTAACTTTAGGAACCGGCGACCTCCCATCAACTAATAATAGTACATGTATTTCATAGAATAATTCTGTCAAAATTTTTGTTATTGTCATTAATAATTACTGAATTATGTTTTCATTTAACTCAAATAATTGTTTCAAATACACTTTTCTTAGTTCGTAAATTTTCTCTCTTCATTGTTACGTTAAATGCTCCTTGCGTTTCAAGTTACGTCATATATCTTTTAAATTTTCACAATTTACGAAAGATGATATAATTCAAAAATCTGTGCATTAGTTTTGTAAAATATTTAACGAATCTTATTTTGTGTTATTTTGAATACCTTGAAAGGGTGATAATTGGTGAAATATTTTATATAGTATAGAAAATTTATCTTTTTTTTCAATAAATTTTATTCTGAATTTAAAATCCATGCACAAATATATTTTGTTCTAGTTCATCTATATATAAAACAAAAATTATGTACATATCTAAAAAAACTAATGCGCAAGGAGCATTTTTAAAAACATTTTAAAAAATTAAATTTTTTCAAAAAAATTTGTTAATATTTTTTTTTAAAATAACATATATTTAAATTATGGCATATAATAATCATTTACTATACTGGTTCCATTTTCAGCTAATTAAGATAACAAATTAAGAAATTAGTTTTAATGGTCCACCGTCCCCTTAAACATTTTTTTGGCCAACCAACCTTCACCGACTCGTATCAAAGAATCTGATTTTACATATGTTGAATGCACCTACTGCAGTGCTTCTCAAAGTTGCAATATTCGTGACCCAATATTCAGTCATAACTTCAATCGCCCCCCCACAACATACAATAAAAATGTATTGAATTTTTTACTTTGACGCTAAAAATACGATACGATTTAACTTCTTAAGCACCCCCGTGGTGTATAAATGTCTCGCTAAACCAAAGCATTTAATTCCTTGGGCGTATATATACGTCTTTTCGATCTTTCCTGTGCACTGCTGTCCAACAAATTATGTCGAAGTGTGATGATCTCCTAGGACCTCACTTTGAGAACGAGAATAAATAGGAGTCAGATAAGAACCAGTAGCCATTTTTATAAATAACTTTCTTTATTTAGTTATCTTATCCAAATAGAATCAAAGACTTATTAACAAATATATCTAACTAGTATTATGAGGTTTTAAAGGTAATATCCTTTAAATTAACTTAAATAATTAATGATCCAATTAATTAACAATTATAATATCGTTCACGCAGAGATTACCACGATAAGAGATCCCAGAATTATATTCTATGTTCTTATTGAACATTTAATTTTAATTTCATTCGCAATAATAAGACTAATATTTACCACACTGCATTCAGCTCAGCTCAGCTTTTATCTGAGATTAAATCATCCAACAAGAAATCTTCTATTTAACTTCACTATAACTTTCTGCTTAAATCTCTATCTCCTACTGCTCTAACTTTACTATTCCGTTTGACTTAAATACTTTATCTAATCTGCATAACAAGGAATCCTGCCCTCTTTTTGGAGTTGATTGGAAATAGGTAGGGAATTAAATTTCCCTAAAAAGGACGACTCAGAAGGTTAGTGATAAAATTCCGTATAGATTTGTCACAGAAGGCTTTGGAATGGAATAAAAGGACTATGATATATTTGATGTTTGCAAAAGATTTACTTATTTCAGATTATTTGCTTCTTTATCCCCCCCACACACACACTGCATCACGTACGCGCGTCTACGTGGAAAACGTTTGATATTGGGAAGCAAATCACGTGACTTTTAATCGGTAGTTAAGAGTTTAATTATAAGCCGTGTAAATTATTAAGATAAGTGCTAATTTTTGTTTTTAATTATATATATGATAAGCCCATGGGGCACTGGTAATTAATAAACTTGTTCTTAACTTATTACTGTTAAAATAATTATAAAATTCATTGTGCAGCACTGATACATTTATAAGTGTGATACATCAGTGTAAATGTGTATTTTATTTTTTTAATGTCAGAATGTATTTTGCGTGTTTATTTTCAGTAAATAAATAATTTTTAAGTAGTATTTTGTTTTCGACTGTTCAATATGCTCGCGCCCCACTTGAAGAGTTGCCACGCCCCCCCAAAGGGAGGAGGTGCACTCTACACTTTAAGAAACTCTGACCCACTGTATTAATTAAACTGTACTACTGTATAAAACTGTATTACTGTAAATATTTAGTTCGGGTCCTCTCATTGCAATAATTGTTAAAAATTTCAAAAAATGCTGGCTTTCTTTACCAAAAATTACTTCGACCTGTTATCATTAAAAAAGCTCAAATACCTAAAGTTCATTCCCCTTGTGGCAGTACTTAACATAAAAATTATTTTTTTATTTCATTTTTTCCTTCATTTACATATCTAAGAATATATTTCTTCAAAATAACGTTTTCTATTTCCGAAAAAAAAAATTCGATCCACACTGACAAATATTTTTTTTTCTTTTGAATTTTTTTAAACAAACCAAGAGAAAACCAATTATGTTAACTTAAGTTTCTGGATTTTTTTTCATAAAACCTGAAATTGAAAGTAGTATATTATTCAACACCAGTTTTGTCGCTTTGAACTTAATTATGTACATTTATTTAAGTATGAGATGTCGCTATGGGAGTAAAAAGAAATCACTCATCTAATTTAATACATTTTCAAACAGCAATCTGAAGTTCGTTTTCTAATTCAATTAGTAACTGAAGAAATTTAGAATTTTTTTTTTCTCTCGGAACATTTTTTAGTAAAGAAAAAAAAATAACATAAGATGAATTAGTAACTTTCTTCTGTTGTAAACAAAAAGTTTCTTTTTTCTGTGTCTTTAAAAAAAACTTAGGTTAGAAAAAACGAATTACTTTTTTTGGAATTTAGAGAAAAAGAAGTAACTATGTGCAGTGACTTCATATAGTGAAAAGAAAATTTCTTAAAAGAAGGAAGAGATAGAGTGAAAACGCTCCTGGTTCTCATTTTGAAACTTTACAAAAAAGAATTCAACGATGGGAAACTTTTTTTTTCATTGCTTAGTCAGGAAAAGTTAGCTTTGAGATGGGACATGAACTATCTTTATCGATCAGACATCAACTACTTCCTATCAAGACGTTCAGAAAGGAAGTTAAAAAAGATCTGACGACATCGTTAAGATATTAAGGTTAGAGGAAAACCATTTTTTTAAGTAAGGTTTATTTTTATTTCTTGTACAAAAAATACCCATGTACACAAATCCAAATTTTTTATCCGTTTTTCACAATAATGCAAGATTGCTGAAACTTTAAAAATTACTATCGCAGTAACTTTATCTTAAGCTCCAGGAGCTTTCGAAAGACAGTAAAAGTTTCTAACATTACGTTAGACTCTTTTAGGATGGTGCTTATTTCCAAAGCAATCAAACTTTTTTACTCAATCTTCTCGTGTACTTACAAGCTCTTAGCAAATAAGTAGCTATTTCAGAGGAAAACAGAAAAGAATATAGTTGTTCTTAATATAAGTCTCTTGTTAAATATTTTTATACAAATACAATATCAGGACATCACTATTTTCATATTATATACATATTCCAACAATTATATTGCGCTCGTGTGTGCGTTGATCCAAAAATATAGCATGAAACTTAAGATACATTAGTCAATTAAAACAGCAAAGGAACATAATATTTTAGAAACGAAATAAAATCATAATATATATAGCCTCATGATTTCTATCGGGAGTAGCTTAATTCCATATGAGTCATATCAGAATCGCATCGAAAATATTATTAATCAGTGTTTCAGTATTACACTACAACAAGAGAAATATCCATAACTCAAAATTAGCATTATTGACTCTTAAATGAAATTTAACAACTCAGATATACCGAGAAATTTTAAAACACAGCACAAAAAAAACTGGAAATTGCATTAAAATTATAGAAAAAAATATTTACATTTCAAAAATAATATCAAATAACTATTTTGAAGTAAATAACTTTTTGAGGCGTTTCTTATACGCAACATGTTAGAAAACAATGTACTATTACTTATATTAATTACTTTAAGAAAGGAATCAGTTATTCCAGTTTTTTAAATGAAGGCCGTTTTCTTTGATAATGATGTAAGTCCATTTGATATTATATGGAGATATTTATCACTTTCAAAGTGTTTATATTTTGTAATTTCATTAACTACACGTAAATTTGTACTAATGAAATGATGAAAATTTTGAAGAATTCTTTGGTGTACTGTTCATAGATAAAAAGTTCATAGCAGATTGCTTTCAATGTAATAATAATGAATTTTTTTGTCAAAAATGAACTTCGACCACACTTTTAAAAAAAACGGCTCAAATGAGTAAACGAAAATGTACGCGTTTCAAAAAATGCGTCTTTAATAATTACATTGGGCCACACATTTTTTAAAAAATCCGCGCGTCTTCTAAGACAAATATAGACAGTTTTCATATTATGTGTACATATTATTTGAAAGAGTGTATATATAAACGTATAAACATGTTAGGAATATCTTGATATGCTTCGGACATAACCCCTCAAATGATATGTCCGTATTCCGTACGGGCTACTGAAAGCTGGTTACAACCGGTTTGCGCGTACGTTGTACACGGGCACTGATATTTTCTTTCCTTTTTTCTATCTTTGAGTTTCACACATTTTAAATTCTTATGGTTAGATTATTAATGCCAGAAGTTGTAAGAGATGCAGTTTCTCCATGTTATTGGAATATTTCTCATACGGGATTTTCTTAGTGACGAAAGAATGAATTTTTCGTTGAAGGCTGGAATTTAGATTCTTGAAAATATTCAATAAGAAACAGGGATTGGTAAAGCAATGTGCTTCTTGTAAAAGAAATGGAAATGCATAATCAAAAAAAGCCGATATTATCGCTGTCTCTATAGTAATATAAGACTTAGTATTACACCATGCTTCAAATTGTGTGTGAAGAATATCCAGAAATTTATATTTTGTTGCATACAGAATGATTATCCCATCAACTTCTTGAGAAAATATATAGATCAAAAATTTTTCCTAAAAATATTTTTAAACTCATAAATGCACAAATCCATCACACAACATTAGGTCCACGAAGTCAGCTTGTTAGTGGTCCAGCTGTAAAGTATATGTTCCATACACAGGATACATTTTAATACACACATAGACCAATATTTACACGACTACACTTTAAAATTATTTATGACCAATCAAACATTTATGACCAATCAAACGTTTATGACCAAGCAAGCAAGTTTTTTGCATGCAATCTGATTTGCATCTAATACCAAATGGTAAAACTCTAATGTTAAATTATGAATCATTTGGATTGACATCGCATTAGTAGGAGTTATGAGCAAAATATAGGAATGGTAATTGTATTAAATATGAGAAGTCGTTCAATAATTATGTATTGAAGCATTGATAGGATGCTCTTTGGTGAGTTTTTAAAGATTTACGCTATTCGTTTGTGAATATACTGGGTTTTTAATTTGAACTTTTGGATTTTAAATATTTTTTAATTTGAACTTTCGTATTTTAGATATTTTTTAATTTGAACTTTCGGAATTCAAATTTTTATACCTATACAACTACATATACAACTATTTTAAAGATGGGTGCATCATCTTTGGTGTTCGATGGTTCACTTATATTATGCACTAATTTGTTTTAGAATTTTAACATTTTAATGTTATAATATCTTTCAGAATGCGATGGTGAATAGTTTAATTTTTCAAGTTTAAGGGTTTAATTTTAACTTTTTAATTTTTAAATTTTTGAGAATTGGATATTTCCCGATTAACTTACCAAGTTGCAACAGGGGGAAGGTTGGAGCCATCAAACTAGTTTAACCCCACTGTTATCGGTCCTAAATCCGATGTTGCACTAAGATATTTTATAAATTTTTATTTTATGAAAAAAAATTTTAATTTTGTTTGAAAACGTTGGTATTGTACCTTCTATATTCGCCATTGATGTTTTGAAAGGAGATTTAGTATTACAAAATTCATATTATTTCAATTTTTTAATTGATTTATATATATTTAAATTTATATATATATATATATATATATATATATATATATATATATATATATATATATATATATATATATATATATATATATATACAAATCTCAACCGTTTGATAAAGCGGCATGAACATTAAATCTTTTGTAAATATGAGAAAAATACTTTTAAGATATATGTTACATTCTTCATAGTTTACTTATTCGTTCATAGAATGTGTGTGTGTGTGTACTTATAAGAAAGTAAGCGTTTTTCACAATTATAAAACTTAAAAAAGGTGTATAAACTTTAAAATTTCCGATTAAAACAAAATTCTTTCATTTTCATATTCCATTAAGTATTAAGCTTGGTTATAAGCAATAAAAAAGTAACTTTTTGGATCACTTTGGGCAACATTTGAACCACTTAAGAGGACTTGGTACCCTAAAAATCACAAACCTATCGTTTTCTTTATTTTCATTTAATCTTATTCTTTGTATTATTATCTTTCGATTGATATATCACTTGGTCATGCCGGAAAGTTAGAAATTGAATAAAAACTTCATTTGAAAACAAATTAGGTAATTCAGCCCCACACCCTTTTTAGAAAAAAAAGCTAAAAAATGCTTTATGATAAAAAAAATCTATTTTATAAATAGAAATAATAAGTATAAAAAAGAATGTGTAGTATTAAAAGCAGAATATTTCCGAGACAATACAATAATGTAATTTTTCTTCCTTGTGAAATGTGTGCATGTAAAATTTTTAAATTAAGGCATTTTATATTAATAATTTTATAATTTCAGTTCTTATTCCTGATATATTTTTCATACAAATGTAATACTTTAATATTATAAGAAGAAAAACAGCTAAAATTTCTGTCGTGACAGAAAAAAAAATTTTGAAAGTTTTTCTTGAGTTTACTTGCGCAATTAGTACTCTCTAAAAGTTGATCATTTATAAAAATGTGTGGGTTGAAAAAATATGAAAATGCAATTATTTTACAGAAAAATGTATAACTAATATCATTAAGTGGTATTTTAAGTTTAATTAAGCTTATAATAATTATTTTTTCAGAATTATAAACTTTAAACTGGTTTTTCTCAGTTTGTGTTTTTCGAAACCTTAGTGCATTCAAAATGCTACTCCTTCGACAATTATTTACCAATCACTTCCATTTTTTTTCCTGCGTTTTAAAAATAAAGCATGTAATAAAATTAGGGATCCGTTTTGCTATAAACTGAATACTTTTAAAAAAATATGTATGACATGTTGGCTTTTTCGTTGATTTTTAGCCTGTATATCAACATTTTATTTTTTTTTCTCCAACACGAATAAGTTATTCTAAAACCGATCCCTTAAGTTGTTAAGAACATCCATAAGAATATTATAAAAATATTTCAGGTCAAAAAGTTAATTTTTACAAAAGGAGTAGGATTTTAAAGCTTTCCCGATTTTCTTCAAAAAATTTAAATTTTTAAAATTGTGTGAATAATATATGAAAATTTTCATCTGGTAACATTTTCATGAATAGAAACATTGTATAAAATGCTAAAATATAATTTTTAAATACGTAAATAAAGAAGTTTGCTCAAAGGGTACCAAGTCCTCTTAAAAGGTTAAGATCCAGTAGTAGATAGCCAAAGTTACCCCCGAATGTACAGGTTTATAATAAATTCTTATTCCAATTTTATTGTCTAACAATGAAGAAACATGGTCCTTTGCAAGGCATAGAAATATTTGCATGAAGCTGAAAAGCACAATAAATGATAAATATTTGACTATCAATTAAAGAAATCGCTCCTTTTTATATCTTGTTAATAATTGTTAGTTTAAGTTACTATCCTATTAGGGCAACTATCCAAATGCCTCTTCTGAAGTATATTTTATCATCTGATTTAAATTCATAATCATAAAGTAAGGTGAAAGAAGTAATTCATAATTCATGACAATCTAACTAATAATGAATACATTGACATGCATCATACCCAAATGTATACATTTTAAAGCTTGGCTCCTCCTACAGGAATTTTCACTAATTAGTGAATAATTAGTTCAAAACCATATTTTACTTTCTTTCTAATCACATTTCAAATAAAGACGTACTTTTTCTTTCATCTTTTACTTTTCCTCTCACTTCCTAGGTAATGAAAAAATACATTAAGAAGATCATGTAATATTTGCTGCTAAAAAAACTCTTATAAAAAACAGATTTTGTACTTGAAAGTAAAATGCTTAATTGGAATTTCAACAGTTAATTGAAAAAGAAATAAAATAAAAAATTTAGGGATTAAAGTATCTACCTCATAAAAAAAGTATCGTTTTCTTTTGTATTCTATAAGATAAGATAAATTTCTATAATTAAGGGTAAATTCAGACTTCACGCTTTTATTTATTATTGTATTTATCTCCAAGACGAAGAGACACGGGAGATTTGTACCCTCTTTAAATGCAAATACGATAGAATTCCTAAGGACACGAATATCATTAGAATACATTTCCACCATATATTTAAGTCAAGCATGAAATTGAAGATAAATTATTTTATTTTATTTAGTTTCTTTTTCAGAGCGTGTCTTCACGTTCCGAAAGGAAAACTAATTAGAAGATGTTAAATAAATTTTGAAGAAACATGCAGAAAAATTACTTAGGCGTTATCAGCTTGCTTTCGTTTTTAGAATTTTAATCTTCTGTCTAAGACAATGTTTTCGGAAAAATCTCGTTCTGTACTTTGATGTTTTTTTTTATTATTATTTTGCTAAAATGGTTTGGAAATTTAGTAGGATATTTTAAATAAAAGTTATAAATTAATTATTGCTTCTTGCAACAACGGGCATAACATTTTCAATTCGTCTGATGTTATGTAACAATTTTTTTTTTACGATTCACCCTACACTTTGAAAGGTTGTGTTCTTTAAAATTCAATATTTACTTTTTGTTTATAAGATGGAAACTTTCTAAGATAAATAATGGAACACTGGAATCGAATTAAATTTCAAATAATGCGTAATCTAAATGTTTAAATAGATGTATAAATTTTCCTGCGTTATTCAAAATTTTAAGAAAACATTGTATTCAATATATTTCAATATCAGAGAGGAAGTAGAAACAAAGAAACGCATTTAAATCAAAGAATAATTTAAAATAGGAATCTATTATCTATCTATCTAGTATGCATGTATGTTAGTTGTGTATGCATATAAACATATATATATGTGTCGCAGGGAAATGTCGAAATTAAAAATTTGATCAAATCCGTAAGGAATATGATCAATTGACTGGATATGTTTAAATAATGTCTCTTCAATGTCATTTCCCTGGTGAAAGTAACTGATTTTATTAAATCCCTTAACTGTTTTAGTGAAATGATGAAATGAACTGGTCAAGATTTGCATTGGAAAAATGCTATCCGGGGGAGGGAGGCACCTGCGGGTCGAGTCCTTCTACTTCCTGATCAAACAGGCAGTACTATCGATCCCCCAAACATCAACTTATGAACATATTAACATCATCTCATTCATATTCCTTAGGGAACTGATTAAATTCCTAATTTAAGTGTTTCCCTCCGACATATACATACACCAGAAAATATTATGACCACCTCTTATCGAGAACAATGAGCTCGTCCAGAAACAACACCACCGAGTACGCAGGATAGATTTTGGATTATATAAGGCGATCATTCACTGGCTTTCCACTCGCACAGTGTCTTTGTGTTACAATGATAAAAATAACCAATTTTTCATAGCCTGGGACCTTGAGGCATCGATTTCAGAAACTGCACGTTTTGCGGAATTTCACTTGCAGCCTTTGTGAATATTTATTGAATGGAATGCATGGATGGTAATATAGTATGTCGCCTTATAATAGGTTGTCGACAGTAGTGCATTGATTCCAGAGGTGAGCGGAGACTGTTTTTTTTATTGTTCAACCTGACCTAAGAATTGCAACGGCTAATATCACTTGCATATACAACAACCGCTATCTGGACAGAGTTTATAAATACACGGTGCAGCCCACATTGCATGAAATAAGTGCACAGTATAGTAAATTAAGAAATAGGAGAAAAAAGCATTTTCATGCATGCATAAAAAAACAGACATACCTGGAATGTGGCCACATGAAAACACTAAAACACCTTTAGACGTAGTAAAGCTTTAAGAGGTTTGAATAATGTGGCAGGAGGATTTAAAAAAACAAAAAGTATGGTACAATCATCTTAAAAATCTCTCCAAGTGCCATTTACAGTTATTATAAAGGTTGCTCATAATCAACAAAAAATTAAGCATACAATGATAACCAAAATATCTTCGTTTTAGCATATTGCTCAGCATTTATGTCGAGAAATTGAGCGACAATTACAAGTCTACATTTTTGGCAGAAGTTTACATTTTTGCACCAAAAATCATTAAGATATCCGACTACATCCGAAACCGTGATTTTAAAAAAGCACAGAAATGGATAATTTTCATGATATTTAGTGTCACTCAGATTAGAATATATGCATAAAATTATTATAAGGACATTCCGACAAAAAAATTTATTTAAATATAAAATTTTGGCAAAAAGTTTCTACGATACCTAGAGGTTAAGTTTTACATTCAGTTTTATAAAATTAGAAAAACTTAAAGTGGGTCTTTAATCTATCAGAAGTGGGCATTTATAAATTGCTCAAAATCTCACATGGTGAGTATGGCAACTCAAAGTATTATAAATGTATTTCTATAAAACTGTTTTTGAACCTGATATTTTTACTATTTTCTAGAGAATGTACTAAAATATTTGTTATTGTATGAATATTTTTTGAGCTATGGTCTGATATTTAAATAATGGTCTCATAAAGAATGTCACATTTCATATAATATTTGCTCGATCAGCTATAATTTTTTTTAATTTTAATTAAACATTAAAATGTTAGTGCATTATCTAGATAAATGCATCTAATTAGTTTTACTAATACTTTTACTGGTATAAGTTTATTACTATTTTATCAAATTGCTTTGAAGTTTTTCAAAAATATTCCTAAAATTTCACCTAGAATTGTGATTTTTGCCAAATTCAAATTTTTTTAAAAAAATATTGTTATATATATGTAGTTAAATATTAGTATATATTGGTATTGAATCTGAAAAAAAGCATTTATATTATGTTTCAGTATGCTATTTTTTTTAAAAAAAAGTACTCCAAAGGTGTTCGGATACCTTAAGGTGTTCGGATACCTTAAGGTGTTCGACAGCTTGCGACAACTTATTTTTACAAAAATGAAGGAATGTAGATTTTTTTTGTAGTTTTTTTTATTTAATTCGAACATTTTAAGAAAAATATGCTAAAATTAAGAAGGGAAAAATAAATTATCATTACTAAAATGCTAAACAAGTGGTAAAAATTCAATAACTATCACATAAACGAGGCCCATTTTGTACAAAAAGTTTATCTAGAAATTTTAAATTTTTTCATTTTTGATGTGTTGCTTTGCTATTCATGTTTCAAATAACTTTCAGGATAAGAAGCATTTTAATTCTTACAAAAACTAGAGCAAGTTATTATAAAAATTTGCTTAAAAAAAGGGATTATATTCACGTAAGAGACTGTAAATTTTGTAATAAAGCAGCGATCGATGAATCTGAAGATTAAAATACTTCTAATATTATACTGAACATACACAAAGAACTTCAATTAAATATTTTCAAAACTTTCTGAGGAATCACTGTCCCCATTTTATCATTTAAACACTCACACATTTCGAGTAAAACGCATTTTAAAGTATGACACATTGCTCAAAGAAGTGGCATCTGCCTTTACTAAAACACTTGCAGTTTTTATTCTATTGAATGAAAAATTATAAACTTGGTAATTTTATAAAGCTAATAAAATGGCCGAAGAAATAAAATTGTAACTTTTGGCAAAATTCCTAATTTAAGGTATCCGACTACGTTCGGAACCGCGATTTTAAAAAAGAGCATAAATGGATAATTTTCATGATACATGCATAAAATTGTTTTAAGGACATTTTGACAAAAAAAAATTTATTTAAATATACTATTTTGGCAAAAAATTAACTTAGAATAACCTTTTTTTCAAAATGTTCTCCTTTTGTGAAAAATGCTTCTATTAAAACAATATTTTGCTTGTATATCGCTCAGACCTCTGTACAGAGACTCAACTATGATTTTTGAAAAATTCACATTATTTTCAGAGTTACAGCCTTTTGAAATAATTATCGGCGGTTTTTTTTTCTTAAAATGTTTCCCCTCTGTTGTCGTAAAACATGAATAAACCCACTTCTAAGATATATATTTCAAAAATTCTAGTTGAGCCTCTGTACAAAGGTCTGAGCTATAGACAGGCAAAATATTATTATAATAGAAATATTTTTAATAAACGGAGTATATTTTGAAAACTGGTCATTCTATGTTAATTTTTTTTGTCAAAATATTGTATTTAAATATTTTTTTTACAATACTACTCTTAAATCCATTTTATATACATTTTCTAATCTAAGTGACACTAAATATCATAAATATTATCCATTTATACGCTTTTGCAAAATCACGGTTCCAAACGTAGTCGGATACCTTAACAGGGTAGTCTTAAGAAATTTTCTGATACATTATTAAGTCAACAGACTTAATTAGGAAAACATACATTACATCTTTTAGATTCATCTATAATCAAATAAATATCTCAAAGCTAATCACTACCTACACAGACAAATCGCTGTGTCATTGCACAATTTTCCGTACATCCGAATTAATCCTATCAGCAAACTCAATAGAGGCTCTTAAGGTACTCATAAATATTCAGAATAGTTAGGGAACAGCAATAATTATGTGAGTACAGCGGTCCGTTTACTCAACCGCTGCCAACATCCATCTCTTGTTAGGAGAGAATCAATTGAAATGCCAACCATGCCGTTGTTTTAGTACGGAACGAGTTATCGACATTTTCGATGAGGCAGAAGCATTTACGTAGATGGACATGAACGTTGACTGAGGCTATAATTGAAGTTGTCTTAAGCGACATGCTCGTTTCCCCAATAGCTTGGGTTCCATCTGGAATAGTAAGTTGAGGACCTAGTTTCCAGTGACCACTTCTCTGAATGATAATAAGAGAGAGAGTGTTGTATCGTGTTAGGACATTTTTGGATTTGAAGGGTTCGCGTTAGAAAGAGATTATTTTGAGTTGTAGAAAGATGATCTGTTTGATTTTCAAAGTAGTACAGATGATTATGTACTATTATAAATTTATTTTAAAGTCGATTATTTGTATTCTTTTTTTATGCTTAGTTGAAAAAGTTATAAATGCAGAGATAATCATCACAGAAATTTTTTGGAATGCTATTCACGATTGTTAAATTTTATTTGAATCATTGAACGATAATACATAAGAAAAAAAGGGACTATTTTTGGAATCTTAAGTTAGAAAAAGCATATAAAAGGAATATTTTTAATTATATTTTTAAAAAAAATGGTTCAAAAATAAATTTATCCAAATGAAATAAATTTATTTAAAAAAAGATTATTAAATTAATAATTATTTTATTAAATTTTAAATATTTTTAAAAAGACTCCTAAAATTGGCATATGGCTCTAAGGTTACGAGACTGCAATTTGCGAGGAGAAATACTTTCATCAACAAATTATAAAGCGATGTTAGAGTCTCGGTTGTCGCATTTCAATAAAAGATTTTTAGAATATATTAAATTGAGAAGTAAAAAAAAACGTCTAGCTGAAAGTTCAGATGGCTCTATTCACGTCCTTCTTATTAACAAATCCTCTTGGGGAATATTTGGTCCTTAAAAACTATTTTATTTGAACGCTCCGTCTGAAAAAGAGAACATGAACATGTAAATTAGATCTACTAAATGTAGTCCAGGCTTTCAATCTAGAAAGAGAGAGAGATAGAATAGAGACTACTAGAGGAACAGTGATTAATCAAATTTATAAAGTAACGCAGATATTTGCTATTTGATAATTGTAATAGTTAAGGTGATGATTTGTCACTAGAAATTGAATAGAGATTAGATAGCTAAGAAGGCAGTGCATTCGAACCAAGTAAATGTACTGGTATTTAAAGTCTTCTCATACTCCGCGTACCTTGTTAATTGATTCCATATAATTTTAATTGGATGCATCTCTTAGTTTTGATTGGCTGAACTAGTGTTGTTAATTGTGTTACAAATAAATTAACTGATTTAGAGCATGGATAGTCTTCTTTCCCTCTCTCCCACATCTCTAGGTATGGATCCGAGATCTCTTTTTTACAAAGTAAAAATGAAAACAGGACCATGAAGCTTCATCGTAGAACTGCTCAAATGCAGACAACTATTAAGAAAGTGAAGTCTCTGATTCTAAAAGAAAATCCGTCGACTCCTAGATTCGTTGCTTCGAAACTAAGAATGTCTTGCGGCACTGTAATTAAACACATTTATAAAGATTTAAAGAAAAAAAAGATGCTTAACCCTGAAGTTCGTTTCCTTTTTTTAAACATATTGATGAAAGAAAAGGAAATTGTAGAAAATTTAATAAAAAAAACCTAGCTGCTGAAAAATGAAAATTTGTGGTGACACTCGATACGGCCTGGGTATATTTAAATGACTGTAATAAAAGATCAGTTTTTTATTGCTCAAGTGGTTCAAATGGCCGTATGATATGGCTTCGTCAGTGTACAGTAAAGTTACCAAAGGGACTCATGGTAGTTGCAGGATTTTCTAACAACGGCAAATTAATAATCAAAAAAGTCTCCAGCAAAGCCAAAATTAATTCACTCTACTATCTGTAGAATATTTTAGAATTAACTTTTGTAGAAGAAATTCCAACCTCATATGAAAAGGACATTGATAAAGTTGAAAGTTATAGACACAATGTTTCTAGCTACACGTCTAAGTTAATTGACACTTATTTAGCAATGGAAGAATCAGAAACAAAAATAAAGTGTCTCCCATTTGATGAAATTCGTGTAACATCATCCAGTCAACATTCCTTCTCCAATGGACTTTAGTGTTTTTGGTTTATTAAAATGAACCTTAGAAAAACGGCATCCAAGAACACACTGAACGGACATTGGAAAACGGTCCAAGAGGAAGGAAGTAAAATTTGCATGACATTACTACGGAAAAGTTTACTTTCATGGAACATTCGAACTAGAGCTATTGTGAAGAAACATGGCTATCAGACAGAAGCAAATTGCCACAAATAATTCGGTATTTATGGATAAAAATTAACTATCAAAATCGTTTCCATAAATTGCAAACAACCTGCATTACCGTCTGTGTGTATTACTATCTTTTACTGATATCTGTTTAAAAAAAATCTTCATTCCTTTTAATTAGGTATGCAAAACACCGTTACAAAATTCTTTCATTTTCATATTCCATTAAGTATTAAGCTTGGTTATAAGCAATAAAAAAGTAACTTTTTGGATCACTTTGGCCAACATTTGACTACTTAAGAGGTTAAGATCCAGTAGTAGATAGCCAAAGTTACCCGAATGTACAGGTTTATAATAAATTCTTATTCCAATTTTTTATTGTCTAACAATGAAGAAACATGGTCCTTTGCAAGACATAGAAATATTTGCATGAAGCTGAAAAGCACAATAAGTGATAAATATTTGACTATCAATTAAAGAAATCGCTCCTTTTTACATCTTGTTAATAATTTTTAGTTTAAGTTACTATCCTATTAGTGCAACTATCCAAATGCCCTCTTCTAAAGTATATTTTATCATCTGATTTAAATTCATAATCATAAAGTAAGGTGAAAGAAGTAATTCATAATGGTATGAAACCGTTTTAATTTAGCATAATTCAAAGAGGAATCTCGTTGAAAAAACATTTAAAAAAATGAGAAACTGATAATGATTTAAAGCTAAAAAGATATTTACAAAATTTAATTCCAATGTTCTAAGAGAAATAAATTTAGGTAATGCTTTGATGTATCGCTACTTATTATTCACAGATCAAAATAAAATTCTTAACTGAGATAACAAATATTTTTGTTGAAAAATAAACTTTCCAAACATTGTTCTTCTTTTTGTGTTTAGTTGGCAGGAGGGTTGAAACGGAACTGTTTTTCTTACTTCTGTTTTACAGTTCTAAGAAATGAAAAAAATAAATAAAAAAGGCAGTTGTCTTAAACACATGCTAGAATAAGCGATAGCGAACTGTATTATTCGAAGTTGAACCCTGAAATCATAGGCATTGCATTTCTTTTTTACTCAGTTTCTTTTTTCAAACCAAAATTCAGAATCTGAAATTTATTCATGGATTTCAGGTTTTACTGAAAGAAAGAATTTTCCAGTTGAAGTATTAGAGCAGACCAAAACAATGTTTTATATGTCTGCTAAAAACAAAATCTAAATTGACTTTTTCCTTGAGAACTTCGTAGAGTTTTCGCATACAATTAACTCGTATGATTATGTATTAAATTTAAAATTTTGTCAAGAAATATTCTAAAAGTATAGAATGAAAAGGTAAAGAATTAACTAGCTCTTAATTTTGTAGAGTTTCAAAGTTCTTCAATAGAGTAAAGCCTGTTTCTGTGTGGTAGATAGGGACTGCATAAAAATAAACCGCCGTTAAGAAATGTTTGAAAATTTCATAAATACTTACATATAACTAACAACTTTGTCGACATAGCACAAAAAATCTTTTTATGCGGAGGAGAGGGATAGCATAAAAAAAGTCGCACTTAAAAAATATATCTATTATTTACGAAATGTATGAAAAAGTACTTTCAAACAAAAAAACTGTAAAATTTCACATGGAAACATTTTTAAAACATTTAATTTCTCATTGTATACATGAAGACATTTTCACAAAATGCTCATACATAATTCATTGCTACTTATCATAGTTCAAAGCTCCCGTCTCCCTGTGATGAATTAGTTCAAAATCGATTTCGTCACTTAAGGATACAATTTTAGTTGATTTTATTTTGACACCATAAAGTAAGTGATATATTTTTATGACGATGACCTGATGGTCAATGGCCTGGCATTTGTAAAATAAATAAATATTTTTATGACGACGGTTGGTTGGTCAGTTGCTTGTAAAAATCACGATAACCAGATATGATGATCGAAGCTCTTTTTGGAATTTCAAACTCCTTTCAGAATTGGTATTTGTTTTAGGGAAATATTTTCCAATTTGTTGGAAGGCTGGATCTTTGTATATATTTTATCTACTCTCAAAAAGAACCCGGTACTTCTTGACCGTCTTCATAATCTATCAAATTCTTGATAATATCACTGTCATTGGAAGTTTCGTCTTCAATCGAGCGCGTGCTGCTAACACGTAGAGAGAAAGCAATTGAATTTGTATTGTCAAGAGACTGTTTATAACCAATGAACAGAGTTTCTTGAAGTGTACATACGTACATTGATAGAAAACATTGCAGTGGTGCCCAATCCGATGAAATTCATATACAGCATAAGAAAAGATCACACGCGCGCGCGTAAATAAAATCGAACAAAAGTAAAATCCCATAAAAAAGGACTGCACAAAAACAGATTCTACCGTATACTGCTAATTAGGCAATATTATATCTCAACCTTGTGATTTGTCAAATTTATTGATACAAATAATTCGTTAAAATGGAACTAAATATCTCTCCTAAATGGGAGGTAATAAGATATGATCTGGAGAAGAATTACAAGCTACAAAGTGAATTTCAAAATAATCAGATACACACAGAAAGTGTGTTATTCTAGGTGTATGTTAATTTCAATTAAATCAACAAGGATTCTTATTATAATTAAGTATGTCATCCAACACTTTACGAATAAATTGTTACATGGAAGGCGTAATAATCTGATTTCTTAATAACAATTTAAATAATCTCTAATACAAAGGACATACTACATTGTAATCAGATTTTACTTTCTTTAAATTTACGTACACACTTAATAATTTAAAGATACGAGAATTCAGATTCAGATATTAATTAAAGTTCAACATAACGTCCTTTTTCCTTTTTATATTAGCATTCATTTCAATGTAAATTATTTCAAAGCTAGAAATTTAACGAATGAAATTAGAAAATTAAATTCTTAAAAAGATAGTTGCTGTCAGTTGAAATATTCGATTTTATTTGAAGGTAAAAAAGTAATTCAAAGAATCAAATTTAAAATATAGAATAGATAGCAATAAAACAACAATTTTTTAAATGAAATAAATTTTACATTTAAATATATTTTTATATTTCTGAAACGTTTTGCCAAAACATGCAGTAATATTAAAATATAAAAAAGACCAAACTTTATAAAGAAATATTTCTTTAAAAATATTTCTGTCAAATAAATAGAGAATACAGAATATAATACATGTTTACATCTAGCAATTGGCCAGAAACGGCCAGAATTGGCCAAAAGAAAAGGTGCAGTGTTCCATTAGGACAACGCCAGGACACACACGTCTGTAATGACTCACCAGAAATTATGGGAACTTGGTTGGGAAGTTTTAACGCATTCACCATATAGTCCGGACCTGGCACCAAGCGATTGCTACATTTTTCTTGCATTGCAAAACTTCCTGAGAGGGAAGAAATGGGGATCAAGAGATGATCATGAAAATCGATTACTAGAGTTTTTCGCCAATAAAGCCCAATACTTCTATGAGAGGCATTATGAAGCTATCTTTAAAATGACAACAAATTATACAAAATACAATGCATATTTGAGCAAAATCATACAATCCGAAACATGTTAAATAAAGACTTGAATTTCATGAAAAAAATAATGGACTTCTTTCCTCTAACCTAATATATTGCACTTTTATACATACTACATATGGTTTGTGTGTGTGTTTCACTGTGTCCGTGCATGTGCGCAGGACCGATCCTAAAGTATTTTCTAAATTGTAAAACTATTATTAAATTAAATTAAATTAAAATACATTTCCCCAAATGTGTATTGAATTAAAACACTCATATGTCTTAGGTAATATAAACCACATCTTAAATATTTTCAAATGTTAATTTTTTCAAAAAATCGTTTTTGAGACGTCTTTTTAAGCATCGATTCACAGTGCCGCTTATAAGTAAGAAAATCTTTTCTATTTCAGTATTGCCGGTTCTGCCATAAATGTTGCTATCAAATGAGAAGGATGCTTGTAAAGAGTAGACATTAATGGACAGTGGACCAACACACCGATCACTAGCAATCTATTTTTCTTAAACTATGCTATGCTATCGGAAAATCAGGGGAATTTTGATTTTTCTTTAAATTTTTTAATATTGAACATATTATACGATTTATTATAAGTTTTATTTTGAGAAATTGTTAAAAGTTTTTGCTCGATTGATATAACTATGTGCGACCTGAGGGTGCCCCTTACTTTGTCCACCCGCTAGCGGTGCACACATGCAAGGATTGGCCCTGCGTGTGTGTGCGTGTGTGTGTGCACGTGTGTGTGTATGCGTGCGCGTGTGTGCGTGCGCGTTCTAGCAAAAATTGCTATATGCTAACATCAGAGTCCCGTTACTTTTTACCTTTTCCTCTCTCTTTCACATTAGTTTTTCTTAAATATTTACGAAGTACGATTCAAAAGTTCCCGGACTGAGTCTATAGCTTAAAAAAATATTACCAATTAAACTTCTGAAACACGCCTTCCTTCGAAATAAGACCCTTGAGTAACAACACAATTTAGTCATGGCTTGTAAAGGCCATCGAAACATTTCTGGAATCAATTTTTAGCCATGTCCTTTGATTCGGCCTGAGAGGCACTTTTAGCTTGATCTGGAGATTGGTCTTCGTTTAACATCAGGGAAACAATTTGTGGACACACCCAATGAATGTTAATATCCTTAGTATCTATCCTATAACATGTGGCCGAGGATATCCTATCGAATACTGCTGTTGTTTGAAGACTGTTCTTACGTTCCACCCTAGAAACTTTTTCGATGTTTTCAAATATGTGGGAAGTCTGCGGACGTCCAGGGCGATTGCCGTCTTCGACACTTTCCCTGCCTTCTCTGAAAAATCAATGCTACTCCAAAAGTTTGGTGTCGCGACAATGGATCACAGCCTTACACATGCTTCAAAACTTTGGAAGTCTCCGTAGAACTTTTTCACAAACGAACACAAAATTTAATATTCATTATCTGCTCAACAAACGCACGCAATTTCTTTCAAACGCCGATGACTGAATGCATCCGCCAACAAAATATGACGCCGTGTCAAGCCGTCGACCACGTGTTTTAATGTACAATAAATTTTTAAGTAAGATAATAAGAATTATTTAATAAAGAGTTACAAATATTGATTTAATCCAAAGTTAAATTAAAATAAATTCTCAAGTTTGCAGTTTATTGTTTGGCTTCCTTAATAATTTATAGATTTTTAAATATGCATTAGACGTTAAAATGTTACTTAATTATACATAGAATACAATTAACAATCACGTATTCCTTCATGAACAATTTATATGTTGGAACAAATATAAACCACTCTCGTTGACAAATGTATGCCGTAAATAAATGGGTTTTTTTTGGGGGAGTTAGTCAGTTATTTATATATAATTAGTTTTACTTGTGGTATATATTTAAGTCTCTATAAGTATAAGACATGATATTAAATATTTAAACTGTCAACCTTTATTTTTATTTAATTTTCTTAACTCAGTAGTATATGTATTAATGAATATAAAAAATTATATTTTTAATTTTAAAATATTTAAAATATATATATATATATATATTTAGAAGTATTATATATATATATATATATATATATTTAGAATATTGCCTTAATAATTAATCAATGTAAAATTATATCAATATAAACCAGTAATAGTCTCCACGCAATGACGATCGTTTTGGTGTGGTGGCTAAAATACTCGTTTTCGGAACAGAAGGTGCTTAGATCGAGTTTTCCTTCAGGCGTAATGGAGAACATTAGGACTCCTCTGCACAGTCAGGTTTGGGACCCTAAGCTGGATCTTACAAAGAATACGTACGTGCCGAAATATTGGCCATGCGAGGACACTGCTGCATGCACCTCAGTATCTAAAATGTAAATATTATTAGTATGTAACTTGATTTGTAGAATGTAAGCCGCATCACGGCAAATTCACGTCTTATTAAAAATTACCATTTTTAAATAATGCTGTGAATCATCTTATTGTGGACTGTCTAACTAATACTTCAATACACACTCATTGGCTTCGTTTATTGGAACATTTTCGCTTCGGTTATATTTTGGACAACGTACTTGACGTCAGATATGCTCTAGGCCTCCTACAATCCGGGGGTTTCCTGCGATGCGGGTTTGCGGGGGTGTATGTTACGCCACTGCGACTATTGTTATAGAATTGTAGGTTAAAGTAAAAGTTGAAAACATCTTAATAATACTTGCTTTAGTGGAAGACCGACAACATGATCGATCTCTGTAATAAATTTTCTTTTATAATGAAAAAAGAATAAAATACGCTTAAATTTAATCGTTAACTAGATTCTACTTCATTTTTCTGTTAAGATATACAACTAATTTCGGAACCGTGATTTTAAAAAAGCGCATATATCAGTGTTTCTCAAACTTTAACTACTGGAGACCCAATTTTCAATCATAATTTTTATCACGAACCTCCCCCCCTCCCAAAAAATAATGTATTGAATGCAATAATAATGCACTTTTGGGGGGAGGGTGCTAAAGCTACAAAACGATTATAATTATAAACCGTACAAATTAACAAGATAAGTATTAAATTTTGTATATGTTACTTTTAAGTAATGTATATTTTTATTTTTATTTTTTACTTTTTAGTTCGATTCACTATAAAAACGTGTTTCTTTAGTTTGTTTTTAAACTACTATTTATTTTATAATTATTTTTACGATACACGATAAAAATCACAATTCCAGTGAGTAATTTAATTAAGAGAAAATTTACTTACCTACTTTCAAGGACTTTTCAATTTTTCTTTGATTTTTTTAGAAAAAAATCCAATAAAACTAATGAAAATGTTCCAAATCTGCGTGCCCTTAATAAAGGACATAAAGCATGTTCATAGAAAATATTTTTGATCCAAAGTGGTCACGCAGGGAACTCGATCAAAACTAGTAACTTCAGTGTAAAAAAAACGTTTGCAACTCCCCAAAAACAGAGGGCAAAATGTGATAAACTCATTTTAGTTCCCATAAAGACTGTCATATTGGAGGATACTTTGTCAAGGTCATTGGTAACAAATAAACAGTTTTCCCAGAATTAACGATTTCGTGAACATCAAATGACTCTGCGTATCGCGCGACCGATCCCGTGTTAAAAGTGCATTTAAAAAAAGGATATTAGTTCTAAAATAGAATTGCGTAAAAATACACATCTTGGCCAAATAATCCTTCAAAATACTCAATATGCTTATCCATATATCATATAGCTCATTCACATGGAAAAAGGGAACAAAAAATATTATTTACAACTTTCCTAAAAGAAAAACAGATGGAGTGAAACATACCAGAAGTTTGAAGGTCAAATATAAGATAGTCAAAAGTAGTAAGTACTTTAAGGGTTAAGAAAGTAATAAAAAAATCTCTCATCATGTGATTACAGTAAAGCAAACAAAATGCCTTTTTTTATTTGGTTATAGGATCAGATAGCTAATGAACGTTTGAAGTGGAATCTTTTATTTTGATGATCACCAGATGATATATATAAATAATATCAGTGTAAATAAGCATTTTTTATAATGACAGAAAGCATTTTGATTATCTTCATTCCAAAAAATTATTTTCGTAAACCTTTTATTTTCAATATGCTCGCGCCCCCCTCGCAAGGATACGGGGATACGGGACACGCCCCACAGTTTGAAAAACACTGGCATAAATGGATAATTTTCATGATATTTAGTGTTAATCAGATTAGAATACATGCATAAAATTGTTTTAAGGACATTTTGACAAAAAAATTTATTTAAATACAATCTTTTGGCAAAAAAGAATAATCTACTTTCCAAATGTTCTCCTTTTGTGAAAAATGGTTCTATTCTAATGTTTTGCCTGTATATATCGCTCAGACCTCTGTACAGAGGCTCAAATAGAATTTTTGAAAAATTGACATTATTTTCAGAGTTACCACCAAATGAAATAATTATTGGCGTTTTTTTTTCTTAAAATTGCTCCTTTCTGTTATCGTAAAATATTAATAAACCCACTTCTAAGCTATATATTTCAAAATTCTAGTTGAGCCTCTGTAGAGAGGTCTGAGCTATATGCAGGCAAAATATTATTATAATCGAAGCATTTTTCACAACAGGAGAACATTTGGAAAACATATAATTCTAAGTTAATTTTTTTGCCAAAATATTGTATTTAAATAATTTTTATTTGTCAAAATGTCCTTAAAATAATTTTATGCATCAATTCTCATCTAAGTGACACTAAATATCATAAAAATTATCCATTTATGCGTTTTTGCAAAATCAGGGTTCCGAACGTAGTCGGATACCTTAAAGGTATGGTACACTTAATTGTGGTCCACCATTATATATATATATATGCTTTACAGCATTCCACTCAATGTAAAAAAAAACTGTTTTAATTTAAGTCAACATATGCTCATAATATCAGTCTGATGATAATTAATGATTTGCGTGTTCGGTTTGATTGAGTTTATAAAAACACAAGTCTCTCTTTTCAAGAATTTTCATCGAGTATTTCATTTAATTCTTTTTATGAATTTATCAAAATTACCAGAGTTAATTTACTTTCGACCCGCCGTTAATTTTAAATTCCAATATTAAGAGCATGCCTACCAAAGATGTTAATTCTTACAAGCAAAGTAATCAATATCGACATAGAGGCTTTTTAGCTTTCTAAAATTAATTAAAATCGATGTAATAAGGAAATTTCTTTCGTATTTTTTTTTAAAAAAATAACTTTAGAAGGGAACTTGGGAAATATATAAAACTCTTGTTTTAATTTATTTGCTATCTTTATTAATAACTGTTCGGCAAAGACAAAACTTAAGTAGTTCGTAATTAAGTACCGAAATAAATTTCCCGTCGTATAAATACATGTATATGCATATACCCGTACTATGTATATGCATATACATATCTATGCATGTCCCGATTGCGCTTGTGGCTTCCGATATTTAACTGGGATACTCAATTAATTGATTGCGGTCGATGAAAGAATACAACTTCTTGTTATTTGAGTTGCACATTTATTTGCACTAACGTAGGCGGACGACATAAAATACAACATCAGGACTCACTAACAATACGAGGACCAAAATAGCTCTTCGTTCGCTCCTGAGATCTCAGTTTTTATAGCTTCCTCACACGTACGCTTTTATAATCATGATTTCTGTTAATAAATTCTGCGATTGCTCAGAATATGCCGATGATTCAATATTGCATCTTGTATTCAAAACCGTAATTGCGGCAGTTTCTTAGGAGATAAATTTGTAATTAGCATAATATTTCCTGTGAGGCTGTTAAGGCATCCGACTACGTTAAGAACCACGATTTTGCAAAATGGTTAATATTTATGATATTTACTGTCACCTAAATTAGAATACATGTATAAAATTGTTTTAAGGACATTGTGACAAAAAAATTATTTTAAAGCAATATTTCGGCAAAAAATTAACTTAGAATAACCTTTTTTCAAAATGCTCTCTTTTTGTACACAATGCTTCTATTATAAAAATATTTTGCCTTTACATAGCTCAGACCTCTGTACAAAGACTCAACTAGAATATTTGAAATATATAACTTAGACGTGGGTTTATCCATGTTTTACTACAACAGAAGGGATAAATTTTAAGAAAAAAACGCCAATAATTATTTCAATGGGTTGTAACTCTGAAAATAATAAGAATTTTTTCAAAAATCATAGTTGAGCCTCTGTAAAGAGGTATGACCTATATACAGACAAAATATTACTATAATAGAAGCAGTTTTCACAAAAAGAGAACATTTTGAAAAAAGGTTATTCAAAGTTAATTTTTTGCCGAAATATTGTATTTACACTCATGTCCATAAATTAAGGATAATTCAAAATCACACAAAAATTGAACGATAAAATAAAAATTTCACCTGTAGAATTATCACACACATCTTAAAGAAGAATATGTAAATTTCAGGAAACCACCAGATGGCACGGATAGTACGTCACAATGACGAGAGTGTAAGAGAGGAGTATATAAGGAATGGTGGCAAAAAAGTAAAATTGTTCACAAGCGCTTTAAAAGCCTTTCAGAGCAATCACCGCATAGTTATGGCTCAAAGAAAGCATTTGGATGATTTTTTACGTGGTAGAATTATTGGACGACTGGAATGTGGCCGTACCCATCTAGAAGTATCCGAGGAACTCGGAATCATCCAGAGTGTCATTTTCAGGCTTTAGCAACGATTCCAAGATGATAGTAATGTGAGTAGATGTTACAGCACAGGTCGCCCCCGAGTTATAACACCGAATGAGGACCGGCTTTTGGCACTGCCAAAAGAAACACACGGAGCACAGCATCAGACCTGTCTCGTCAGTTCTCTTCAGCTACCGGTACGACAGTTTTAAGGCAGACTGTTTACAGACGCATAGGGCACATTGGTCTATATGCTAGTAGGCCTGTCAGATGTGTTCCACTTACCGCAACTCACTGTCGCCTACGATTAACCTGGAGTAGAGAGTATACATTGTGGACACTACAACAGTGGTCTTGTGTGATGTTTTCGACGAGTCCAGGTTTAGTTTGCAGTCTTATTCTCGTCGGACTTTAATATGGAGAGCGCCCGGTACCCGTTAGCACCAAGAGAACACCATTGAACGACACCGTTACGGTGGTGCAGGATGGTTCGTTTGGGGAGGAATTATTCTTTGTTCCAGAACTGGCCTGCATGTTCATAGTTTAACGATGACAGGCCACATCTATCGGGATGTCATTCTGGAACAACATGTACGTTTGTTTCGGGGCGCCATGGGTGCTGAATTTCTGTTTATGGATGACAACGCCCGGCCTCACCGCGCAAACATTGTAGACGAATGCCTTCAATCGGAGGATATCACCCGTATGGATTGGACAGCATCCTCATCGGACTTGAATCCAATAGAGCATGTGTGGGATATGCTTGGCCGACGAATTGCAGCCCTTCAAACCCCTCCCACCTGTCTACCGGAACTTCGGAGGGCATTGCTTGATGAGTGGTGTAATATTCCCCAAGATCAGATTAATAATTTGATACTCAGCATGCCTAGGCGTTGTAAGGACTGTATTGCATCGTCCGGGAGACATACTCCGTATTAACCATGTTATACTGTTTTTTGTAAATAGGTTCTTTTTTGAAATTTGCTCCAGTGAGTAAAAATCGCAATTTTTATTAATTATGTCAAACATATAGCATCTTTTTTTGCTCTTTACCTTTTATTTAATAAATAAAATTTACAAATAAGTCAAATTTGTTTAGCTTTTGTCTTTTCTTTTGCTTGAACTTCATTATCCTTAATTTATGGACATGTGTGTAAATAACTTTTTTCGTCAAAATGGCCTTAAAACAATTTTATACATGTATTCTAATCTAAGTGATACTAAATATCATGAAAATTATCGTTTTATGCGCTTTTTTTTTTTAAAATCACGGTTCCGAACGTAGTCGGATGCCTTAAACTAAAAAAATAATTACCATGCGAAGTCTTTGACAACCATTATAAATTAATTAAAACTCTTCGAGAGAAAATTTAAATGATTAAATAATATAATCCTTCTATTGCGTTTCTGTCGTAGTAATAATGATAACTGTTAAGACGTGGCGAGTGGTAATGACTACTGTAACGAAAGGACAAGGCGTGGTCAATGGAAGGTATTTCTTAATATTAGATGTATTTTCTGTGATGGTTGGTGTACTATATTGATGGAATTGATGAGGCAGTCCTTTGAGGCAGGAAATCTTGTTTAAACATGGTGAGACACACAGACATTCACATTTTAAACAATAAACAGAGAATTGACGACACTACACAGACAAAGAAACTTAAGACACTACGCGCTACAGTCAACTACATGTGGAAAGAACAAAGAACAGAAGGAAAGTATCTCCAGAAACCTCGGTTTACATAAGAAGCTCAAATCACATGATCGGAGAAGTTGGATGGATGTAATTCCAAAGGTTCCCTTTAGGCAGCTAGATAGTTAAAATAATTAAACAATTGTCCTGAAGGACTGGACCATAGGTAAATCAAGAGATATCAAAGATTAAATTACTGGGAATTATTATTATATATATGTAACAATTCCCTCTTAATTAAACTTTTAATTAACTCTGTTTAATAATATTTAAACAAGCTTTAATTATTTGGTTCAAAACAAACGCCTTAATCTTACACATAATCAATTAGTATCAAATATCCCTTTCCCGCCCATTTTAACCAATCAGAACTCTTATTACAAAATGGTCACGCGATTGTCACTGCCGGTATATAAAGCGAAAATCTTTTATGATCGCTCTCTTTGTCTGCTTGCCTTCACCATGTAAATCTCGCCGTATGCTTTTGCCTCCAGCTCGGCGTCTTAAATATGTGCAAATAACTGCATCTCTTTTATCTATTATGTTTTATGTGTTAGTGAGCTTATTGTATTGTCGTAACGCCTTTGAAGTTTCATGTGAAAAAAAAGAAGAGTAAAATGCAATCAGAAACAACCAACACCGGTCAACGACGTTATATATATATGTACTAAATTGCTATAAATCTTACAGAAGTAAAGAAAAAAGAGAAGTATAACACGTCACGAATAAGACAGCCTCATTAGTACAATAATAAACTCATAGCCTTATAACATAAATACTTATATCAGAAATTAAGGTATCATGCATCTATTAAAATTTATTTTTAATGCATTTTTCTGTTATTCTTTTTGAATGAACATAATTATATAGTTTTATTTCCTTTATTTTAATTGTAAGGTTTGCTAGTACCGTATTTTAAATTTACACCCCCTTTTTGTAGAAATATTCAAAAAGTCATCTACACTGGTGTGCAAAAATTAAGGATGAGACGGCTTTTTCAATATAACTTTGTACAAAAGCTTTCCAAATCAACACATTTAATACCGTAAGATCCCCAATACGTAAGGACATGTGTAATGTAAGCAACACTTACTAAAAGAGAAATCAGAGGTATAAAAAGAAGCTTGATTGAAAAAGTAGCATGGAGCGCAATGCGACTGAAGGCCGAAACATCCCTGTGATGGGTGTCCAGCAAGAAACATCCGGTCTTTAGTAGGGGATATGATCTCCCCTGACTGCTAGGCAGGTTTCACAGCGTCTGCCCATGCTGAGAATGAGGGTGTCAATGAGTTGTTGAGGCATTGCTGCCCATTCGTCTTGCAGCGCCAATCGAAGCTCCGGAATCGTTACTGGTGGTAAGGTACGAGCTGCCAAGCGTCTGCCTAGAAAATCCCATACATGCTCGATGGGATTGAGATCCGGAAATCGTGCCGGCCAATCCATACGTTCAATATCCTCACTCTCTAAGAGCTGTTCGGCAGCTACTGTGCGATGACATGGTGCATTGTCGTCCATGAAAAGGAACTGCAGACCCATAGCGCCTCTAAAAAGACGCACATATAAAAGAAGAATCTCGTTACAATAACGGGTCCCGTTGACTGAACCTGCGTCGAAGATGTGAAGGTCTGTACGACTACCAAGCATGATGTCTCCCCAAACGAGAGCATCGCGACCTCCATACCTGTCCCTTTCAATGATGTTCGAGGGATGATTGCGGCTTCCCCGCTCTGTCCAGATTGAGTAGCGATGAGAATCGCTACTCAAACTGAATATGCACTCATCTGTAAAGAGTTCTCGTCCCCATTCATTGTCTCTCCAATTCCGGTGTTCCCGGCACCACAGAGAACGCCTTCTCCGATGGGCAGGCGTTAAAGGTACACACCGTACAGGGCGTCGTGCAAACAGACCACCACCGTGCAGTCTTCTGGCCACGGTAAAACGCGATATCGGTCGTCCAGTCGCCTGTGTCGTGTGTCTAGCGATTTCTCCCGCTGTCTGCCGCCTGTTTCTTCTGGCCTGTAAGACAATGTACCGGTCATCTGCGGGTGTGGCTCCTCGGGGACGACCACTACTGAACCCCCGGATAGCTGTTCTTGTAGTTTGAAATTGTCTCCAAAGTCGTGAAACGATGCTGTGAGCAATTCCGAACTCTGCAGCCACACTTGTCACACTGCGGCCTTCCTCCAACTTCCCAATGATTCGACCTCGGGTAAAAACATCCAGATGTCGTCTAACAGATTAATTATTCGCCATTTCTCGCTGAGGCAGCAACTCGGTGTAATTTTAACTGCTATACGGCGTGCAATCTCTTTGCCAGAAATACTGATCTTACACGACAACATGCTTTATACTACTCAGACACTCCCCATTACGTCTACCTGCATATCTGCGCATGTGCTACCGTACATCACCTTACTTAATCTCCTGATTGGTCTTTCTGTCCGCTCTGCCTCTTCGTTCAGCTGATATGCTAATTTTTCGACCTAGTCCTTAATTTTTGCACACTAGTGTATATTATGATGGTTATATCTGTATATGTAAAGGAGAAAATCGACTCACTCATTTATCACGATATCTACGGAACTGGTATACCTGCAGACTTGAAATTTGGTAAATATGTTCCTTTTGTTTTACAGAGATCTGTTAAAACCGATTTTTTGGAAATCGGAGACTTATTGGGGAAATTTGATAAAAATAAATTCCTGTTTTCGAACATTTTGTTAATCAAATTTGTTATGCATGCAACATCATAAAACCCATAGAGAAGTGAGTGGGTAACTGCTGTGGTAGGGGTGTTACATAATATATAATAATTATCTCAAATGATACATTTATTTTCGTCTAACAATCAAGCAATTAATAATCATTTGTATTACGTTTTATTATACAAAAATATACCGTAAAATTCTGCTTATAACGCGCACTTTAAACACACACACACACACACACACAAACAAGTAATATAAAAAAATAAGTCAATTCCTACTTAGATCAACAAAGTAAAATTTTATTTTAGCTACATTTTATTAAATAGTTACATTTAATATAAATATGTACTTACATATGACAGAATCGCAACATTAAGTGGTAATTAATTTTTATTCATTATCATTAAAAAATCGTATTCTCATCCGAAACAATTGTGTAAAGAAAATTTCAGTTCAGTTCAAGTGAATGCTTTAAAACGTGAGGAAAAAAAAACCTTTTCAAGTTTTGACACAAGTCGCCAAAAGGGTCGCTAAATCACCAAAAATGCTGTCAACGTGGCTGTATCAGTATTTCTTTTAATAATTAGTTTTAATCAATTATTCTTTATTAATTATAATTAAACTTCTGTATTTTGTCATCCAAAATAATCATGTATATAAAATCTCAGCTCAATTGAGCATAAAATGCATTTTAAAAACGATTGAAAATTCCACGAAGATAAATAAATAAATATATTGAGAATGTGAGCTAATAGTAGGAGTTGAGAAATAAGTTCGAAACTTACGGTTGCGTATTATACGCATGGTATAAAAACAATAGCTCTAAAATTCTCAAAAAAAATGAGCATACAAAAAATTTACTTCTACATGTATGGAAATATTGTTTATTTAAAAGAAATGACTTGCCTTGTGAACTAAAAGAGCTGTAACTCCAGAATAAAAATATTATGTGACAAAAGTCTGAATAACACCTCGAATAAATGACTTCAAAACATAAAGCAATGTATACTAATATTTTAAATTTCTTCGTAAAAAAGGGGGTGCACATTATACGGCGAATATACCTAAAAATTAAAAAAGTAAGCTTGACAGAATAAGTGCGCGTTATACGCCTGACTATACGGTAATTAATTTAATCCATATATACTACTTAATCTCCAAACATAATATGTGGTTCAGCTGTTGCAACATATAATTAAATTGAATATATTAATTATTTTAGTTATTCTAATTGAATTTCTTCAACCTTGCGAAATATCTAGTAAATAATTCGTTTACCTCTACAGAATACAATTATTCATAATTTTTCATATAAAGCAGGAAAAAAGACAAATTATAGAGTACATTTCTTTACGTATGTTTCTCATTTGAAATATTATTGACTATATTTTTAGAGTCACAAAAGTCTCTCTCATTCATTGTTTTATATTTTTTATAAACCTAAAAATATCTTATTTTGGTCAACTCTATAAAATTAATCTTAATTCGTAAAGAGAAACATGAGCAAACTTATTCTTAACGTGGAAATTCTCAATCACGGACTTTGTTTGCCATATAATACACGTCCGTGACAGTCGTGATTTAACCAGACATAATATATAAGGAAGCCACTGCATCAACCAAGTGCTGAAAGAAGTAGGATGAAGTATATATGGCATTGAGTCCTTACATTTATTTTTGCTTCTTGCTCATCCTCTTGATTTTTGGCTGCATGCCAACTATAAATCTTCAATGAAGGATTGCTGAGAAAGCCAGATCACATGGGAAGAGGTAGCTTTGAAACAGTACTATCTAAGTAATATTTTTTGCTGACGTTTGAACTTTTTCCCTATATTTCACTGACAATCGGTGATTTCATTAAATTAGCATGCATTTCGGTCATCTCGCCTAAAATAAGTATTTAAGAATGTAATGGTATTTTAAAGGCTGGATTTTATGAGGATTCAGAGTATTAATTATGATTGATGATTATAATAGGGAAATACATATTATAAAAATTCATTTGGTAAGAATTCTAATTTTTTAAAAAAAATGCCAATGCTATTTTCGGATAAATCTAAAAATATTTAAAAATATAGTTATAATTTTTTAATTTATTTTTCACTACATCTATATCTCTTATCTGATCAGCTGGGTGGTGCAGTTCGTTAGACGCTGGCCTTTTACGCCTAAGTTTGCAAGCTCGAAGCCTTACTTACTTACTCTAGAGAATCGACCTCACCCAAAGGGTTTAGAGCTGCATTCGACCCTCCGAGAAGTATTTTATTTTCAAATTAAACAAAAAACATGTACAAAAAGGACCCGAATGTGAGGAACCCTCCCCCAAAATTCTTGAGAACCGGGGGAAGAATACAGCAAAACCGCTTTACAATTACAATGCAAATAAAAAAAACACAACACAGACACGAACATACACAGGTGCTATCTTCTAAGGAGAAGGAAAGACCCTGAAACAGAATTAGGACACGAAGTGGTAAAAAGAGAAATAAATACAAGAAACGGCCAAGTCGATGGATTTCCGTGATACAAAAAATCGACACCGTTTATGTTGTACAATTATGCAGCATGTTGAAGACCTCTAGAGTGCCTGTTTAGCTTTTGTTCTATCAGCAAAATTAAATTCCTAGTACCATTACGCATCGTCAGAGTTCATGTGCCTCCCTCTGGGAAGCGATGCACGTTAAATCTGTCGAGAGCTCAAACATTCTTCCGTTGATGTGATGTGGTAGGTAGGAGAGGGGACTGCCAGCTCAGGCATCGTCCTCGTCACTTGACTATGGCTCAAAATTACGTGGTCCGTCGCCAAAAGCCCTCGTGTAGCTCAGAAGTGTGACGTTAATATTCACTCACTCTCTCACATTCTGGGGAGGAAACAGCGTGTGTCAAAAATACATTGTGGCAATCAGCATCCACTAGTATAACGACACACTAAAAATAATACTAGCTTCAGGGGACTGTACTGGGTCTGTAATGGTAATTACCAATCCGCAGTCTCAAAAAAAATTAATACATGCTTGTTTTTAAGTTAAGTAAAGTTTGTTTTTAAGTTTAAAAGTAAATTAGAATCACCACACACTTGGAAAAAGGTCCATTGAAATTTCATTTCGTAATGAATTTGAATTTAAAATAGACATACCACAAGCATATCAAAGACAATAATATGTGCTTATGTACGAGCTTAAAATTTTATTAACAATTAGAAAGCAAATTTGTCTTTCAAGAATATGATACCCCGAATGGGAAACCAATTATTAGAATTTTTAATTTTTAATTAATATAACTTTGGACCGAATAACGTATTAATATACATAATTGTTCATTAAAATTTGGATTTATTTTTAATCAATGATTTTAATATGTGTTTGAAAGGAAGGTAGTTTATTTTGTTGAAAACGCCTTGTCATCATTATTTCATCAAACTATTAGTGTCTTTGTTATTGGTGAAAAACTTTTGTTTGAATATTTTTACGACTAAGTGTAATTTTAGGCATAGCTTGCTAAATTTTACATTCCCTATTAAAGTTTAATTTTAACAACGTATATTTATTTTTTATTTATGTTTTTCTTTTCACTAAAATACCTTAAGAATATTTACAGAATATATTTTGAGCTTTTTATGCTGTAAAATATTACTTTACAAAACAGATGTTGCATAAAAATAATTCGAATCTTATCTCGCACCAACCATCTGCTGGAGGGAATTGCTACATTTTTTGGTGTTACATAAAATACATTTCTTGGATATGAAATTCTCTAAAAAATACTTTAAACGTTAAATCTTATTTCTTGGATTTATAAAAACGAGGAACTCTTATCAGAAACAGATCTAACAGGATAAAACTGGATATTAGATAAAAATATGTCTTACTACCTTAAAATATAATGCCATATGTCAAATGTTACTGAAAATCACTTCGCAGTGTTATTTCCACATGGATAGGTCAGAGGAGTTTTAAATTCTCGATTTCAGACATATATAGTTAATGCTGTTATATTTATACTTACTGATCGCTCCATGGGCTTGCAAATAAATATTTCGTACTATTCATTAACAAATTAATGTCAAAATCACTTTCGAGATTGATCTGATTTACGTACAGTCCTTTCTGCTAGGATTTATTCTCAGAGAATTTATTTCAACCTAATCTGCTCTATATACGTAGTATGATCCAAAGGTCCCAGGACAAGGTGTAGAAAACCTTACCCTTAATAGTTCACAGCACTGAAACACATCTACGCTCAAAGTAGTCCCCTTGGGCGACGACACACGTCTGCTTGCGTTCGTATAACTTATGGATGCACAGTTGGAAGCCATTTTTCGCCACCTCCCGTAAGGCCTCCTGCGATGCTCTTTTCCCCTCAACTGATGCCATAAAACGGTATCCCTGTAAATGTTTTATCATTCATGGGAACAGGTAAATGTCACAAGGGGTTAAGTCTGGTGAATAGGGGGGATATGGAAGAACGTCAGTGCGATGTTTGGCCAGGAACACTTTTACCAGTTGGGATCGATGTGCTGTTGCGTTGTCATGTAGAAGATACCAGTCGTCACACCGACAGAACTGAGATTGCTTACGACGTATGGATTCTCTCAAACGACGTCTTTGAGAAGTGTATAGCATCAGTGATATGTGCAAGTATTTGAAAACGATCTTTTCAAACACATTCAGACACCAACGTAATAATTTCAGCGTTCCGTGAATTCAGTCGTCAAACGTGTTCATCGTCTTCGATGGATTATCAGCCCTCTTTAAAATGCCGATGCCATTCGTAAACCTTGTATATTGCTATGGTAGACTTACCATACACCTTACTTAGCATTTCCAGGATTTAATGTTCAACGCTGTTCAAGAAAAGCCAGCTTTCTTACATCGCAGAGCAAAGCTAATTAGCTTAGAAAGATAACAGCTGCGCGTGCGTTTTTTTAAGACGTGAACTAAACAAATGTGGTCAGGTAGAGGAGAGTGTGAAGAATCCATTTCAAGTGGTTTAATTTAAAATACTTACTTTCGTTGTCAGCAACAGCCTCCGTCCCCGAAATTTCGGATTAAACTACGTAGAAACTCAGTTCAAGATTTGATTCCTTTCTGTATTTTTTATAATCGTTTGAATTTTTTAGTTACGTTTTTAATTAATTATTCATATTCATATGTATATTCACTTTCTTTCAATATGATTTATCAACACCCGGGGATCATACACATATATAAAAGTACCACATCAATAGGGCATAAATCATAATGTTTTAATTTGTACTATTTGTATGCTTAACTAATACATGATTTCTCAAAAAATTTTATTTTAACATGGCGAAAATGTTGCTTCAGTTATTCAAGCTATGAAATTAAAAATAAATATTTTCATTATAATAATAGTTACAACTACTAAATGATTTTGATTTGAAGTAGTCTTGTAGTAAGTATTTATATATATATATATTGTAAAGGCCCGAAGGACTAGTCCACTCATGGACGGAAGAGCTAGCCTTTTGGTGAGAGGGCGCATCAGGAAAGCTAAGTTCAATTGGTGCTGAATGACAATATAAAGAAGTAGAAGAAGAGAGAAAAGGCGTGACGAGAACTTTGGGAGAACGTCGGAATGTATATTTTTAAGAATTTAAATGTTTCTTTAAATTTTTGATTTGTGTCTGTAAACGTGTATGAAAATAATAAACCAAATTTGGTTAAATTGCCCTTATTGAGGCAACAACCCTACGCTACCAGCATTGTTACAACCATGTTACAATATATGTATATATATATATATATATATATATATATATATATATATATATATTTTTTATGGAAAAAGGTACCGGTTTTAGACTGATGATCACAAAAATAAATCTAACGTTATGAAACAAATCATAAAAGATTTAGATAAATTCTACCTTAAAATGGCAATTAAATACGGAATGCCGATTGAAGCATTCAATCAATTTAGATCTTATATAGAGCAACAGAAATTCGGGAATTAGATTTTACTGTTGAAAATGAAATTATGTATAAAGATCTTAAATCATCAATAGTAAATATCCAAAATGACTTCGTTATTACATATGTTGATAAGGTCTCTGCTAATTATGCCATAATTTGTAAATATTTTTACAGTAAAATATTAAGTAACCACATTTTAAATAATAATTCATTTCAAAAATCAATTCACAATAATAGAGAAGATGATAATCGTCTTTTAGCTTTGAACAAAAGACTGAATATTCATCTAAATAATATTAAATATCCAAGTATTTTTTAACACCAAAATTTCATAAAAGCCCTATAAAATTCCGTAGTATCACTAATGGATACAATACTTATATCACGAAGTCTGGGAAGATCTTGCAATCTCTTCTTCAAAATCTAATTGATAATTTACAAAACACGGCAATTATTAAAAATAGCTTAGAGATTGCTAGAGTTACCAAGGATATGTTGATTTTTTCTATGCATGGTTTTGATTTCGAGGACCTTTTTAATTCTATAGATATTGACGATATGATTAAGGTTCTTCAGTTAATTTATGATAAATATGAATTATATACTTCAATGAAAAAAAAGAAAAGTTTGATATTCTTGTTAACCTTGTTTTAAAAGAACATTTTATTACATTTGATCATAATCTTTATAAACAGATCAAAGGATTACCTCAGGGTGGCCCAGCTAGTAATTGTTTAGCGAACCTATATTTACATTTTTTTGAAATAGATCATGTTGTAAATGATTCTTACTTAATTTATCGTTATATAGATGATATAATAATTTTTGGTAAAAATAGTGAATACAAACCAAATATTACGTTCTACCCTGATTATCTCAAGCTCCTTAAAACTAACTTCAACTCTAATAGGGTGGAATTCTTGGATTTAGACTTGCATCTTATTAACAATAATGTAGTCAGTAACATTTTTGACAAAAAAGATTCGTTTAAGTTCCATATAATTAAAATTCCCGTATGGAACAGTAATTTTCATATATAAATTTACAGAAATATCATTTTGAATTTTTTATTTAGAAATGATAACTTAACTACCCACAAAATAGATAAATACAATAATATAAAAAAATTTTTCAATGTTGTTTGGATCATGAATACCCTTTTAATTTCTTGAGATCTTATATTCATCATAAATACATTAACCGTCTTGCTACTTCGAATTCCAAATCCACCACACAACAATAGGTTTACAAAGTCAGCATGTTAGGGGTCTTGCTGTGAAGATTATATCATAACACTCATATCACAGTTTACATTTTTTCCACACACACCTTAAACATCTTACACATTGTTGACAACCAACCAAATTAAATCCTAGCAAATTTACATTTTTGACAATCAACCAATTCAAATTTTACCATATTTGATTGTCGTCATTTTATACTTGTCTTTGCTGGCTGGTTTAAAAATCAGCTCAAAAGATGTGTTTATGTTTTTTCGAATTTTTTAACTTGGTGAATAATTGACTTTCATTAATGGCAAGATGTTTGTTTCTCTTCGTAAAAGCTTTGTGAGTAAAGAAATTTTGTTAAATTATTTTTTGAAAGATACTTTTCTTATGTAATTGTTCTAGTATATTTTTCTATTTTTCTTACATAATTATTTTGTGATTTTGTGATTTTTCTGCATTAAGAGTTTGAGAGTTTGTTACATAATAGTAGTGATTGGTTTTATCATGCTCTCTGAGTTATACTTTCTCTGAAGTTTTGTTTATTTTATTTTATTTGGTTTTCCTACCGAGTTGCAAAGGGGGAAGGTTGGCGCCTTCAAACTAGTTTAAACCCACTTATTCGGTCCTAAGTCCGAAATTGCTTTCTGACTCGCTAGGTTCTTCTTTTTTGTAGTTCTTTTATTTCTCTATAATTTTGTTCTTCATGTTCAGCTTTTATATTTTTATTACGCTATTTCTTGTTATGTTCTTTATTATTTCTTGTTTTTGTTAAATAATACATATTTCTTTTATATATATATATATATATATATATATATATATAATAAAATAAAAGAGAAAAAGTTCTAAGATCTATAATGCCAAAGAAGGAAGAAATTGGAGTTTATGAGACACAACAAATGTAGATACAAAAAAAAAATCTTTGGACTTAACTGGAGACCTATTATGATTTATAAAGCTGTAGCTGAATTAGACCAGTGATTTAGGGTTACCAATGCTTTATGGATCCACCTTCCCCGTACAGCAGAAATTTTCGACATAATAAAAAAAAAGAAAAAATAGAGCCATATGTTGAAAAGTTAAGCCTATTTCTAACACGTGGATGATAAACCTTACATATTGTAAAATGAAAATGAAAATATGCAAAGAGAACACTAATGTATCTCTCAAAACAAGGAATAATAAAAAAAAATTATATAGAAAAAAATTAGGTTAAAAACTCACATGTATAAATATATACCATGAGGACAGAAAAAAGCAACCTTCTACGCAGAGATCCAACAAAATGGTGTTAAGATTGGAATATAAAAACCATAATATATAATATATATATATATATATATGTATGTATATATATGTATGTATATATATATATATAAGTGTATATATATGTATATATATATGTATGTATATATATATATATGTATGTATATATATAATATGTATATATATGTATGTATATATATGTATGTATATATATATATATATATAATATATATATATGTATGTATATGTATATATATATATATATATATATATATATATATATATATGTATGTATATATATATATATATATATATATATATATAATATATATATATGTATGTGGAGTCGAATAAATCTTCGAATAAAAATCAGAATCTTCAGAAGGCGGGATTTTAGATTGGCGAGGTGGTTTGTCTAGGGGTAAGTATGTAAGGGTGAGTGATGAATTAAATGAATCTAAGTCATTAAAACACGAATACTTCTTTTAAGTAAAAGAGAGAATTTATTTAAAGTTAAAGGAAAATATTTACAAAAAAAGATAATTACAAATAGAAAGAAATGCAGGAATTAAGTTAATTAAAAGTTGAGTAATACCTTTAGAAGACGGGGAAATAAACCTTTTCTCATTCTTGGATGTTAGGACTGGTGGTGCCGCGCTGGGCGCGGAAATGCAGTAAAGACGTGACGTGTTGTACAAACAATGGTTAGTTGGCCTCTGCCGAAAAATTATTCGAGCCGGAGCTACGAAAGCTTACTAGATGGCGCTGCTTCGGAATGCAGTAATAAATAAAATTGAGATTTATGGTCCTCTGAAAAGGATATGACTCAACCTTTTTACAAATGTTTCAAAGGGAAAATCCTACAGAATCACCCTCTCCTGACAGAGCTGGTCTCTCAGCTCTTACAAAATGTTGAGAGCTAAAGTACTTTAAATACAAATTATTTTTAGTTACAACTATAAATTTGATGATTATTGGATTATGAATGTAATAAAGACAAATAATAAGGTTCTTAAAGATAATAAAATAAAATATTACAGATGAAAAGATGTGTACCTAATATTCACAATTCCGGACCAAAAATAAAGCATATGAAAACAAAATATTCTATGTTGTGATCTACAATTAACTAAACCATAAAAAAATCCTTCGCATCAATAGAAAGATAATGAATAATACGAAAATATAATAAATGTTACAAGTAAATATAAAATGATTTATGGAAACGAGTGTTACCATAGAACATCTATTAATTTCTCAAGAGGGATATGAGAAAAATTAAAAATAATAACAAATATAAAAATTCAATTAAGCATAAAAATGTTTCATCAAATCAGCTGAGGTCGTGGTTGAGTTCGGTCCATCGTGCTGACCAACCTTTTCCACTTCATACCTATCCTTGGAATTAACTTTTGTTACTTTGAAAGGGCCTAAGAACTTTGGTCTTAGTTTCAGTCCAGCTCCAAATTGGGTTCTTTGGATGGCTACTAAATCACCTTCTTTGTATAACGAAGCGTTCTTTCTTATTCTGTTATACGTCTTTCTATTTTCAGACTGCAGGGTTTCGATGTTCTTTTTTGCATCGTTTCTTAAAAATTCGCGTTGTTCTAGTAATTCTTTCGCTATTTCTTCTAGAAGTAAGTCTTTGATTAGGATGTCTTCCTTGTTACGCATTTTGATTCCCACTAATAGTTCGAATGGTGTCCATTTTGTACTGCGACTTATAGTACTATTTAGTATTCTCTGTAATCTGTCGTCGTATTTGTACCATTTCGTTGAGTCGTCTAATGATAGTTTGGTGAGAACTGGAATCAAAGTTCGATGAATTCGTTCAACTTGTCCGTTTCCTCGAGGAACACCTGTCGCTATTTGTAGATGTTGAATGTTTTCTTCATCACAGTAGTCGTTGAATAATTTTGAAGTGAACGCTGAACCTCTATCAGAGATAATTCTGATGGGATTACCAAAGGTCTTCTGCTGTTGTTTTAGTTTTTCGAGGGCACTTTCAGCAGACACAGTTTTGACGGGATATAGCCAAGTAAATTTGGTAAATGCGTCTACTACGGTGAAAATGTGTTGATAGCTTTTGTTTGTGGAGGGTAAAGGACCAATGAAGTCAACAAGGTACGTACTTAAAGGAATGCTTTCCTTAGAAATAGGATTCAAAAACCCTTCCTTTTTACCAGTTTTCTTATTAGCTAAGATACATGGAACACAATTAACTATTACTTTTTTAACGACGTTGGATAAATTTGGGATAAAAAATTCCTGTTTCATAATTTCTTCTATTTTTTCTACTGAGAAATGACCATTTTCGTGAATTAACTTAATTAGTTCAGATTGCATTGCTTTAGGTGTTACAATTAATTCTCGATCATTTAAGTACTTATAGAGTATACCATTTCGCTCAAAAAATTCTTCTGATTCTTGCTTCTCTAGAAGTGATTTCAATGTTTGGATGTTGCCATCTTCCTCTTGTGCGTTTTTAAGCTTTGAAGTTAATGTATCATTGCATACCATCCTTACGGGATATCGGCTAAGAGCATCAACGTGCTTCATACGACTTCCAGCTCTGTGCTCTATTTCATAATCGAATTCTTCTAATTGAAGCGCCCATCTGGCTATGCGAGTAATTAGCTCCTTTTTTGCATAGTCTTCTGAAATGCTGAACAGTCAATTACTATTTTAAAGTGTTGTCCTAAAAGATAAACACGAAACTTCTTTAATGCGTTGATAATTGCTAGTACCTCTAATTCGTAGCTGTCATACTTTTCTTCCGCTGTATTTGTCTCTTTCGACATGTAGTAAACGGGATGTAACTTTCCATCTTCTGCTTCTTGTAACAAAATTGTTTACAGGCGTCTGTATGCAGTTCTGTTTTTCTTCCATACTTGTAAAGGTGCAAGACTGGGCCTTCGGACATAATTTTCTTCAATTTTACAAATGCTTCTTTTTGTTGAATCCCGAAAAACAAAGAGGTTTTCTTTTCTTGTTAAATCGCTAAGTGGTTTAGCTATATTTGAATAATCCTTGATGTACTTTGCGGGAAATATCCAGTTAAACCAAGAAAACTTTGTACTTGTTTTATTGTTGTTGGTTCTGGAAATTTTCGGACAGCTAGTGTCTTCGTGGGAGATGGTTTAATAGTTCCGCTTTCTACAATGTGACCTAGAAATTCAATTTTCTTTTTTAAGAATTGGCACTTCTTGAACTTAATTTCTAATCCGTATTTCTTTGCGACTTCAAAAATAATTTTAAGTTTTTCGAGACCTTCCTGTTCGTTTTTCGCTGGAATGACAAGATCATCTAAATAACTGATTACAATTCCTTTCCGAGTAAGATCTCTAAATATACTTGATACGTAGCGTTGGAAAACTCCTGGACTTGTGCTTAGTCCGAAGGGAACTTTGTTGAATTCAAATTGTCCATCTGGGACGATAAAGGATGTATACTTTCTGCAATCTTCGTCAACATCGACGTGGAAGAAACCATTGCGTAAATCTAATGTAGAATATACCTTTGCTTCTTTGCAAAGTGTCTAAAACATCTTCGATGATAGGTAACGGAAATTTATCTTTCACAAGCTTCTGATTCAATTTTCTGTAGTCAATGCACATTCTCGAAGATCCATCTTTCTTTTTTACCATTACGATTGGACTTGCATATTCCGCAGAACTCGGACGTATAATGCCTTCGTTGAGCCATTCTTCTGTCTGTTTGTTTACTTCTTGTCTTTCTGTGAAAGTTAGTCGACGAGGAGGTTGACAGACTGGTTCTTCGTCTTTTAGAATAATTCTCATTGTGACGTCAGTAGATGCTGTTTTTTCTGGCTTGTAGTCTTGAATTAACTTTTTAAGTTCCTTCTTGATTTGACGATTTTCAACATGACGTAGGTCTAGTTCTTCTTGAAGATTTTCAGCAGATATTTGCATAAGCTGTGCATGATTCTCATATTTGTTGAATTTAACTCCTTCTTTAGTAAAACTTATCGATGCTTGTTCCAAAAGATCTGATCCAATAACTGCTTCGAATTTTAATTTATCGGTCGGTACAACATGCCAAGTTAACGAGTAATTCTCATCATCTATTTTGAACTTATGTTCAAAGGAACCGATAGTTGTCACTTGTGCTTCACCAATACCTGTGAGAAGCATCTTCTTCGATAATTTCGTTGGATCCATTATTCTTCTGCTTGTTTTTCTCGAAGCAAACTTACGGTACTACCACTGTCTATGAGCGCCGTGATTTTCACCTTTTTCAAAAATATCTCTTTAGTACGTAAACCTTCCTTAACGATGAGTGTGCAAGTTTCTTTTGGAGGTTCTTTGAATTTCTGCGATTTTGAATAGTTCGTCTGAGCATATATGCTTGGAAGCATTGTGATTTGAGTGTTTCTCGTAATTTTTGTTGTAATACCCTTTCTGCGTGCTGCCTTGATACCTTTGAACAGATTCGTACTTGGTAACAAGGGCTTCGTAATGTTTGTTGTAATTCGTTGACGCTGGAAACTTCTTATCTTTCTTGTTATACTCGAATTTTCCTGGTGCTTCATATCTGCGATTCTTTTCTGTGAATCTGAATTCTTGTTTCTTCACAAATGGACTGCTAGATTTTTGTTTCAGAGTCCTTTTAAAGTCTTCGAATTCTTCTAGTTTTTCTGCTAATTGAAAAGGGAAGTTCATATTTGCCCATTCATCAAGATAATATTCTTTAAATTCAAAAGGAGTTTTTCGTTTGTGTTGATCTGTTATGATTAGATCTGATAACTTGTTGAAAGTATCTATCTTCAATCCATCTATCCATCCATTGAAGTAAGTGTTTAACTCATGGTAAAAATCAATCCATGTTCTTTCAGATGCTTTTGGTGAGTGACAAATAGTTGTCGAAACTTTTCTGGAGTTAGTTTAAAGCGTTTCAGCAGTAAATCTTTAACGTGTTCATAAGAGTTAGCTTTATCGTCAGGCTCTCTCGCTATGATGTGAGATACTTCCGTCGGTAACAAGCCTAACAGATGAGAAACCCAGTTTTCTTGATCAATATTCAATCTGCGCTTGACGTTCAAATAATTTTAGATAAAGACTGATGACTTCTTTCAAATCAAAACGATGTATAAACTTTGAAATTTCTTTGACGAGAAATTTAGTATCACTTTCTTTGGATGTATCAGCGCCTAACTTGGATTGTGTTTGGATTCTTAACTTTTCCAACTCAAACTCATATTTGCGTTTTTGCTCATCTAACCTCAATTGTTCGAAGCGTAATTTTTCTTCTCGTTCTTCAATGCGTAATTTTTCTTTTTGCTCTTCAATGCGTAATTTTTCTTTTTGCTCTTCAATGCGTAATTTTTCTTTTTGCTCTTCAATGCGTAAATATTCTTCTCTGGCTTTGCGATCCTCAACAATCGTTGAATGTATGTTTTTGGTCAGTTCTTCGTCATAATATTCACTACCAATAATTAAATCTTTGAGTGTGGCGATGGTCATAGATTTATCGAATTTTAAATTTAATTCCGTGGCTAAGACAAATAAATCTTCGCATCGACCTTTGCCAAGATACGCCATTTTAAAATTTAAATTTAAGTTTAGATAGTAACCAAAGGAATAAACAAAATTGTTACGCGTTCAAACAAAAAACAAAAACAAAATGATGTTGCTATTGGCAATTCTCGTTTGCATTTACAAACATTCTCAAGTTAAAATGATATTGCATCAAAATACACTAAATATACATTGAAATATATTCAAATTCTATTCATTTAGAAATATTTTAAACCAGTAACGTGTAAAGACAACAATGCGAGCTAAAATACGTAATGCTTAATTTAAAGTAGTCAAATCATTAATTTCAACTGAAAACAAAACCTTTTTTTTAAATATTTTTAAACCATTTGATATATCAGTTCTCATTTCGTTATAACAAATGCAAAAAGAATTTGAAAGAAAAAATAAACTAATATAAATCTTGTTTAGAAACTGTGATTAAATTTATTGTGATATGAAAAAGTTAATCATTTAAAGTTCTTTGCTGAAAAAAGCAAACAATTAAAAGTTATACAATTAAGAAAAATATCATATATATTTTTTATTACACTAATCAAAATAAAATCTTTTTAGGATCTCATCAGCACATTCTAAGGATAAACACATGTTTCAATAAAAAAGCGTAATAATTCTGTCAAAATGAACTCAAAATACTTATATATGGAATACACTATTAAAATAAGATTATACATGATCCTTCATCAATTCTAAAAAACATAGCATATTCTTTCAAAATATATTTCTCGAATACTCATAAAAAATAATTAATTACTAAACATCTGCAAGAGAAATGTTAAACTATATGAGTCATCGAAATTACGATGGCAACCAAATAGATGTTTAGGAATGGGAGAAACATTAATCTCTTAGTTCAAGGTCAATGACGTAACCCAAAAGAAATGAAAGCTTTTCGCACATACATAAAATTCAATGCGATTCGTTAATAAATGGCATACAAAATAAAAAAAAACTTGAACATTACGTACGACTTTCTTAATATTTTAAAAGATATACTTGTGTAGAAAATTTTAATTGATACGATTTCTATACACATAGAAAAATAGTATTTCAGAAAAACACACATATTTAAAAATATAAATTACTTCATGAAATCGACTACAACAATTTTTTCATAATCAACTTAACGGTGACTCACGTATTCTTTTAGATTTTTTTCCTTTTGAAGAACAATATAAAAAGTACCTGATACAGTTGACGACGTGTGATTAATTACTTGAAAACAAACTTCAAAGAATCCTGCATGTGTTCACTGGACATGTGAAACTCTTGTAGTTGTTGTACACGGCTGAAAATAACTTGAAGCACCTAAATGTTAGTATGTTATGAGAGGCAATCCGTATTTTCGATTCAGTCCGTTTGTAAATTAAAATTAGGCTTGCAGCCAAAAATGGGGGTTTTTTTTTAAAGAAGAAGAGAGTTCGAAGGTTATCAACTTATTATTTAGAGAAGATTTTCGAAATCAAATCCCAGGCGATCCCCCAATTATTTCTGTGGGAGTCCGAATAAATCTTCGAATAAAAATCAGACTCTTCAGAAAGCGGGATTTTAGATTGGCGAGGTGGTTTGTCTAGGGGTAAGTATGTAAGGGTGAGTGATGAATTAAATGAATCTAAGTCATTAAAACACGAATACTTCTTTTAAGTAAAAGAGAGAATTTATTTAAAGTTAAAGGAAAATATTTACAAAAAAAGATAATTACAAATAGAAAGAAATGCAGGAATTAAGTTAATTAAAAGTTGAGTAATACCTTTAGAAGACGGGGAAATAAACCTTTTCTCATTCTTGGATGTTAGGACTGGTGGTGCCGCGCTGGGCGCGGAAATGCGGTAAAGACGCGACGTGTTGTACAAACAATGGTTAGTTGGCCTCTGCCGAAAAATTATTCGAGCCGGAGCTACGGAAGCTTACTAGATGGCGCTGCTTCGGAATGCAGTAATAAATAAAATTGAGATTTATGGTCCTCTGAAAAGGATATGACTCAACCTTTTACAAATGTTTCAAAGGAAAATCCTACATGTATATATATATATATATATATGTATGTATATATATATATATATATATATATATATATATATATATATATATATATATATATATATATATATATATATATATATATAAAATTTTGAGTACATACAATGACCTTGATATTGTTGACATCAAACTGGAGAGAGAAATAGAATAATGAATGTGTGTGTGTGTGTGCCTTTTTCCACTGGCATAGCTAGTTCTGAGTGGGCCCCTTAACAAAACTTCTTCGGGGTCCCTTTTTAGAAAAGAAAACCATGTTAGTGGTACTGCAGTTACACATGTTGAGACCCCGTATCATTGAGACGGCGGTAGCTACGCTTCTGGTCTTAACTCATTAACTAAAAATGTATACTTTTAGATCTACGAATCATGTGAAGAAATTGCTTTACATTTTAGTCTTTGCACTTTCTAGGAGTCCAAGCAAACCTGCACAATGATCTTAATTCCTCTAATCAAATTAATTTAAATTAATACATTATTAGTTAATTAAAAATAAAGAAACATTAATAATGTTCTTTGATTTCAGAAATCGATAATTTAATCCACGAATCTCCTTTTCAAATTTATATAAGTTCTACTAATTAAGAATATTCTTATATTTTGAATCAAGTTAATTATAAAAATTGTTGTACTGAAATTTATTTCTTATAGAAATAAAATTACTTTCTGTGGTATAAAATGGATTTTTTTCAATGTAAATATATTTTTAATTCATGAATTTCATAATATTATCTTAGCAGCAGTAAGTGATGCTCATTTTAAAATTTGTATCGGAAATTCTTAATTGGTTGTGAAATTACAATGAAGTACGGTTGCAATTTTATAATTATCTCATGTAATTTGATGCATTGAACAATTACTATTCACTTTGAATTTATTTTTGCTTAACTCATTTCTTCTTTTATTAAACATTTAGGGAAAGCAAAGTGCGTTATTTGCTGTTAAAATTGAAAGTACACTTTCTGAATAGTATCGTTAAAAGAATAGGATAGTAGTTATATTTAGCCTGTAAAATAGTTTACACTTATAAGAAACTTTAACTTTACGTCAGTGGTTCTCAAACTTTCACTACTGGCGACCCAATTTTCAATTATAATTTTTATCGCACACCCCTAAAAATAATAATGTATTGAATTCAATAATAATGCACTTCGGCGCTAAAGCTACAATACGATCATAATTATAAACCGTACAAATTAACAAGATAAGAATTAAATTTTCTATATGTTACTTTTAAGTAATATATATCTTCATTTTTGTTTTAACTTTTTAGTTCGATTCACTATAAAAGCGCGTTTTTTGTTTGTTTTAAAACTATAATTTATTTTATAATTATTTTTACTATACACAATAAAAATCACAAAATTCCAGTGAATAATTTAATTAAGAGAAAATATACTTACCCCTACTTTCAAGAAGTTTTCAATTTTTCTTTGAAAATTTGAGACAAAATCCAATAAAGCTAAGGAAAATGTTGCAAATGTGTGTGTTCTTAATAAAGGACGTAAATCGCAGACACTTTTCGCTAACAACACAGGAACGTTATTTTTCAGCTAAACTGTCATATTTTGTTCACGTTTTTGTAGTTTTGCTGTTATTTGATGATCTTCAAATAGCATTTTGAACTTTTTCTTCCTTGTGTCTTTTTGACAAGGTGAAGTGCTACATTAGGGCTTCATAGTTTTCTTCATAAAGATATTTAGGCAGCATTTGAAAATTTCAAATCAACTCAAACGTTTCATGTCTAACACTTTTCTGATATTTAATTTCGTGATCTTGATTAATATGCTTTATTTCAGTAGGTTCTTCAATAGCTTGATCAGTTTCAACTTCTTTCAATAGGAATCTCTCTCTCTCACACACAAATGCCCTTTTTTTTAATATTCTGCTCATTTACATTTATAAACCATAATAAGTCACACAAAACTGCAATCAAAACCACAAAATTGTTCATGGGGAAAGAATAGCACGTGTTCTAAGCAATAATTTTGTAAGAAAGGCGAAGCAGAAATATATTATTTACAACTTCCCTCAAAAAACGACGGAGATAACCATACCATAAGTTCGAAGGTCAGCTAAAGTAATATTTTAGGTTAAAAGAGACGTAATAAAAAAATCTCTCATCGTGGGGTTACAGCAAGGCAAACAAAATAATTTTTTTTTTTAATTTGGTTATAGGATCAAAGATGACTAATGAGCGTTTGAAGTGGAATCTTTTATTTTTGATGATCACCAGATGATAAAAATAAATTATATCAGTGTAAATGTGTATTTTTTATTATGTCAGAAAGCATTTTGTTTTTTACTTCATTCCAAAAAATTATTATTTAATCCTTTTATTTTCAATATGCTTAACATGTCGCGCCCCACTCTGTCGCAAAAAAATATATGGGTTCACCGCTACAATCACGAAACTCGGCAAGAATGACCCCCAGGGGTGCTATGCGCGCGCCCATGAGTACACAGTTTGAGAAACACTGCTTTACGTTGATTTTAATATTACATAATATATGAGAGGCGCTTCCAAAATCCATTAACTGTATCTTACACATTTGTCTATAGAGGAAAATGCTGTATGTGTTTAATAAATAAGGTTAGTCGTTATAATACTATTAAAGGTCGAATGAAAATTGTTAGTATAATTAAACTTAACATGTCGACTCTAAATACTTAACAATATATTTACATATTATGAAAATTAACTAAAATTCATTTTTCAGTTCAATTTAAAGTTATTTATAATGGTAAAGCATTCCTGTGTGTGTGTTCCATGAATTATCTTTTTAAATATCTTTAAATAAGCATATATATATATACATAACTGTAAGTATCTGTAAGTGCATTAGGAAATATATGTATATTTAATTTGTGGAATATTTATGAAATATTTTCTTAAATTATAACTATTCTACAGAGTTCATCTACATTTTTAAAAATTTAATTAGATTTACATTTAAATCAGACTATTAAATTAAATATGCAGGATGTTATTATGTACATTACATATATTTAGAACACATGCACCCATTTCATATCCTTGGTTATTTTGCATTACATTCAATTTAAAGAAGCGTTTAGATTATTAGACTGAGTAACAAATGATGTAAAGAAACAGAATTTTCTTGCAATTAAAATAAATATTCCTAAGTAAATTGTAAAGTTTAATTTACTAGAGCATTATCAGTTCAGCAAGAAACTGTCGGGAGGAAAACGGCTTTAATTCAATTAGATTATGTATAGAAGTTAGTTTTCTGTTTCTTTTTTATTTAGACTTTATTTCTTAATTGTAATACTAGAAAGAAAAACAGTAATATCTAAAATCAGATAAATTCAGGAGACAAACGAGAGACTAATGTTTTGTATTATTTGCTTCTTAAAACCAAAGGATAATTTTTAGAAGTTTAGTTCAAATATATACGAATTGTGAAACAAACTGGTGACTGTATTCACGATTACATAAGTCAAAAGAAAAAATAAAATCTATTGGAAAAACTAAAACTTGGATATCCTGTTAAATATTCTTAATACAGATTGATCTAACGAGATTTCCTTAATGATACTTAATGACTTATAGAATTTCAGTGAAGAATGCAACAACAGTTGGAACCGAGTTGTTAAAGGTACATAATGGGTTTCAGAGGGAGAATGTATGAGTGCAATGACAACAATGTGCGTGTTGTCCATAATTGTCAGCCTGCAAAGTATATTTTTAATAATGGTTAATTACTTGTTAATGTCAGCTCATGTGTTTTAAAGTGTTCAGGCATATTTATTTCTATATATATTAAGATACTCCGAAAACTTCTGACATTAATACATAGATAGATAATATAAAATCTTCCCTAATATTTTAATAATTCTAATTCTGAAAACACACATGCTCAAATTTTGAAGCTTTGATAGTATTTTTTGTTCACTTTACAAATAATTATATGTTTAAAACGTGTTATGAAATAAAAACATGTATTTTATGCGATGCTGCCTCGAGTATGTTCTGTTTATAAGTATGTAATTTTATATATCGGTTCGTTACAATTTAAATAATATATTGATATAATATAATTTACTTTTAAGATATTTTTAAATTGTACGTATTGCCTGATATTATCACTTAAATTTATACCTCCTTCAGAAATATATGTTGTAAAACATAAAAACAAAGAAAACTCATATTTTGCATGTACGTTTTACATAGTAATTTAAGTTCAAGTCCATTCTTCATACATTTAATACATCATGGATAATTGTTTATTTTCTCTGTAACTATTTCCGTTGTACAGCATCGTTATTTAGATTTACGAAACAAAGCACTGAACTATATTTAATATTTACTTTTAATAAGTAAAGAATTTTATAATTCTCTTACATCAAATTATAGCGATTCATTGATTAGATTTATTCTAATGATATATATTAACGAAGTAGATTATAATAACATGCACTAAATTACAATTTTTGTTCAAATTTGAACAATTTAATGCAAATATCTTATAGAGGAGGATTTATGAAACTAAATGGAGAAAGCTTTTACATTAAATTAATAAAACTAAAGTGTTTTATCGTAACATAACACAATCTCTTACGTCTACAAAAAATAACAGGTTTTTAGTAAAACAACGTAATATTTAAAACCCTTACAAATTTTCCAAAAGACGATATCAAATCCTTTATTCTGTGCAATACCTCTTTAGTATTCCTCTCTTCATGTTACTTATCTCGATGTTCTTCGCTTTATTTTACTTTCTTTTCAATTTTACGAGGAATAAGTTTAGTTGTAAAGAAAAACTTTGAATTTTCTATCAAACCCTGCTCTGGTAATCAAATTAAGCCAGGATTTCTATGTTTATTTCTTCTTTATTTACATTCCTTCCTTTGATGCCTTAGTAAATAATCTCAAAAGACAATTTCATTTGCTCATGTGATCAAAAAGAAGATTACGAAGTTTCTATACCTCGAGAATTCAAGATATAACAATATGTATGTTTTATGGTGCACCAATTTATTATATCATTTAATATATTTAACAAAATGTGAATATGAAAATAAGTATAATTGTTTTTATAGTAAGAAGAAATGAGAAAAATAAAATCATTTTTATATAAAAACTGTTTAAAAGTTTAAGTTATCCAATTACGTTCGGAACCGTGATTTTTCAAAAGTGTATAAATGGATAATATTTATGATATTTAATGTCACTTCGATTAGAAAACCTACATAAAATGTTTTAAGAATATTATTCCAATAAAAATTATTTAAGTACAGTATTTTGATAAAAAATGAACACAGAATGACCCATTTTCAAAATATTCTCCTTTTGTGAAAAATGCTTCTATTATAATAATATTTTGCCTTATATAGCTCAGACCTCTGTACAGAGGCTCAACTAGAATTTTTAAAATATATAACTTAGAAGTGGGTTTATCCATGTTTTACGACTACAGAAGGGAGAAATATTAAGAAGAAAACACCGATAATTATTTTAATTGGTGGTTACTCTGAAAATGTGACTTTTTCAAAAATCATAGTTGTGCCTCTGTACAGAGGACTGAGCTATATACAGGCAAAATATTATTATAATAGAAGCATTTTTCACAAAAGGAGAACATTTTAAAAAAGGTTATTCTAAGTTAATTTTTTGCCGAAATATTGTATTTAAATAATTTTTTTTTGTCAAAACGTCCTTAAAACAATTTTATACATGTATTCTAATCTAAAGACACTAAATATCACGAAAATTATCCATTTATACGCTTTTTTAAAATCACGGTTCCGAACGTAGTCGGATACCTTAAGAAAACACAATACGATTTAAATGACTAAAATCAATCAAAAATTTAAATTAATTTTTTAGCCAAATTATTCTTTTATATATTCTTGAATAATTTCACAAAATTTAAGAGATCTATGTTAACCCGATAGGGGTCCCGTGGTGCAGAGAGTCAACTCAGGCTCATGAAGTCTTTCATTTTGGGAAACTGTTTATTTGTTACCAATGACCCTGTCAGTGTCCTCTTATATGACAGTCTCAAGGGAATTAAAATGTATTTGTCCCATATTTCCCTCTTTTTTGGGAGTGTCAAACAGTCAGGTAAGTTTTGGTAACCTCTCTCTCTCTCTCTATCTATATATACTGACAATCTTAAATTAGCTGTTTTTGATTTACCTTTTCCCAAAATCTGTTAAATGTACATGCTTGAAATCTTCCATACAATTAAAGTACACCTTTCTCATTATACTGAAATGAGCTTTCAGCACATTTTGAATTTTTTCATAATTTATAAAATATTTTTTTCAAACATAGTAAAATTTAAACGATTTTTCGTACAAAAAAATTTGTAAAAAATGAATTTTTGAGTTTTTTTACAAAAAGCTAATTTCAGTATATATAGGTCATCATTATAAATATTTCATAAATAATTTACATACCTGTGAACATAAGGTATGTATACAGTGAGGCTAGTAAATAAAAAAATAAAATAAAGGCTCAATTTACAATAAAAGTTACATGTTTTGGTTTATATTAGACGTCCAACTTTTAAGCAAAAACGAAGTACTTTGTTTACCTTTTTCGCCATACAAACAGGCGTGGCCCAGTTTCAACGATTATTCAAAAATAGTTTTTAAAGTCTTCTAATTACCCTAGAGGTTAAAGTAAGGTATTTTTAGAAAAGTTAAAATCTATACAATTTGAAAATGTAAAATTCTCAAATCGTCAAAATAATAAGATAACTGCCCTTAAGGTACTTAGGGTGATGGGAAGGCAGTTTAGGTACGCAAAAGATGAAGAGAGGATTGATATTTTTTATCAAAACCTCGTTAAAAATCACGATCAAAAGGCCTAAATTTTGTTTCCCCTCACTTCAAATATCTCTCTAAAGTTAAGATTTATAGTTTTTTCAAACCCACCTCCCATCTCTGTCGTTGAGGTGGTTTTCGGAGCACATAGTCCCGTCGGACTCTAATCTCCTATCCTGGAATTTAGGTGACTGTACAAAATTTACCATTGCACTTTTTAATAAAGTATTTAGATATGAATAAAATTTAAGTTACTGACCGGGAAACCTTCGGCCATTGGTCGAGAGAGCCACTCAATTGACCCTCGGTCGCGCGGCGACCCCGATTTATCTAGCAATCCAGTACTTATTTTTTCTACTAAATTTTAACAAGGGCAAGTAATTTTTCAATGCTATTCCCCAAATGTTCGATAGGAGATTCGATAGGACGACCTCTTAGGAGATCAGGTGCTCCGATGGATACTGTCAACACCTTCTGTCTAAAATTTATTTTACCCTAAACAATTTAAGTCAGTAAGAAATCGTCTGCTGCGTTAAAGTACTTCGTATTTTTTCAAATAAAAGAGTTACATTTTTTTGTAACTTCTCGTCTGCGCGCATCTCAAGTTTCCAGATTTACCCTCGTGTTACAAAGATATTTTTTTTCTCCTGTTTACTTATTCATGTTAATCTGAAGATTTATAAAACTGATATCAATTTATTTTTGGGATTAATAAACAACAGATGAAATGAAACACTTCAATCCAAATGACTGTTTCATTAACATAAAAAGAAACACTTAAAGAAGAAATCTCACTTAAATTAATAACAGTTAGGGCTCTCTAAAATTACAAATAACACACGTAGTTCCAAAACGCGCTCCTTTCAAGATGATACAAATAGGATATTATACATATTGTACATAAAAATAACTATGCACTTAAATACTTATACATATAACTAAATACTTAACAAAAATTACTTACAATTATTTTTATCTTGCTCCTTATAGTACTTATAAACAAATGATTTGAGTATTAATGACACAATAAGAAAAATGTTACTGTAAAAAAATAATTGGCATTTGACCTTAATTATTTATTAAACGTACAAATCCTGGTGCTTTCAATTTTTAAACTGAATTCAATTTAATATCTGATATTTTTGCACTATGAAGAAGCATATTCAATCATTAAAAATATTATTAAAAAATGGTTTGCGCAAAAAAAAATCTTAGATTATTTATGTGATTAATAGCAAAATTATAAACTAATTATTTATTATTGTAGAGAGAGAGAGAAGCAATGAATTCAAAGAAAAAACATTAATGGGAAAAATGTTAAGGGAAAAAAAACTAGAAACCCAGATGCGTGTGTGTTTTTTTAATGAAAACCATTTATATTTTAATATTTTTGATTTAGTTCCTGAACACGTTATTTCATCACTTCAATCAAAACTGCATAGTTTTCAAAATGAATGACCCAATAATTTAAGATGAATTCAAGTAAACTAATTTAATGAGTGGAATATTTTAAGGAGAAATCTAAATTCCAAGTTTTACATTTAATTTTCTTAAATGACTTAGAAGAAAGGGAAAAATGCATTCATCATTCCTTCTCTATGTCACTCAATTCAAATGATCGATTATTCAATCACATTATCGTTCGTTCCCTTCAACTGTAACATTAAGTACTGTCCATTTGACGGATGACCAGATCGATGAAAGGATGCTAGATCTTTTGAATATCCGAAAAGATTATAGAAGAATTATTCTGAAGGAAAGCTGGATGCAAATCAGAAAACGATTTTGAAAATTGGACTAACGATATTTCGATTTTTCTATTCTTGAATTCTTCATTTATTGCTTGTTTCTTAAACAGTTACAATCTAAATGGAAACGCAAACGTTTGCAACAGCAATTTTTACGTGATCGCATTTTTAAGATGTAAATGAAGAATCAAACATGAAAATACACATTGCTTACTTGTAAATATTTTGTACTGAAGCTCTATATTAAAAAGATGTTTGAAATTTTTATATCAGTGACGATATATGAATTACTTTTATTTTGAAATGAGGTTGCATTTTACCATTGCAGAATAAATACATTTCCCATGAGCTGGTATCTCTTTTTAGTGTGGTACCTAAAGTCGTAGCTGTCGCCGTATCAGCCGTATCAATGATACTGAACCCTATCATATTTGATAAAAAATTGTTAGTTTATAAAGGGCCCCCAAGAGGGTGCGCAAGAAATTCTGATATGGGGCCACTGAGGACTAGCTACGCCAGTGGTGGCACCATATAAGTGGATATTGATTGCTGCAATGTAATTTTGAAGCCCAGCCGCATCCCCCGCCCCAGAAAGAGGCACCTGAGATCTGACGATGAGAAATCAAACAAGGAATTTAATTTTGTGAGAACCTCCAAGTGAAACAAGAAACCTAGGGATCTTTAACATGTCATATAATCGTACGGCATGAACGCTGTCCATTTTCTACATCATGAAAATCCACCAACTTGGGTCGGGGTCGAACCCACAAGCTTGGACGTACAAGGCTAGTGGCAAACCAGCAACGTCACCCAGCAGGCACTATATGAATTATAATTCATTTAAAATTATATACATATGTACACTCATGTCCATAAATTAAGGATAATTCAGAATCACACAGAAATTGAACTCTAAAATAAAATTTTCATCTGTAGAATTATCACACACATCTTGAAGAAGAATATGCAAATTACAGGAAACCACCAGATGGCGCGGATAATACAACGGATATTACAATGACGAGAGTGTAAGAGAGGGGTATATAAGTAATGGTGGCAAAGAAGTAAAATTGTTCAAAAACGCTTCCAAAGCCTTTCAGTGCAATAACCACATAGTTATGGCACAAAGGAAGCATTTGGATGATTTTGTACGTGGTAAAATTATTGGACGACTGAAATGTGGACGTACCCAGCTGGAAGTATCCGAGGAACTTGGAATCGCCCAGAGTGCCATCTCCAGGCTTTTGCAACGATTCCAAAATGTTGGTAATGTGAGTAGATGTTACAGCACAGATCACCCCCGAGTTACAACGCCGAATGAGGACCGGTATTTGGCAGTTACTGCCAAAATAAACAGACGGAGTACAGCATCAGACCTTTCACGTCAGCTCTCTTCAGCTACCGGTACGACAGTTTTAAGGCAGACCGTGAACAGACGCTTAGGGCACATTGGTGTATATGCTCGTAGGCCTGTCAGATGTGTTCCACTTAACGCAACTCACTGTCGCCTGCAATTAACCTGGAGTAGAGAGCATGCATTGTGGACACCACAACAGTGGTCTTGTGTGATGTTTTCCGACGAGTCCAGGTTTAGTTTGCAGTCTGATTCTCGTCGAACTTTAATATGGAGAGCACCAGCTACCCGTTACCACCAAGATAACACCATTGACCGACACCGTTACGGTGGTGCAGGATGGCTCGTTTGGGGAGGAATTATTCTTGGTTCCAGAACTGACCTGCATGTTCAGAGTGTAACGATGGCAGGCCACATCTATCGGGATGTCCTTCTGGAACAACATATACGTTTGTTTCGGGGTGCCATGGGTGCTGAATTTCTGTTTATGGATGACAACGCCCGTCCTCACCGTGCAAACATTGTATACAAATGCCTTCAATCGGAGGATATCACCCGTAAGGATTGGCCAGCATACTCACCGGACTTGAATCCAATAGAGCATATGTGGGATATGCTTGGCCGACAAATTGCAGCCCGTCAACCCCCACCTGACTACCGGAACTTTAGAGAGCATTGCTCGATGAGTGGTGTAATATTCCCCAAGATCAGATTGAGAATTTGATACTCAGCATGGCTAGGCATTGTAAGGCGTGTATTCCATCGTCCGGGAGACATACTTCGTGTTAACCATCATACATCAATGTATTAAAAATTTGGTAAGAAATTCTTTGTTAAGAAATCAAATATATCAATTTTGCTGTTGGTATCGTACAAGATAAATGAAACTTTCTTCATATGATATAGAGTATACGTATAAAAGTGGAGTACTAAGGCGTTTATGTGTTTTACAAAAGCATAAAACAAAAAATAATTAATTTTAAAATTTAAAATGAAAAAACAAAACTCTGTCATTTTCTTATTTTATTAAGTATTGTTTCTTTACATGTAATAAAAAGTTGCATGTAATAAAATGCAGTTTTTAAAAAAATCATTATGGACAAAATACTTGATTGGTTAGAAGGTTACAAATCTTGAGAAATTATTCGATAAATGACATTCATAGATTACAAGGCTTGTGACACCAAATGAAAACAATGCTGCTTTTCATATTCTATCCCTATAACAAAAAATAATAAACAAGAACTTATATTAAGTATAATGCTCTTTTTTATCTTTGTCCCTCTAATGCGCAGCTACTTATTTGCTAAGAGCTTGCATTCTACGAGAAAATTGAGTAAAAAAGCTTGATTGCTTTGGAAATAAGCACCATTCCACAAGTCGAACATAATGTTAGAAATTTTTACTCTGAGTTTCGAAAGCTCCTGAAATCACACAAAGATAAAGTTACTGCGATACCAATTTTTAAAGTTTCAGCAATCTAGCATTATTGTGAGAAACAGATAAAAATTTTGGATTTGTACATGGGTGATTGTTCTAAAAAATAAAATCGTCTCTACTTTTTGAGGGAAAAAAATGGTTTTTCTCAACCCTTAATATCTTAAAGATGTCGTCAGATCTTTATTTAAGCTTTCTTTCTGAACGTCTTGATAGGAAGTAGTTGATGTCTGATCGATAAAGATAGTTCATGCACCATCTCAAAGCTAACTTTTCTTGACTGAGCAATGAAAAAAAACTTCCTATCGTTGAATTCTTTTTTTGTAAAGTTTCAAAATGAGAACCAGCAGCGTTTTCTCACTCTATTTCTTTCTTCTTTTAAGACATTTAGACATTTTCTCTCCTCGATAGGAAGTCACTGCAAATAATACGGATAGTTACTTCTTTTTATCTAAATTCCAAAGGAGGAAACAGCCCTATTTTTTATGTCGTTTTTTTTCAAAGACATTGAAAAATGAAGCTACGTTTCGTGTATACAGCAAAAGAAAGTTACTAATTTCTCTTATGTTATTTTTTTCCTTCTCAACTGTAAAAAAAAAAAAATGTTCTTAGCGAAAAAAAAATTCTATGTTTCTTCAGTTACAAATTGAATTAGAAGACTAACTTTAGATTTCTAGTTGAAAATGTATTAAATTAGATGAGTGATTTCTTTATACTCCCTTAGCGACATCTCATACTTAAAAAATTGTATTCAATTAAGTCTGAAGCTACGAAATTGTTGTTGAATAATATACTACTTTCAGTTACAGGTTTTATAAAAGAAAAAGGTTAGAAACATTAGTTCATATAAATAGTTTTCTCTTCTCTTTAAAAAAGTTCTAAAGAAGGAAATGTACGCCAGGCTATGTCGATTTTTTTTTTTTGTAATTTCAAAATGTACCAATGCGTACTCTGTTTTATTGATAAATATAAAAACAGAATAAGAAATTACAAATTTATGTTAAATACTTTCACAAGAGGAATTAAGCTTAGATATTTGGACTTGTTTTTCAATTCCTACTATTAGTTCACTGTCTCCCTATATATACATATATCTTGTTCAAATTTTCAATCGTTAATAAAATACTTTCTATTCATCCATCCAAGTTCAAATACATTTTTTAAACCTGTAGTGGATGACACTTGATGTTAATAAAATTTTATTTAAATACTAATTCATTAATTAAATTTAAAAAATCAATAAATAGTAACGAACAAAAATCATAGTCCAACAAGATATATAGGAAGACAGATCTTTCATTGTGCCTTGTAGTGCAATGGATAGCGCATTTGACTGCTAAATCAAAGTTCGAGGGATCCAGTGGCGTAACGTACACCCCCACAACCCCTGCATTGCGGGGGTGCCCAGGGCTCTAGAGGGCCCACAGCCTGACTATCGCCAAGTACCTACCCTTTGTAAAATCCAACTTGGGGGCCCCAAACCTGACTTTGCAGGGGGGCCCAAGATTCTCCGTTACGCCATTGGTGGGATCGAATCGCACATGGGACGACATGGTTTCTGAGAAAGTGATTTCTTTTTTTTTTCAAATTATGTTTCATTATGCTTGATAGTATTCAATACGCTGATAAACATTTTTATAAGCGTGATAAAATACTATGTTTCAATACTCTTTTTTTAGTAATTTTTTCATTATGTTTCATGTTATGAAAGTTTAGCATTTAAGGTATCCGACTACGTTCGGAACTGCGATTTTATAAAAGCGCATGAATGGATAATTTTCATGATATTTAGTGTCACTTAGATTAGGATACATGTTTAAAATTGTTTTAAGGACATTTTGACAAAAAAAAATTATTTAAATACAATATTTCGGCAAAAAATTAACTTAGAATAACCTTTTTTCGAAATGTTCTTTTATAAAATATTCTTCTAAAATAATAATATTTTGCTTGTATAAAGTAAAAACTTCTCCAGAGAGTCTGAACTATTTTTTTGAAAAATTCACATTTTTTTCAGAGGTACAACCAATTGAAATAATTGAAGAAATTTCTCCCCTGGGTTGTCGTAAAACATTGATAAACCCATTTCTAAGTTATATATTTCAAAAATTCTTGCTGAGCCTCTGTACAGAGGTCTGAGCTATAGACCGGCAAAATATTATTATAATAGAAGTATTTTTCTCAAAAGGAGTATATTTCGAAAACTGGTCATTCTATGTTCATTTTTTTGTCAAAATATTGTTTTTAAATATTTTTTTTACAATAATATTCTTAAATCCATTTTATACACATTTTTTAATCTAAGTAACACTAAATATCATAAATATTATCCATTTTCACGTTCTTGCAAAAGCACGGTTCCGAGCGTAGTCGGATACCTTAAAATCACATTTTTTTGCTATATAAGTGTGAAAAGTATTTAAATACTGAGAGGATAAAATGTATTTATAGTTAAAAATATTCTACATTTTTTGATATGAGATGACATATTTCTTTCATCAAAATGTAATACTTTATTTGTCATCACTGCAACTATTTTCCGTAGCTTCATCAAAAGTATTATAGTCTTTCTTTGTATATATCAATATACATAGTTATTTTTATTTCCAAAATTAGATATGTATGTTTAATCCTTATAGAATGCTAAGAGTAAATATTAGTGTGTAATTGCTTATATTAGTTTGTTTCGACGAAAATAAATAAAAATCACAAGAATAACACATTATAATGTTTAATTTTATTGGATTTGTTTTCTTTTGTTCATATATATTTTATTATTGCCTAAAGTTATGCTTACCAAAAACTATAAAAAGTGTGAGAAAACAAAGTACCGTAAAATCCGGCGTATATCGCGCTCTTTTAACACAAAAAATAAGATCTAAATTCAAGAGTGCGCGTTATACACTGGGTTCCTTCGGGGCCCTTTTTTAGATATGGGAGCCCTGTTAGTAGAACTGTAGCTACTAGGGTTGCCAGATGTGTTCGAGAAAAAAACCGGACAACTTTTCAATTTTTTTATTATCTTATAAATATTGCTGAAAATGACAAAGAAGCTTACAATCTACTTATTTGTATATTTGGCATTTGATGACACTGCTTTTAACAAAGGTTTATTGGTCGAAATGGCATTTTTGAATTCAGTGCAACTAGAGCTTATATTGAAAAAAATGCACAATTCACTTTTTACTGTACTTACAGCGAGACGATTTCTTTCGTTAGTCCATACGTTTCCCATGGCGCTGAAGATACGTTCCACAAAAGCGATGGATACAGGAACATTGCACACAAACTGCACAATTTTCAGCAGATTCGGTGCTTCTTTTTGGAAAAATTTGCACCACATTTCAATTGAGTTACCTTCGAGTTTGAGTGAAGGAAAAACACTCTGATGTGCAGCCAGTTCATCGTAAATCTGTTCAGGGGGAGTTTGCTGCTTCCATGGAGATATTGACCATAGTTCGAGCAATTGATCCAGCGTGGGCAATCTTCCGCATTCGAGATTCAAACAACTGAACGTTTTATAATTTTGGTTTTCAAATGGATACCACTTCTCTATGTAAGCTAGAGCTCGGTGATACGCATTTGTAGCGTTTTTAGTAAATTTTTCAACTTCATGGTCTGGAAGATGGCCCTTTTTTAATGCCACATGGACTTTAATTCCGAAATATTTGTCATTTATTTTCTTTGAAATTGTGTCGTGAAATTTCACCATTATGTTATGTAGATTAAATGCTGCTGTGGTATGTTTCTCTACCAACAGAATAATTTCTTGAAAAGAAGCCATAAAGTTATGAGTGAAATACAAATATAGTCCATTATAAGTAGGATTAGCTTCACCTCTAAAATTTCGTTTTCTTGGTCTGATAAGATAGCCTAGAGAGCCGTAGGGCAATTATCAGAACCTCGTTCTATGAAGTACCTTTTCAATGGCCCCCATGATGAAAGCATCCAATCAAGAGCATTAAATAAACTAAGCCACCTTGTAGGAACGTGACGAATGACTTCTCTGTATTCGCTTTCGAAAAAATCAAAGCACTCCTTCAAATCTTCTCGTTTCTTAGCGGAACAAGAGAATTCTGCAAATACTTTCAGCACTATATTTTCGACATCAACAGGCATTACTTTTAATGCATTTTTAGCGCAGTTATGAAATATGTGGTCATTACAGTGAGCAGCAATTATGTCGTTGTTTTCTTCAGACTTCAATTTTTGAAAATGGAATTATTGACTCCAAAAATTAACAGACGCGTTGTCCGCTCCATATGCTGTTACTCTACTTCATGGGAGTCGTGATTTATCCATGACTTCACATAAACGTTCCTTAATAGATGTTCAATCTTCAAATGAGTCTTCGTAAAAATCCAATATTTTATGGCAGATGCCGCTTTTTGGTGAGAAATATTGAATAGCAACTGGAAAAAAATTTTCTATTCCCTTTATTTGATGCATCAGTCGCTACCGAAAAGGGAACATCATTCTTTAAATCTTCCTGCACAGGTTCCATTGAATACGGAAACAAAACTTGGTTTATCAAAGCTGTACATTTAGTGCGTCCTCCTGTCATTTGCTTTACGATATCTGAATCGTTTATCACTTGTTTTAATACTTTCAAGGAGCAATCTTAAGCAACATAAGAAATGTGGTGCTTGATACTATGGTAAAACTCAGTTAATTCGGCAATATCAACTTTTTCACTTTGGGTGCTGCCTTTTGGTGTAAAGAAAGACTTCATTCGGGGAGACATGGCTGCAGCACTTTCACACTCTTTGTGCTTCTTTGCCTCAGAGTGGTGGGTAACTGCTTTTAAGCCATCATAAGCTACAGTGAACGAATTTTTGCACAATTTGCAATAGCCTTTTGTGTTGTCTTCATCGCATTTATTTAACCAAACAAAACGCGATTCTCAATCAACATTATAATGACAAACTCTTCTTGCGTTCTTAGTTGGAGTTCTCTTGCTGTTAGATGCTTCCTTGTCTTCCATTTTGGCACACACATGCACGACAGTGACTGAAATTATAGGAATCGAATATACCCACAACAAGAACAATTATGGACTGACAGCGACTCCCCGCTACCGGCCCCTTCCCCCGTCGGAGATTGGAGGGGAAGAGCGGAAGAGGAAGGTCGAGAGTCCGAATCGAATCCGAACCGAAGGTGGCTCTGGCTGCGCAATCCTATCCACATGCACACGCGTGTCCAAACCATGTAGATATACACCTAGGTACCTACAATCCTACTCGTTGTGTTAGTTGTCTGCCCAAAGCACCAGATATTACGCAAAATGTATTTAAAACCGGACATTCTTTTGTCCGGTTTACCCAGATTCTCTTGACCGGACTAACATGAAGAAAACTGGACTGTCCGGTCGAAAACCGGACATCTGGCAACCCTAGTAGCTACACATGTTGGAGCACCTGTGCTCGGGGGCCCGTATTATTGATAAGGGTGATACAGTGGTAGCTACGCCTCTGACGAGGTATAAAATTGAGAGCTCTAAAAATAATATAAAGAGATGAGCATAAAAAAGATTGCATTCTACATATATTGAAATATGTTTATTTGAAAGAAATTACATTCCTTATGAACTTAAATTATTGTAATTCTAGAAATGTACTATTTTTTTCTAAAGCTTTTGGGATAATACCTTGAATAAATTGCTTCAAGGCATAACAGCATTGTATACGTGCATTTCAGGATTCATTGCAAAAAATAGGTGCGCGTTATACGGCGAACATACCTAAAAATTAAAAAAATGCACCTTGGAAGTATAGATGTGCGTTATGTGCCTAATTTTACGGTAATGCATTATTACATAACACGCAAAACTTAATCAAATAACAGAGAAAAAAATACAAATCACGAATTTTTGTATCATAGTAAGCTTTCCTCCGTAACATTCCAGTTCACGTAATTGCGTTACATTTTCTCTTGACATTATGTTTAAGAACAATTCAGATAAGGTTTAGGGATGGCGTTTCTTTCCTAAAAAGACAAATTTTTAAATCGATTCGAATCGTAACCTGATAAATCGTTTTACAAAAAATCGAGGTCTATAAGATCGATTTCTAAAAAATCGATTTTTTAAGTCTGCATTTACAATGTAAATAGAAATCCATTTTATAGAAAAACAAAAAAGATACCATAATAACCGATCTCTTATCAGTATAATCAGAGAATTTTTTATTTCAGGAAATTCGATAATTACAATTTAGTATAAAGTATAAAATAAGACATTTATTTTCTAAATGCATTTATTGCATTAAAAAGTTAAGGAAATAGTTAATATGACTTATAGTTCCTAAGCTTTTTAAAAACAACACAATCTGTCAAGTCCACTGGGATCCAAGCGGTTCTGCTCATGACTTTCAATGTTATCGGCAATTGAAAAAAATCGCTCACAAGGAATGATCCCATGATACTCATATACGCCATGGCTATTGAGTGAACGTGATGAGAGAGTTTTTCTGTCCTTGCAGTAAAGCAGTGGTTCTCAAACTTTCACTACTAGCGACCCAATTTTCAATCATAATTTTTATCGCACCCCCCTAAAAATAATAATGTATTAAATGCAATAATAATGCACTTTTGCGCTAAAGCAACAATACGATGATAATTATAAACCGTACAAATTAACAAGATAAGTATTAAATTTTGTATATGTTACTTTTTTAAGTAATATATATATATATATATATATATATATATATATATATATATATATATATATATATATATATTTACTTTTAGTTCGATTCACTATAAAAGCGTGATTTTAATTTGTTTTAAAACTATAATTTATTTTATAGTTATTTTTACAATACACGATAAAAATCACTATTCCAGAGAATAATTTAATTAAGAGAAAATATACTTACATACTTTCAAGGACTTTTAAATTTTTTTTAGAAAATTTGAGAAAAAATCCAATAAAACTAAAGAAAGTATTCCAAATGTGCGTGTCCTTAATAAAAAACTTAAATCACAGAGAGACACTTTTCACTAACAACACAGGAACGTTATTTTTCAGCTAAACTGTCATATTTTGTTCACGTTTTTGTAGTTTTGCTGTTATTTGATGATCTTCAAATAGCATTTTGAACTTTTTCTTCCTTGTGTCTTTTTGACAAGGTGAAGTGCTACATTATGGCTTCATAGTTTTCTTCATAAAGATATTTAGGCAGCATTTGAAAATTTCAAATCAACTCAAACGTTTCATGTCTAACACTTTTCTGATATTTAATTTCGTGATCTTGATTAATATGCTTTATTTCAGTAGGTTCTTCAATAGCTTGATCAGTTTCAACTTCCTTCAATAGGGATCACAGATGCCCATTTTTTTAATATTCTGCTTATTTACATTTATAAACCATTTTAAGTCGTACAACACAGCAATCAAAACTACAAAATTGTTCATAAGGAAAGTGTAGCATGTTCTAAAAAATAATTGTGTAAAACGTTTTTCATTATGCATTATATGTTTCAGAATACTCATGCTTATCCATGTATCATAACACTCTTTCACATGGAAAAAGATGAAACAGAAATATATGTATTATATATATTTACAACTTCCCTACAAAAAATACGGAGATAACCATACCAGTAAATTTGAAGGTCAGCTAAAGTAATATTTTAGGTTAAAAGAAACGTAATAAAAAAAAGTCTCTCATAGTTTGATATCGTTAAAAGAAACGTAATAAAAAAGTCTCTCATCGTTTGATATCGTTAAAAGAAACGTAAAAAAAATCTCTCATCATTCTCATATTGACCGCAAAGCAAACAAAATATTTTTTTTAAAATTTGGTTATAGGATCAAAGATGGCTAATGAGTGTTTGAAGTAGAATCTTTTATTTTTGATGATCACCATATGATAAAAATAAATTATATCAGTGTAAATGTGTATTTTTCATTATGTCAGAAAGCATTTTGTTTTACTTCATTCCAAAAAATTATTTTTTTAAACCTTTTATTTTCAATATGCTCGTGCCCCCTCACCAGGTTACCACGCCTCCCAGGGGGGCGCCCCACAGTTTGAGAAACACTGCAGTAAAGTGTAGGACCATACTTCAGGTGCACAACTGCCTACGATAAATATTGTTTAAGTATTGTTTTGGGTGTTTGAAGTGGGATCTTTTATTTTTGATGATCACCAGATGATGAAAATAAATTATATCAGTGTAAATGTGTATTTTTCATAATGTCAGAAAGCATTTTGTTTTACTTCATTCCAAAAAATTATTGTTTAAACCTTTTATTTTCAATATGCTCGCGCCCCCAGGGGGTGTACCCCACAGTTTGAGAAACACTGCAGTAAAGTGTAGGACCACACTTCAGGTGCACAAATGCCTACGATAAATATTGTTTAAATTCTTCGTTTAAGCCCTGACATTTTGATGCATTCAACTAATTGTAAATAATTTTATGCTTTTTACCAAAACAGAAAAAATTGAATGTCAATTTTCTTGGATGAAATATCGATTCACTGAATCGTTTCAGTGCTACAGATTGATTTAAAAATCAATTGTTTGGGCCCGAGAAATCAATTCTTCGATAAATCGATCTCAGATCGCCATTCCAAATAAGGTTATAGTCAAATACGACATTCACCAATTTTAAAATGTGGGGAAATGTTTCTCTTTTAGTCTTGAAAGTGATAAATGGATATTTTTGAATCTTAACTTTAAGTCACAATTGTAATGTAAAAGTACAAATGTATTTTTCTTATCATTTCAGAGAGTTGCTGATTCGAAAATTCTTCAACTAGCTCCATCCGTGGAACACCAAGCCGAAGCCATGCTTAGTATCCTACGGCGTTATTCTTGGCATTCTTTTGCTGTGATTACAACTCAGATAGGAGGGCATGAGGACTTCGTCAGAGCAATAAGAGATTTAATGCAGAAAACCTTGTATCATGAGTTCAAGTAAGTTCCAACCTCCCAGGTACTTTTCAGATTAGGTTTTTGGAATAAATTGTTCTCATTGATTAAAATGTAGATACTAATGTTGCGTGGATCCAGTTCAAGGACGTTATGCTAAGGCAGTTAGTTCTAAATAACAAATCAGTTTTTCAAGAACGATACAATTTTTTCACGTTAACAGTCCTTAAGATATCCGACTACGTTCGGAACCGTGATTTTGTGTGTGTGTGTGTGCAAAAGCTTATAAATGGATAGCATTTATGATAGTTAGTAACACTTAGATTAGAAAAAGTATATAAAAATGTTTTAAGAATATTACGACATTAAGAATATTACGAAAATTTCGACAAAAAATGAACATAGAATGTGACCAATTTTCAAAACATTCTCCTTTAATGAAAAAGGGTTCTATTATAATAATATTTTACCCGTGCATAGTGCAGACTTCTGTACAGAGGCTGAAGTAGAATCTTTGAAATATATAAGTTAGAAGTAGATTTATCCATATTTTACTACAACAGAGGGGAGAAATTTCTAGAAAAAAACGCCGATAATTATTTCAATTGGTGGTAACTCTGAAAATAATGTGAATTTTTCAAAACTCCTAGTTCCGACTCTCTGGAGAAGTCTTTACTTTATATAAGCAAAATATTATTATTATAGAAGCATTTTTTATACAAAGTTTTGAAAAAAGGTTATTCTAAGTTAATTTTTAGCCAAAATATTGTATTTAAATAATTTTTTTTTTGTAATGTCCTTAAAACAATTTTATACATGAATTTTAATCTAAGTGACACTAAATATCATGAAAATTATCCCTTTATGTTCTTTTTTAAAATCACGGTTTCGAACGTGGTTGGATACCTTAACACTAAAACGTTCATCGGTGTTGATTGGATACCGGAGTATGCTTAGTTTGTTCTCCTACTGCACTTTTGCAGGGAATTTGAAAATTTATCGTGACTTTTTGTCATTTTTCATAGTGATTACACAGATAATATTGGTAGTTTAGATTTTACAACTAAATATACCTAGAACGATCACTGGTGTCATTTCGACACCAAGGCAATTAATAATTATAAATAGATGTCGTTCAGCAAAAGATAAATCACTGAATAGATACCATTAGTAAAACAAACTTTCGGAAGTACTATCACGCATTTATTTGGCTTTGAATATAGTGTTATTGGGTTCACAGCAAAAATGATTCATTTATACTAAAATCATTATGTGTCTTAGCGTTTCATTATATAACATTTGCATATCTACTCATAAAAAAAATAATTCGATTTTCGAAACTTGTACAGAGCAGAATCTCTGAAATGATGACTCATAAAAAAGGTCTAAGACCTGATGAAATTGCTGATTTGTTGCGAAAACTTTCAAAAAATGAATCGGGAGGTGGTTAGCTGCCTTGCTCTAATTTAAGTTCCAATTTAGACATAAGTTTGAATGAAAGTGACTGCGTAGAATCTGAAAAAAGTGCAAATGTAATAAATAATATTCCTGTAAATCCTGATACAAATGTCGATAGGGGGAATACACAGAATGGATAACACATAATAGTAATGTTCCTGGAAGAATTGTGACTCGAAATGTGTTTGGCAATAAAGTAGTGGTCCAACAAGCTTTGCGAAACATAGAGTCAACGTCAGTTTTTTTTTATGATATAAAGGTTCATAATACATGATAATTATATGAAATGAAATTAAAAATTCTTACAACTAAATCCTTTTGAACAGTAGGCTTGCAATTATTTAGTTATTACAATTATTTTACGTATTTTATTTCTCGGTGTCGAAACAACGCCAGTGGACGATTAAGTGAAATCGAAATCTCAGACGTGACGTTCCGGTGTTAATATAAAGGATAGACAGCACTAAAAGGGATGCAAAACGTTTCAGAAGGTTTCTACACGTTTACAGTGCTGACACACAACTATCAGTGTCTAAAGGCATGTAGCGTTAAACACTGCTTTCCACCTTTCGGTCGTAGGCAGACATACCAAAGAGAACACTTCTGCAAGGGAAGTAGAACTAACACAGTTTCAGAAAGCAACATCTATATATTACCTTCCACAACTTTCTCATACAATCCACTTACGCTATAGGTAATGACGACATAGACTTCTACAGTAATTTCGAGAAGCATCCATATGGACACCAAATTGGCTGCATCTCAAATATTTCTCTAATTTCCCATTAAAACACCATTATAATGTAAGGAACGATGTTGCTTTTTCAAATTTTACAGCTCTAATAATGAATAAGTTTAACGAAAAGTAGTATTAACTAAGTAAACATGTAGATTTAAATTATTTACGCTATTTCAAGTCAAAATTAAGCCCTAATTACACCAAATTCATAGCAATGTTATTGTTGCGGAAAGCAAATGTTCATTCTATATAAAATTGCATAATTTTTTTTACGAAATGAAACATTAATTTTTAAGAACGTTTTAAGATTACTCAAACTTTTTGCTAAAGAAAACACTGAGAGAAGTAATGTTATTCAAATGGAAGATTTTTCCAATGATAGTTTATCTCAATACCATGAGCTTAGTGTGCTCGAGAAATAAAAATACTTTCTCTTTATGTGTCGATCGATTCACTATTCTTAACAAAAGAATAGAAATTTTCAAAAACAATTTCAATGCCTTGGAGAAGAATGTAATTTCAGAAAAACTTCAAATGACTGCGGCAATTACGGTCAAATGTTTTTTTTTTGTTTAGTTACTTCGTGCTTTTGAATTATTCTTTCATTTTCCTTGAGGAAATAAAAGTTAAGAACTTAAGGCTCATCTAAATTTATTGTGAGTATTTTTTAAAATTGATGCTTGGTGGTATTTCAACATTTTTATGAGTATAAAACTCATAGTCGATATTCACCATTATTCTTTTCTATTGTTTCTAAAGAAACGTTTTCCCCTTAAATTATCATTGTAGTAATAATTAAGACAGAAAATGGTTGGCTCCACATAAAAGTTCCTTTATTCAAATGACAAATAAGGAAAAAATCTGGATGATATTTTTCGTATTAGGATAAACAGTAATAACTCTGTTTGACATTGATGTAACATTATTAAGTTCAATATTGAATTAGCATTAGTAGAATAAATGTAATTTGATTTCATTCGATTAGTTATAAGTAAGGGAAATTTAAAAAGTAAAAATAAATTAAATACAGTAAATACAAAAAAAATAAATAAAATTAATCAGCTTGGTCTTTTATTAATTTGGACCTGAGAGAGAGATACATTAATACAATATAATTAAAAATAGATTTTTTCAGCTTGAAAACAATTAATTTTGATAATAGTTGTACGAAATTATTCATAGAGCCTTTAAGTACCGGCTTCTTTTATAGATATTTAATAAAGTTTTTCAGAACTCTAAAAATATTTTAATTTCAAGTAATTAAATTCAATTTCCTTTACCATTCATACAATAATTTCAAATCTTTCAAATAAAAATTTTATTATGATGGAAAGTGTAGTGTATTCAAAAATACTCAAGGAATTTTTTTAGATAATTTCATAAATCAGTGTTTCTTGAATTGAATATAAGTAATTTCAAATCCTCGTCAGCGTAGTTTCCGCGAATTGCTGTATACTTGACAGTATAATCAATACATTTGCAATAACATTATTATGTTTTTTAGGTTTACCATAATAAAAATAGTTTCTTTGAAAGAAACTGAACGCATCCCTCCCTCTATTAAAAATTAAAAAAATATTAAATTTTGATTGAAGATTATCCAGTTTTTTTAAACTATCTCCTACATAATTTGTAAAATAATTTCAATTCTTTCTATTCTATTTATTTCTGTTAGTGCATTCTGATAAATATGGAATCTAAATCATTTTTGAGATATCTGAATGAATCCCATTTCTGTTGAATTAAAAAAACTCAATTTCAAATCCTTGTCAGTGTAGCTTTCAAATTACAGTGTACTTGTTATTATAAATCAATAATTATCAATCAATTTATTATGTTTTTTTAGATTTACCATTGTAAAAATAGTTACATTGAAAGAAACTGAACGTATCCTCATCCGAAGTGAAATGGAAGATTTGGCAGATAGTGAAGCCAGAATTATCCTTTTGTTTGCTTCAAGGCAAGAAGCATTTGAAATTATGGCTGCAGCGAGAGATCTAGGTCTGACAGGCAAGCACTATGTGTGGATAGCTGCACAGTCAGTAGTAGGAACTCAATTGGATACTCCTCCGGGACATTTTCCACCAGGAATGCTGGGTAATTTATTTCGTATTTCTATCTGTATATCATAAGAAGCTGTTAAAAATTAGTGTAAGATCAGCTAAATACAAATATGTACAGGGTGTCCAGGCGTAAAGTATTCAAAAAAGTAATGGCTTATTATTATAAAACCACCCATCACACAGAATATAATAAACTATTCATCGATGGATTCGAAATTCTCCGAGATTTTTTGGACCTAGTCCAATAGACCGCAATGCAACCATTATTCGACGATAAACTTTTTACACTGACTTCATTAGTAAATATGTGTACCCCACAGTAAAAAAGTGCAGTACAGTACGATAATCCGAACAATATCGGACCGACCTCTTTCGGATTACGTGATTGTTCGGATTCAGCGAAATCACTATTTGAACTGGGAGTAATGTTGTATTTTCATACTAAACATTAGTGTTCTGTTCTGTAGTTTATTCCATTTTAAAATTTGTACCATAACTTGATGTAAGTGAACTGTTTTGAATTAAGGTTTATACTGTTTTATATTGAAATATTCACCGATTTTTTTCGTCCTTAAAATTATAAAAATTTTTCCGCGGAGCCGTTCGGATTAACCGGATGTTCGGATTAGCCGTGTTCGATTAGCGGGACTGTACTTACGTACTTTGGTTAACGGAATTTATATCAGTTACGCGTGTACAGTGACGTGTTCGAACAGAATGGAATGTTGACCCTCCGACATCAAAATCTATCCACCAATGGGAAAGAACTTTTAAAGAAACAAGAACTTTGGTACCACAAAAACTGTAGCGTATCCTTAAGTTTCCGTGATAGAAGACACTGTTGATCGTGTGCGTGATTCATTTTGTAGGTGTCCTGATGAATATATTAAGCAAGCCAGTAACGACATTCCATTCTGCTCGAACACTGATTTAAATTTCGTGAACCAAAGTAAAAGCACTGCACCTTTGGCCGTGGCGTCCGCATGTTTACTAATGAAGTCAGTGTAAAAAAGTGCTTCGTCTGCGTTTGTCGAATAATGTTCGCACGTGTAGCCGATCAGACTAGACCCGAAAAATCTCGGAGGGTGTTTCAATCTACATATGGACAATTTATTGCATTCTGATGGATAGTTCCGTAATAATAAGTCATAACTTTTGGATATTTTATACCTGGAGACCCTGTATATAAATTTCCAAGCATATATATGAAATAATTTGGCTTGACGTAAGGTATTTTTAACTTGTAACATTACATTTTGGGATAGAATTATTTAATTTGTTGCAGTCGTTAAAGGAGATAAGAGGTTTGGAATTTTAAAATCAACATTTTACTAACGAACAGGTGGGTAAAGAAGTGACATAAAAAGTAGAGCACAAACACAAACAGATAAACATGCGACATACACACAAAATCATTCTTTGTTCGCTCACGAGATCTCCACCCTTTACAGTTTTGTTTAACCAAAAACCTTTAGAATCATGATTTCCAGTAAAGTATTTTTTGATTGGTCCGTATACGCGGATAATACAAGTTTGAATCATCCTGTTTTTAAAAAAGCCAATATCTCAGATTGCTAATGTAATTTTATCGATTCAGGGGTTCTAATTCTAGTGCCACTAAAGACCCGGCATGAAACGGTCAGATTAGCTACATTGAATCTGTCGAAGCTCTAAGACCTCCCGTTTGCGTGATGAGGTAGGAATGAGAAGGGTTCCAAACCACGTCCAGACTCTTCACTGGACTATGTTTCAAAATTATGATTCCTTTGCCATTACTCTTCGTGTTGATTCACAGTTCGACGTAAAATAAATCAAATCAAATGAATGAAACATTTTAAGGTATCCAACTACCTTAAAATTATGATTTTTTTTTAAAAAAATGACAATTTTTTTTATGATTTTATTTTATAGGTCTTCTTATTAACTTAATAAAAATACCAAGTTTTTCTTTATTTTCCATTCACTAGAACAAAAACTATTAGTATTTTAGTGAAAGTAGATGTCATAACTTTACACAAGATGTCAAACTTTAAATGCGTTTTACTCGAAATGTGTTTTCTTGGAAAAACTCAAACGGGCACAGCGATTGCTCAAAAAGTTTTAGGAATATTTAACTGCAATTTTTTGTGTATGTTTTGTGTAATAGTAAAAGTGTTTTGACCTTCAGATTTATCAATTACTGTTTTATTTCAAAATTTACAGTCCTTTAAGTGAATATAATCACTGTTTTTTTTAAGCAATTTCATATAATCATTTAGATAAAGTGCTCTAGTTATTGTAAGAATTAATCTATCGCTTATCAAACATCAATAACAAAATGACACATCAAAATTGAAAAATTGAGAATTTGTTCATAAAAGTTTTGCACGGAGCGTGCTTTTTTTATGTAATTTTTGTACATTTTCACTAGTTTTCCCCCATTTTAATAGTAATATTTTTTGTTTTATTTTCAATTTAATAATTTTTTTCTTAAAATATACTAAATAAATCTAAAAATCACAAAAAATACCCCCATATTTCCATTTTTTTTTTAAAAAAAAAGTTGTCGCAAGTAGTCGGATACCTTAAGTAAAATATATACTCAAACTCAGTGGCGCAATAGCCCATGATGGCCAAGGCCTACTGTGCCCATCCCAGTATACGTGACCATTAGGCACATAGGTGTATGAGCAGATAGGTGGTCAGTCTGAAGCGAGACCCCCAGTGTTTAAGTCTCCAAGCAAACTGGATGCTCCTTTATCGACCCACTACAGTGGGGATGAAATGCTGAGTGACCTTGCCCAACCCGGGAATGGAACCCGGACCTGTGGTGGCGATACCCTTCCACTCGACCACTGTGACTTAAAAGACATACTGGTGCAGTTTAAAAACAAAATACTGGGCATGCGTTTTGTAAATTTAACGTTTATATCGAAAACAAGAAAATAATTATAAATACACCAAAATAAGTTTAATGCGAAAACTCTTAAGAAAAAATATTGTTTAACAGAAAATAATACAATGGTCCCAACAAACTACCATGTATTTTCATGCATTTTTTCTCTTATCACGAAACGAAAATCATTTAAAACGAAAAAATTTCTTTTCTGAGAATGGACAAAATACGGAAAACACCAGCCACGCAGGCGAGATTTAAAAGGGATGTGAAATGAAAGGTGTCTTCAGTGGGGTAACGAACGGAGGGAGGGTAGAGGATTTTAGGGGGCCCAAAGTCTATGTTATGTGACGGTTTTAAAATCCTTTGTTAGATCTCTCTTGGGGCCCAAAACCTGACTCTACACGGGAGTCCTAATATTCTGCGTTACGCCATTAGGTGGTTTCATATGTTTAGTAGAGGGGAGGCTAAATTTGCTTTAAAATACGCTTACAATAGACTGAGACGTCTAATTTAGTTTATCTAAGCTACTTTCCCCCTCCACCCCTACAAATGCATCAGGAAAACATCTCATTTCTCTTCAGTTAGCTTTGGAATTCGGTGACGAGTGTGAGTAAAAATCAGCGAGTTTGGTTCGCATTTTATTTTTTATTTTAAAAAAAAATTATACGAGCATCATCGCGAAGAACTCAGGGGGAAAGCAAACTGTTACTTCGCTTAAAATGAAGATGGAACTTCTTAAGTCTGCTGATTTTCGTATTTCTAACTCAACATCATCAACAACAAAAAATGCGAAGTTGTTTGAACATGCTTATGTTCATTGAGTGCATAATAAACTTAATTTTGTTGAAAATATGTTCTTTTTCTGCAAGATCTTTCTACACGAAAAAATATTTCTTTCCCCTCAGTTTCTTGGTTTTCACTGTATTAATAAAGAACTCAATTAAAAAGCATTCCATAGTGTTTCTTGATTCCTAATATACCTGTAAGTATGCATCATGATTTCATTCTATCAAATCTAAAAATAATTTATTTAAATTAATTGCCAGCGTTTCTCTTCTTTAAACCATATAAATATTCACAAAAAAAATATTCCACTTCTATTCATTACAATTTTACTACGCAGTATGCGATAAAATAAATCTCACCACTAGACGTTTTAGGGATTTTGACTCCAAAACTAAGGATAAAATAAATAATCTAATTTATGGTTATAAATATTCATAAGCGGATGTCTAGAAATTCAGAATATTACTTCCCTTTCAGGTGTATATTTTAATACCACAATAAATCGCCTCTATGATGAATTAGAACGAGCTGTTACTGTGTTTGCTCATGGCTTAGAATTATTCGTAAATGATCACAGGAACTCCAACATAAATCTACTGCCCAACTTAACGTGCAATGGAACCGGGCAGACTAGATGGAACAAAGGGGATCTTTTATTTAAGTCAGTACATTTTTCTATATTTATTAATGTTTTGCTCTGTGTACTTCTTTTCTCTTTGCAATTTTAATGTAAGCTTCTTTATATTTTTTTGCACTTTTAAATGTTAGTTTCCATATATTTATCATGATTTCATTCATTATTTGGTTTTAAAATTTTATGGTACTTGTATATAGGCAATCGCAACATTTTTTATGTTTTTCTAAAAGTTTATAAAGTAGGAATACTAAATGTATGGATATAGGTTAATAGTAAAATAAATAAGATAATAAGATGGATATGTGATAATAATTCATATGTGATAATAATTAGGGTGGATATATATATGTGAATAAGTACTCGATATTATTCTGACAAGATAATATTTGTTTAAAATTCTACTTTTCGCTGTTTTTCTTGTTATATAAGATCCCTTTTTTTAAAAAAACGTTTCTTAAAAAAAATAAAAAATATTCATGATATATATATATATATATATACTTTTAAAATAGAAAAACTTAATGTAAAGAATAATATTGTTTTTGAAAATGTAGAACAACATTTTATTATGTATAGATATTGGTTCCTAAGGCCAGGAGTGTGCTGTTGTATTACCGGGGCTAATATTTCTTACTGTTCTGACGTTATACTTAGGTCTATAACTATTTGTATATATTATTATGGTTTATGTAAACATATATATACACAGTGCGTCAAATAAGACTGGGTCAGTAAAAAGAAATGGAAATAAGAAATAAATTCCTTTTTCTATTTTTTATTCAAAATAGCACCCTCCAGTTTGCAATGCATTTGCTACAGCGATTTATTAATATAATGAACACCTGTGATAAATCGCATTGTGGAATCGCCTGCAAAGCATGCCTTCGCTTGCTTCATTTTAATTTTCTGGAAAAAGAAGTAGTTCAGGGTGCTAAATCAGGTGAATACGACGGACGGTTCAACATAAAAACACTATATTTTGCCAAACATCGACGAATAATAATGGAGTTGTGATTGGATGCATTGTCAAGTAGCAAACACCAACTGCTTTTAGCCCGTTATTAACAAATGCGACGAATTCTAGACATCAAAGACAGCTAAGTAGTACTTACCTGTAATTGTTTGTCCAGTTGTAACAAATTCTTTGTGGATATTACCTTTACTATCGAAGAATATAATGAGCATGTATTTGATTTTGGATGAAACTTTCCTTGTTTTTTTTTACTTGCGGTGATTTTCGTAAGTTCCATTCTACACTTAAACGCTTTTTTTTTCATGATCATATTGGGAACACCATGTTTCTTCACCTGTACCAATAAACTTCAAGAAGTTTAGATTGTTTTCAGCGGCTGATATGATGACTCTGCAATATGCACTTCTCATTCCTTTTTGTTTAGCGGTTAAAGTGTGTGGAATAAATTTAGCACACACTTTTGTTATGCCCAAATCTTCATACGGGATGTTTCAAATCGTTTCTTTGTTGGTGTTTAAATAGTCTTGGATCATTCTCGGTGACGCACAGCGATTGTTTGCCACGAGATTTCATACTTTCTCAACGTTTTCAGAAGTGTCCTAGATGAAATTGATCTTCCACTACACTGATTCTCTTCCACCGTTTCTCTTCCATCCCAATAAGTTTGTGCCACACAAAAACATTTGGTCTACTTAAGTAAACTTGTTTCATGAGTTTTGTATGTTTCCGAAGACCTTTTATTAAGTTTTGCGTTGTATTTAATTTCAACTCTTTGATCCTTTTAAAAAAGTCAACAAGAAGAAATTCAGTTCTGCAGTGAAAGCTCATTTTCTCTTAGCTATTTAACAAGATGTGCTCAACTTGTTGACAGTGGGTCAGTAGATGATGGACGTTACGACGCATACGTATTTACACTCATGGCGCCATTACAACTTGCGCTCTAGTACGACTTTTTAAACTGATTTGACACACTCTGTGTATAAATATATAATAACTTCAGTTAATATTTACTTAAAATTCGAATCTTCTTTATTTATAACATGTAGTTTATATAAATCCGAATACCCTACTTCGAAACACGTCCCATTAAGTCTTTTTCTGAAGGATTGAAAACATTATTTTTTATGAGTTCTCGTTAAAATTATAGCTGAATTTTTTGGTTGATTTATTCGTGACTCTTAGTAAAAGAACGACATAATCGCTCACACGGGCCTTTCAATGCAGTCTCACACAATTTTTTTCAAAGGCACACCCACATTGTGTAATTTCTATAAATAACTAAATAACTTTACAGTTGAACACGTGATTATATATTTTCCTTTACGTTTTCCCCAGTTAATTCTTAAGTATTAATATAAATCTGGAATTTTAATCATACACTCTATTTCATCTTTTTTTTCTCATGAGCGAAGCGCATGCTCAAAAGAACTCACCAGATGCTAAAATGAAAATGAAATAAACGATGATGTGATCAACATTACGAAGTTTTATTTAGTGTCATGACTACAATGCAAAAAATGGGACTTTATTATTCGTAATCCTTAACGCAAAACCTAATAAATTATTCATGCTGAAAATGATGCAATAGTATCCCCTTTTTCCCTCAAAACACTGAACTTTCCCTTTAGATTTAATACATATTCTATCTAGAAGTAAAGTCCTTGAAAACACTATAAATCATGACATTGGGGGAATTGGCCTTTTCGCTATCTCTTCAGCCTTTTCACCGTTTTTAGTATCGGAACACCCCAATTTCGAGACTTTTTTCGCTATTCTCAAGTGTTGTAACATGTTGTCCCATCTTTCTTCCTAAGGAAAATTCCTTGCTTTCAAAGAATTGAAATACAACGGTTCTTGTTAATGGAAACCTGAAACATTATTTATATATAATATATTCGTTTTGTTAATAGTGATGCTGTAGTCATGGTAACATAAACAGCTTAGTAAGAAAATCAGGACATTATTAATTTATTTTTAACAATAGTCGAGAGAGCAGGTATTGCGCAACATTTCGCTATATTTGTCTAACGACATAAGGGACAGAAATGTCCCTTCCTACATGTAAACAGAGGAAAATACAATGGGGAAAAATGGGTTCAAACGTTGGGAAATATTAGTTATTTCTAGAAATTATGTAAGCGCTTTTAGGGAAAAGTTTAGATCGGTCCTTAAAGTACGTGTTAACAAGCTACTGATATGTCTTTTTCTAAGGGAATCACGGTTAAATCCAGCAAAACACAAGGTTTACTCCAATCGTAAATAAATTAGTCAAAATATATGTTTTAGTTTTTTATTACAAGACGAAATGATATTTTAAGTTTCGAAATATGGCATTCGTAATTATGATTTGGAGCAGATTACTATAACCGATAAGATTATTTACAATAAGACTATATGCCAATATATTAGATTAAAATTTTAAATAACTATTAAGCTCTAACACCAGTGCATCTCAAACTTTCAATATTTGCGACCCAATATTCTATCATAATTTTTATCGCCCCCTTCCATATAATAACAATGTATTGAATTCAATAATATTATACTTTGGCACTAAAGCTACAATGCAGCTTTAACCTCTTAAGTTACACTGGCGTATATAGACGTCTCGCTCAACCAAAGTCTTAAATTGCCTTGGACGTATATATACATCTTTCCGATGTACGATCTTTTCTGTGCACTGCTATCCATAAAATCATTCCGAAGTTTTGGAATGCAATAAAAGGACGCTGTCAGTATTTGCAAAGGTTTTACTTATTTCAGAAGATTTACTTATATTTATACCTTTACTTTTTCCCCCTCCCCAATACATCACATACACGTGGCTACGTGGAAAACGGTAGCATTGGGGATTGAATCGCGTAACTTTTAATCTGTATTTAAGGGATTAATTATAAGCCATAAAAAATATCAAGATAAATGTAATTTTTCACATGTAATTTTATGTATGGCAAGCCCATGGGGTCGCTGGTAATTTTAAACTTGTTCTTAACTTAGTATTGTTAAACTAATTTTAAAATACATTGCACAGTACTGATACATTTATAAGTGTATTATATCACAGTGTAAATGTGTGTATTTTATTTTTCATTATGACAGAATGTATTATGTATGTTTACTTTCAGTAAATTTCGATAACTTTTTCAAAACAATATTTTGTTTTTGACTTTTCAATAGACTCGCTCCCCCACCCCTTGCAGAGTTATCGCGCCCCCTAGGGGGGGCGCCCAATAGATTCAGAAACGCTGTCTCATATACACGTGTGTGTGTGTGTGTCAATTTAGTTACATATTAATACATCTTTTACTTATTACCTTAAATGCAAGTATATTTTTTCAAAGAACAAACAAGAGGTTTTTTTTAATTCTTAATAAAGATAAATTTTAAGTTCAATAGATGTATTTTTAGCCTCAGAGTATCTTTAGAGAGTATTATCTTTTTGGCTCATCCTAGACAGACATCTATAGTGTGCCATCATGTAGCAAAACTATTTTGGAGTTAGTTTTATTAGTTAAAGCCTTAGCCCATCCTGGACTGTCGCGCCATGGATGATAATAAAAGTTTTATTAGAAAATATAAGCAGTAAATTTTTCTCCATTGCTCCTTATATGTAGATAAATCTAACAAAAGGAAATGTAAAAAATGGGAATATGTTTTAAAAATGGTTTTAAAAGTATCTGCTTTCATTGTATACTAATGTGAATTCTCTATATTAATTTTTAGATATTTGAGAAATGTTTCAGCTTCTGTCAAACAAGGACCAAACATTAGTTTCAATATGGATGGTTCTCTTAAATATGTTGAACTTCAGGTACTAAATTTGAATAATAAGGGAGTTTGGGAAAAGGTACGTTTTTTTATCTTTAAATATAATTTGTTTTTCAAAACATTTAACCCAAATATAAATGTTTAAATGTTTACAAACATCATTTAACAACGGCATTTATATTTATAAATACTATTTTTAATTATGTTAATAGTTATTTTCTACAATCTTATAATATCTTAATTTCAATACCTTTTACGCATCGTAATTTTCAAATTTATTTTAAAATCTTAGTTCTTGTACGACAACAGATTCCAAAAATCGACAATTCTTAAAAGTGAATTAGTTAAAACACACAAGTTACCGTACTCATTTACTTTAAATTTAATAATATACTGTTCAGCTTCAAAATTCGAAATTTAAACTGAAAAGAAATTCATAAATTTAATGATAAATAATTGTTGGAGAGTAACATATTGTAATTTTACATCAAGAATATTTGTATTTAGTAATTAATTCAATTTGTTATATGTTAACTAATTACTCCATGTATGTTTAAATGAGTTATTTTTTAACATAATTTAAACGAGTGGTGGTCCTTAAGCCGATCGCGGTCGACCAGTGGACCGCCAAGACATGTTGGAGTGACCACCTGAAGATTAACTGTTTGTAATTATGTACTGAAATATTCAAAATTGGGGCTGACAGTCAGTGGCGTAACGTACACCCCCGCAACCCCCACATTGCGGGGGTGGGGTGGGCTCTAGAGCGCCCACAGCCTGACTGTCGCCAAGTACCTACCCTTTGTAAAATACAACTTGAGGGGCCCAAAACCTGACTTTGCAGGGGGGGCAAGTGTTCTCCGTTACGCCACTGCTGACAGTATACAAACTAAGTCTTCTACCGACTATAACTGTGAACACTCACTTAAGATGGAAATGTTATATCTTTTAATGTATTTTAAATTATTTGATAATATATGTATCATTTGATACTATTATATTTATGGCTATTACTATGTTTGTACCTTCCGTTTTGCTTTGAATGCAGTTTGAAAAAAATACGCATTTTTTTTTTACTGTAGTCATGTTGGTAAGAACATATTCCGTATTTATTATAAAGTTATAATATATATTGTAGAACATTTTTTTAGTTCACCTAATCTATGCCACTGGGGGTGGACGGCAACACTTTAAAAAAATTAGGAGTAGCCGCTACCCTGGAAAAATCTGCCCACCCCTGATTTAAACTATCCGTTTTAATTATCCTTTAACAAAAACACGCTTATTCATAAAATTATATAAAACAAAATTAAGAAAATTCGTTCTAATTAAAATAAAATCTTTAATCTCATTTTTTATCATTTATAGATAGGAGTTTGGACAGATACAGGTTTAGATATTAAGGACATTGTCTGGCCAGGAGGAAGCCCAGTACCGCCACCTGGTGTGCCGGAAAAATTTAATCTAAAAGTGACCTTTTTAGATGAACCACCCTTTGTCAATGTCGTTCCTCCTGATAATGAAACTGGCGAATGTGAAACAAGTCGTTCTGTGAGATGCAGAATAGCTCCTGAGCACAAACTAGTGGGGTAAGATTTGATAATTACGAATCGATTTCCGATTATTTCCCGGTTAATTTTCCATTTATTACCTGTAAATTGTTTTTAATACGACGGTTCGAATCAGAAAACGATTGTACTGTTCAATTATGCGTGGAATAAATTATTTATTTTGTGATATTGAATTAAAATAGGGACAATTTATCAGAAATGTTCAATCTAAATTATTTTGTGATATTGAATTAAAATAGGGACAATTTATCAGAAATGTTCAATCTAAAAGTGACTTACTTGGATTAATCAATCTTTGTAAACATAAAACGGATTTACACATTTTTTTTTTTTTTGTATACCTGTTTGTAATATAACTGGTCAAAAGACTGTGTGGGTTGCGTATAAAAAAAACTTTTTTTCTATGGATTGAATTGATTATTGTAAGAAAATATAGTAATTTTACTTTACGGCTGTTTTCGCCGTATGCGCAAGAGCCTGGACTTAACTCGGAGCACATTTTCGGACAGAAAATATGCTTCGATTTTTATAAAAATTTGTGCTATCGTAACTCATGCATTTGTTTATAATATAGTGTTTTTAAAATTTCAGAATATTTCATAAATAATTAGTTTTTCCTTTTAACATGCAAAGGGATAGCTGATTCAGCATTACGGTATAGGAGAAAAATGCGAAACACATTTTATAAAAGAAAATTGTGCCTACTCGGATAAAAATGAGTGGTATGATAAAATAAGGGACATTGAATAGAATAGTGAAGCAAGAATATATTATAAATGTCTGAGTACTTTTATATCTGAAGACAATATTCCGAATTTGGGTTATATTCTTTAACATTAGCCGAAGACAGCCTTAAGGTAATAATTCAGCAATCCGTCCATTTTTACTAACGGAAAGGCAGTGTTCACTTTATTCTTAGTAATATTGCGTTCTGCACATCCCTTTGAACATGATTTTTACTGTAAAATATTATACAGTGATTTTATTTCATGTATAGCAGTGGTTCGCGGACCGGGACCGGTCCGCGGATCAAATGGTGCCAGACCACCTAAAGAACATTTAACTATTGCCATTTTATTTAAAGTGGTGCATTTCTCTCAGATTTGCGCAACTTTCCATGGAAATCACTTTATATGCCACGTTAAATAACTTTTATTCATTTTTGGGGGGGTGTAACTATATTTTATTCCGATGGCATATTTAAATGTAACTAATTTAAAATTGTTAAATCAAAACCATCTGAAATATAAACAATCAACGTGTCTCACCCTCAGCGGGCCGCGGTAAAATTATCAAACGTTGACCGGTCTGCAGGGATAAAAAGGTTGAGGAACACTGATGAATAGTATATATTTGTTTTTCTTCTCAATTAATTCTATTGGGAAAATATACGGATTATGCAGGGCGATTCACTACCAGAACGAAACACTTGCAAGTTGTATAGAGGGGACAAATATGACTCAGAATCACATAGGGGTGCAGAATCACAAATGCCATAGTTGCCAGATGTGGTGCAGAGGAAAAAGAACAGACACAGCAACACACATTAATGGGACAGAAAACATTTTATTGAAAGGTTGTACTACAACAGGTGTTCGAAATCACCAGAAGTCGTCTGGCAGGTCTGACAATGGTGCGGCACGGAATTCCTTAAGTTCTGGGAGATTCCTGTCATTTCACATCTTTCCGGCAGCAACAGATATTCAAGTGATGAGTTCTTCAACTGAAGGAACGAAAATCTCGTACACCAAAATAAACCAGTTAAATCGTTACAGACCCAAACTCACGTAATCTTCTGTTCCCATTTGAAAATGCCATGTGATGTAGAACATGTCTGTTCAGGTAACATTCCTGTCAGGTCCAACTACCAGGCGGCATGTCCGTTACAATTTACATCTCTATATACAATCAGCATGTCCGCAGTTCCTCGTTTAAATACGAGTTTAAATGACGACTTCCAGCAGGATTGATGTTCACGAAAACTTCCGATCAGCGCCATCTACCACACGACTGCCTGGAGAAGTTTTCCAGAACGTCACGAATTCCATGCAGCATCGATGTCAGATTTTCCAGATGACTTCTCACCGTAATTTCAAACACCTATATGTATTTTAGCACAACCATTTAATAAAATATTTTCTGTTCCATTAATATGATGCAGTTTCTGTTTGATGCTCTTCTTTCCCCCTTACCTCGCAACTACGACATTTGCAATCCCATATTCCTAAGTGATTCTGAGTCGTCTTTATATACCTACACACCCTGCAAGTTTGTCAGTCTGGTTGTAAATCACCCCGTATATTTTTTTTCATTCTTGTCTCTAGAGAGATAGTCTATGTACAATCGTAATGTTCAATTTTATCCTCATTACCTTCGTTGTTGGTATTTATAAAACATTTTAGTGTGTAATTGATTATTATCATTTTCAAACAGTTAGTTTTCACTTCAATAAAGCGTGTCTCCTTAATGAATGTTTGGGAAATTGGTCACCTATTTTATTTATTTGTTCTACGAATTTTCAAGTGTCTTGGGTGTTTTCACATTTTTGTGGTCTAAGCATAGCACAAATATAACTGTTATGGAGAAACACTCTAGAAGCAAAAAATAAATAAATTACCGACACTTTTTTTGCTTTTGTAACCTTTTATGACATGAAACTTACAATTGCAACTAAAAAATTTAGGCAATTGAAATTCTACCTCAAAATTACTTTTATTTACACTTCCTACTCAACGGCCCTTGTAATATACGTCCATGAAACAAATGCGACATGCAAAATGTACATGTGAACATAATTTCTTTCGATCCAATAATCTTATAACGGGATTTTCTTCCAGACGAATGACCTGTCATGGTAAATAACGACAGAGGCACGCTTTTCTTTTCTTGAAAAAAACAAAAGAAAAATAAATGTAAGCATTGAGAAATTATGGTCATTTAATACATTTAGAAAATGTCTGAATGTCGAGTGAGGAAAAAAAAATATATTGTTTGTAAATTTTCTAAACAAAGTTTATACAGTGAGGAGCTTAGCTGGTTTTGGTACGATATGGAATGAAGTCTTTTTTCCTGATACTGTTATTCTAGTGAATACGAGGCTCGTAGTTTTAAGAGGTACTAAACAATTATTGGAATCAAACTATTTGATTGTGAATTAGTAATTGTTTTCCAATTTCAAATTAATTTTTTTTCCAATTGTAATAAATAAAAAATTGAGTGTGTGCTTATCACAGAATAGAAGTGAAAACTAATTTAGTCTGGGCAAGATAATGTAATTGTTCAATTGTTCGGATGTACTACGGTTTCTTTTCGACATTTTCGCAAATGGCCGTTAAGTAGTTCTCTTTTCCATGCCCATTCATCGGTGAATTTGTTTATTTCATTCATTTTTTATAAAGGGCAATGTTAAAATTATTATGCATTCTTATATTTTTATATATAAGTATATACTATTTATATAAATGCCAGTCAGTCTAATTATTTAAAAATATTTATTTTTAAATTACTTATGTAGATTGTATTTACATAATATATATGTTTATATGGTACAGGGAACAGGGTATTTTTATTTAAAAAAGCACGCTTCTAAAAAGTTTTCAGTTTATAACCAAAAGCGCGTTGCCAACCCGAGTAAATTTCAGATTGGATCCGAATGACCGTAACGCAAACGAACCTGATGTTTCATTTAAATTCGATCTTAAGTATTATTTTCTTTTCTATTCCTCAAAGGTACTCAATCTGATTTGCATAAAAATAAAAAATATTGCACTTGAAATGCAAATGCTTTACAGTTTCTCGAAACAATTTTGCGAGTATTAAATTATAGATTTCAGTTCAGGTTGGGCTCAAGTTGTCGGTTGAACTGTTATTGATTATATTAGCAACTTTAATTCAAACCTCTATTCCTGTAAGATTTTGGGGCTGAAAATTAAAGTTTACAGGAAACATATAATTACAATGAAACATCGTGAGCAAATATCTTTCAAGCCAACATACATTTAACTTCGAATAAGAATTTAACTCTAAATGTTAAGTTTATTTTTATATTAAATCTTAAGTATTTGGGATTGTAAGAGGTAGTTTTAGAGTTTTTCTACTATATATTTAAACTATTCCATTACGAAAATTTTCGAGATCTCTAATCAATTTTTATATTTCTTTAAACTTATATCATCTTGTGTATAGCAGGTTGATCTCGCATGTGGTTAACAGGAGAGGGAATAGTTTACATTAACATTTACATTTTATATTCTCTTGATATATTAAATATCTGAATGCTAAATGTCTAGACTTCGTGGCAATCAAACAAACATCACTATTCATTATTGTTATTACAACCTATATCAATAACGAAGATGACCATCATTTGTAATACCAATTTTATAATAAGCTTAGCAAAGTTAATCTTGTGTACTATTAAGAGTACTTGTTATGATTTAGAAGAATGTTTTTTTCAATTTTTTGCTTGTAACCAATGCATATAGAATACTTAACCCCTTAAGTGCCACGGACGTGTATACACGTTCTGCCGAGCCGGTGGCTTTAGTGCCTCTGACGTGTGTACTCGTCCTTCCAAAGGAGAACTTTTTGCATTGTGCAGCTCTATTTAAAACCAGTCCCACGGCTTTGAATACAATAACATGACATTGCAGTGCTTCGAAAAAATTTACTTCTTTCCGAGAAGAGGTGGAGAAGGAATTTGAAAGGATATATTCCAGGAACAAAAAAAAAAATGGAATTCATAGCTAAGCAGTTTTCCTTGTTTTTTTTCTCGTTTGAGTGTGTTTTTTGCTATTCTTCATTCGCTGTCATATTCGCTTACTGTGTTTAGTAAGAGCTTTTTAATTTTGTGCTGAATGCGATTCTGGTTTATGTGCTCAACCATGTCTCAGGATGTATCATGGAACATATAAGTTATAATTTATTTTTTATTGTATTGAAACTCTAGAGATTAATTTTTTTATTTTCATTTGATTTTATCTTTTTCATTTCTTTTTTTTTAAGTGAAAGTAAACAATTTTCTAGATGGGAAAACACGCCTTTTCTTTCCCCACAATAAATCGCGTAACAACTCACACCTGTGAGGAAAACCGTAGCACTGAGGGGGGGGGTGAATTTTGTAACTTTTCCTCAGCAGTTAAGAGGTTAAAATAATTTTTGTGCTTCAAATACTAACCATTTAATTTTTTAAAATAAAATTTTTAAGATTTATTGAGGGATTTAAAAATACTCCTTCTACAATTGTTGTGAAAGCACCAAAGAGCGAAGGGGTGGTTGACCCGAAAAGTGATGAGCGCCGGCTAGTTTCTCTTCTCTTGAGTGGCAGCAGGGGGAGGAAAAGCGCTCCGAAAGGGATTCCTCTAGATGCGTTTGGAGGAAGCAGACGGCTATGAGCGTGCGCGTTAATATTTAACCTTTTTTATGCATCCTTGTAAATACTTAATAAATGTTTTATTTAAATTGAGAAACACTCGTAGCCACATCATTTATTTCGCACTTAGTTTAGAGATTTTTAAATAAGTTGTGAAAATTGAACATTTTCTGGCACCCCCGGGTGGGCTACGAGTGTTAGAAAAACATTTTGAATATAAGATAGTGGAACATGGATGCTTTAAAATTGAGACGCACGCCGTTGAGGACAGCCTTCACGAAGGCTGTAAATCATCTTCAGGAAATTATTGAAAACGATCCTGTTGATAAGAATGCCGTAGAAACGGCTTTTGCAATGCTTCATGCAAAATCCGTTAAGCTGAAGAAAATCGACGAGGACATTCTAGAAGTAATGATCGAGACAAACTGTACGCAAGAAGCATACAATATTGAATTTGAAGCCATAGAAGGCTATACTGAAAAAATGATTGCCTGGCAAGTCCGTGTGAAAAATATCATGAAAACAGATGCTTTGGGACAGAAGGACAACGACAGCCTGGTCACATCTTCGTCTTCATCTCTGCGTCTTTCTAAGTTCAGTTCCAGCAGTTTTCTGGAGAATTGACGGATTGGCTGCGATTCCACAACCAGTTCAAGAGAATTCATGAAGATGAGAGCATTGATGATGGAGACAAGTTCCAGTACCTTATCCAGGCAACAACTCCAAAATCCCGGGCCAGGGATATAGTTGAAAGTTTTCCGGCGACACCTGAAAACTACAGAAAAGCTTTTGAATACTTGAGAATGAGGTTCGGACAAGAGGATGTCTTGATTCAAGTTTATGTGAGAGAACTTTTAAAGCTTGTCCTACAAAATACAGAAATTAAGAAAGTCAACTTGCCTTCGCTGTATGACAAGATTGAGGCCCAGCTACGCGCCTTAGAGTCCTTGGGAGTCACCAAAGAGAAATATGCTGCCATGCTGTTCCCGCTGGTGGAATCCTGTCTTCCCGCTGAAATTCTGCGCGCCTGGGAGAGATACGTAGGCTATTCATCAGATGAATCAGGTAAGAAAGACCTTGATTCTCTTATGAAATTTTTATCAATAGAAGTATCGAGTGAAGACAGAATAAAACTTGCTAGGAATAGTTTTGATTCTAAGAAATCTAATTATTAGAACAAATTAGGAAATCTTTCCACTACTGCAACTGCTGCAGATTTATTTAATAGTAACTTTTTAAAAATAGGAAAGACATTAAATTTAAGAATAATAATAATAATTGTATATTTTGTGAAAAAACGCATGCCTCTGAAAATTGTTGTGAAGCAGCTTCTATGTTATATGAAGTTAAGAAGAATGCTGTAATTAAGAGAGGAGTGTGTTATATTTGTTTAAAAAAGGGTCACATTCATGTAGATCAGATGTTAAATGTATAATATGTAATAAACGGCATTATGCTGTATTATGCTCTAAATTGCCTTTGAGATCGGCTTTGGAGACCGAAAGTGCAAGTATTGAGAATAGCACGACTGCTAGTTCATCTAGCTCTAATGTTTTGGCTAATCAAGCTTGCACTTCTGAAGAGTTCTCTTACAGACTCTTGTGGTTATGTTGCAAAACGGAAACCATAAGAGTTTAGTAAGAGCTTTAATTGACACCGGATCTCAAAAATCTTATATTTTAAAATCCACTGCTGAAAATTTAGGATTTAAATATGAAGGAGAAGAAGAGTTTGTTCATTCTTTATTTGGTGGTTCAAAAACAAAAATGTATGGGCATAAATGTTATAATATTTGTTTAACTGATATCGATAATTATTATACTTGTAATCTAAATGTGTATGACCAAGAAATTATATGTAATGATGTTCCGAGTATCAGACATGGTCCTTGGATAAATGAATTAAAAAATAGAAAAATTAATTTGTCAGATAGCGGTCATAAATTGGAAGGAAAAATAGAAATATTATTAGGAGCAGATATGTAGCTGGAAAACTACTGACTGGAACTATGTTCTATTTAAAATCTGGCCTGGTAGCAATAAAAACTAAATTAGGGTGGACGCTTATGGGAAAAACCTATAGAAATGAAACTAAATTTGATAAAAATCATTTTATATAATGTTACTTCTATGTTTGTAAATGATATGTGTATTTCCGATTTGTGGAAGCTCGATTCTCTTGGTATTACAGATCCCGTAGAAACTAAGACAAAACTAGAAATACAAAAAGAGACACTAAACCATTTTCAAAAGCCCATAAGTGTAGATATTAGTGGTCGATATGAGGTAGCTTTGCCTTGGGTTCTGGATAATAAACTTTTATCCTCTAATAGGAAATTAGCTGAAAATAGACTTGAAAGTACTAAAAGGAAATTAATTACAACGGGTAAATTTGAGGAATACCAAGATGTTTTAGATCTTTGGTTATCAGGAAAAATAATTGAAGTTAATGATGACAAAGAAAATTTTGTTCATTATCTCCCTCATAGGCCCGTTATTAAAGAAAACAGTACAAGTAAAATAAGACCTGTTTTTGACGCGTCTGCGCGAACAAAGGGCTCCCCTTCTCTAAATGATTGTCTGGAGAAAGGCCCCAACTTTATTGAAGTCATACCGACTATACTTAATCGTTTTCGAAAATATAAGATTGGGGTTATTTCGGACATTGAAAAAGCTTTCTTACAGATAGGAGTAAGGGAGCAAGATAGGAGATTTTTGAGATTTATGTAGTATGATAGAGAAAATAGGGACCACATTAAAATCTATCGTCACCGTCGTGTAGTTTTGGAGTGACATCCAGTCCTTTTTTACTGGGTGCTACATTAAATCACCATTTAGATAATGCTCATGGAAACTTTGATAATGTAGCTAAAATTTTGAGAAAATCATTTTATGTTGACAACTGTGTAACTAGTTTTGAGACCGAAGAACAGTTGCAAAAATTTATAGTTGAATCTAAAATATTATTATCTTTTCAGCACATTTTAATTTAAGAGGCTGGCAGTCAAACGTTTTATTAAATCCTGAAAATTTTTCAGAGTTGGAAAGCCAACCTGATAACTTTGAGACTATGGTTTTAGGATTAATTTGGAACCTCAAAGATGATTGTTTATCATGTAATATTAACTGTCAGAAAAATGAAGGTAAGGCTATAACGAAAAGATCATTGTTATCCATAGCTAATCATATATTTGATCCGATCGGTTTTACGGCTCCTGTGACTTTAAAACCAAAATTAATTTTACAGGAAATTTGGAAATTAAAATTAAAATGGGATGAAAATCTCCCAAAAGATAATTTAATCAAGTTAAAAAGTGGTTAGAGCAACTCCCTATACTTGCAAGTATTAAAATACCTCGATGTTTGAATTTGATCTCTAATGGAATTAAACGGCTAACATTGCATGTGTTTTGTCACGCTAGTAAAAAAGCGTATGCCGCTTGCGTATTTTTGAGGGTAGAATATGAAGAAAATGTTTTTGTGAAACTGATACAGGCAAAAGCGAGGGTAGCTCCTTTGAAAGATATTTCTATCCCCCGTTTGGAATTATTAGCATGTGTTTTGGGAACCCGACTTGCGGCTTCTGATAAAAACGACTTAAACTTGCCAGATGTGCGTATTTATTATTTGACAGATTCCATGACAGCGTTAGCATGGATACAACGTACTAGAGATTGGGGCGTGTTTGTTTCTAACAGGGTGAAAGAAATCCGAAACCTTTCCGATGTTAGTAGCTGGAAACACGTGCCTTCGGAAAAGAATTTCGCGGACATTCTTTCTCGGGGTTGTAGCGCTCAACAGCTTGTTTATTTAAGATGGTGGGAGAGGCCCTCCTGGTTGTCCGAAAGCCCGGTTCAATGCCCCAGATCAAAACAAGTCCCCGATGAAGAGGCGGTAAATTTAGAGTTAAGGAAATCTGTTTTGGTTAATACCGCTAAGAGAATTGAGGAGTTTAACTGGCACTCCAAGTATTTTTCATCCTACTTAAAAGTTGTTCGCATGATTGCTTGGATATTTCGTTTCTTTAAAAATGCCAAGAGAATCGATGTTTGTAATACTTCGGAAATAACATTTTCTGAATTTGATCATGCGGAAAAAACTGTAATTAAATTAATACAAATGGAAAAATTTGAGGGAGTAACGGATGAGAAATTGCGTCCCTTAAAACCATTTTAGATGAATTTGGAATTTTGCGTGCTACAACAAAACTTAGTTTTCGAGAAGATACAGACAATTTTAAGTTTCCTATCAGTTTACCTAACGAACACCCAGTCGTTCATTTGATGATCGTGAGTAAACATGAGGAACTTATGCATGCAGGTGTATCAATTGTAATGAATCATTTGCGAGAAAGTTTTTGGATTTTAAAAGCGCGAAAATTAATTAGACAAATAATACAAAAATGCACTAGGTGCAAAAGATTTTTGGCTCAAAAAACGGAAGTGGTACCGTCTTCTTTACCGAAAGATAGGGTAAGCAACTCTAAAATATTTCAAGTTGTAGGAATTGATCTTGCAGGCCCACTACATTTAAAAGATAGACGTAAGGGCTGGGTAGTATTATTTACTTGTGCTGTATTCCGTGCAGTGCATTTTGAACTTATTACATCTCTTTCTACCGCAGCATTTTTACAATCTTTAAGGAGATTTATTTCGAGAAGAGGCCGACCGACCATTATTCATTCGGATAATGGAACAAATTTTGTTGGGTCTAATAGCGCACTAAATTCTATTGACTGGGATGTAGTAATGTCTAAAGCTAATATCCAAAAAATAAAGTGGAAATTTAACCCTCCCAGTGCCGCGTGGTGGGGAGGATTTTGGGAAAGAATGATTCAAATGTTAAAACAAATTTTGAGAAAAATGTTTGGGAGAGCTTCGTTATATTACGAAAAGTTAAACACTGTATTATCTGAATGTGAACATGTGATCAATTCTAGACCCTTAACTTACATTTCTGAGGATGTTAATGATTAACACCAGCCATGTTTTTACAAGAAATCGAAACGTCAGATGTAACTGACATAGATTGTCTAGATCATCAAGAAATCAATAAGAAGATTAAACATGTTCAAACCATTCGGGAACAGCTTAGGAAAAGATTTAGAATTGAGTCCCTAGGCCAACTCAGATAGCAAACGCAGCATCACCGTAAATTAAGACAATTGACGGTGGGAGAAGTAGTTGTGGTGGAAAATAGTTTGAAGAATCGAAATCTGTGGTTTCTTGCTAGAGTACTTCAACTGATTCCTGGAAAAGATGGACATGTTAGAGTCGCTCGAGTCAAAACTGAGACTGGGGAACTGGTCAGACCTGTGCAAAGACTTTACAATCTAGAACTGCAAGAACCAGAGATTAATTTACCAAAAGATCTGACTGATTCTGTCATTCGCACGAGGGGAGGCAGAAAAGTAATTTCTCCTAAGCGTTTGACATATGCCTAAAATGTATTATGTAAAAGCTTTGTTTACTGTACATTTTGCTTTATTTTAACACCAGCATTCTGTACCAATATTGTTAATCTTACGGTTGAATTTTATATGTTGTGTTTGAGTTTTTTTTACAGCAGGAAAACTCAAAGGTGGGAGAATGTTGTGAAAGCACCAAAGAGCGAAGGGGTGGTTGACCCGAAAAGTGATGAGCGCCGGCTAGTTTCTCTTCTCTTGAGTGGCAGCAGGGGGAGGAAAAGCGCTCCGAAAGGGATTCCTCTAGATGCGTTTGGAGGAAGCAGACGGTTATGAGCGTGCGCGATAATATTTAACCTTTTTTATGCATCCTTGTAAATACTTAATAAATGTTTTATTTAAATTGAGAAACACTCGTAGTCACATCATTTATTTCGCACTTAGTTTAGAGATTTTTAAATAAGTTGTGAGAATTGAACAACAATAATTGACGTATACACATAACATTTGATTTACAAATACGTTAAGCTTTGTATTGTTGATATTCGTAAAATAATTTGTTTGATATTCGTAAAAAACTCTCTTTTTTTACTTATTAATTCCTATTGAAAATTCCTCGAAAAATGTGTAAATTCTGATTCCAGTTTTTTTTAAGAAGTATTTCCTTAATTCAAAAATGCATACCAACTTTTGTTACATGGATAGGCAAAAAAAAGTCCAAAGCATTTTGCATTATAGAAAAAAAACTTTAGCATTTTAAAGGAAGATAAATAAGTTACTATATTTTGATAAAAGATTTGAGATAAATCCGCTTAAAATTTTCATTTTCCATTAGAATGTGAATAAAAACAAACTTAAAAGTAATCATATAACAGTTAAAAGTTTACAAACTGAAAGTTTAGTAATTGCGAAGATTTTAACTTCGAGATTTCAAATTCTGTGGGTATTTAGAAAATAATATAAAAAAAATTATTTAATCAAAAAAAAATATTTGAAGTTTTAACCGATTTTTTTGTGAATTAAATCACTGTGTCCTCTTAAATTATCAAATTTAAGTAAAAGAAATGAAAATCTAAAGGTGTGTAATAAGTCTGTATAAATGTCTAAAGGTGTATAAATAAGAATAAGCAGAAATAAACTTTTGCATTTACTATTTATCAAAAATGTTTTACCAAATTATATTTATGATATCTGAATTTATATATAAACATGTATCAGTTTTAATAAGTAAAATCATATATTTTTTTTTAAAAAAAATATTCACTAAATTAAGTGTGAAGTGTTGAATTTATCATGCAACATCTCACCCTTTCTCAACCCAAGGAAAACTAACATTCTTTTTCTTCTAATAGAATAAACCACTCGGTTGCTCTTCGGAACCCAAACTTCTACCAGTGTTGCTCAGGCTTTTGCATCGACTTGCTGAAAAAATTTGCTCATGATCTTAAATTTTCATATGATCTCTATCGTGTAGAAGACGGAACGTGGGGAGTTCTTAGTGTAAGTAGATTTTTTCTCTGTACTTGTGTGAATTAAACACACACAAAAAAAAACATGTTACGTTTTAATTTATGCCAGAAATGTCACAGTTTCTTTCTTTTTTTTTTGGCTGATGCAGAATATTTTAAAAGCATTGAAAGTATTGAAAGAAATATTTAGTAATAAGTTCTTGAACTGACTTTAATTAAAAGTCTAAAATTAATAATTGATTGTCTTTAATATAAATGATAAATATCCTGTTATAGAAACAGTACTTTAAAAATATGTGAAAGCTTCTATAATGTATAGGGGGCTTTAAGTATTTTAAAACATTTTAATTAGCTAACTTATTGTAAATCTTCTTGTTGAAAATATTTGAAAATAGTTTATCTAGTTTATATTTTATGTCAACGTTAAGAAACTACAAATATGTCTAGTCACACAAATTATTTAATTTGGTCTTTTGTTTCAATTCCTATTATTAGTTCACATTCTCCTTATATATATCTTGTTCAAATTTTCTATTGTTTTTAAAATACATTTAAAGCGCTCAATTGAATTTGTTATGAATGAGAATAAGAATCTATTTAGAATTAGAATTAGAATCAATCATGTGAATTGGATAGCGAATGTATATCGACTTACCGCGATCTTCCTTCCATGCTGGACACCTAAGTACATTTCCTATAGAAGCTTGAGGGAAAAAATAATGGGTTACAATGAGTCATTTAGAAACACGCATAACTCTTCCAGTATATATTTGCAAACACACACGCACACCGTTACATGTAGGAAAAAACATTGCACAACACAATCACAAAAAAACGATGCTTCCATCACACACGAATACGAATAGAATGTTATTTCCCCCAAATCACAAAATACTTCTAAAGATAAAGAAAATTTCAGTTCGTGGCGCCATCTCTGGACGGCCAAAGGAATCAACTATTCTTAACAGAGTTGAAATTTTATATACACTATTATTTGGGATGGCAACACGGTAATTTAATTATTATTAATAAAAATTAATTTATTAATACTAATTATTTGAAGAACTACACATGCATCCTCGTTGGCATAATTTTTGGCTACTTAGTGATCATTTTGGCAACTGTGTTAAAACTCTTTAAAAGGTTTTTTTCTCACACTTTAAAGCGCTCATTTGAGCTGAAATTATCTATACACGATTGTTTTGGGTGACAATAGGATAGTTTAATTCTAATTAATTCAAATTAATTGACAGAAACTATATATTTAAAGAATTACAGATACATTGACATTGGCTTCCCTTTTAGCGGTCAAAAATTTAAAATTTTTGTTCTCACGTTTTAAAGCATTCAGTTGAACTAAAGTTTTATATACACGGTCGTTTTGGATGACAATACGACACTTTAATAATAATTAATAAATATTAATTGCCACTTAATATTGTAATTCTGTCATACGTATGTACATATTTATATTAATTGTAATTATTTGATTGAAAGTAACTAAAATAATTTTTTCTTTGTTGACCTAAGTTGGAATTGACTTATTTTTTTGTATTACTTGTTACTTAATTCATTTTACGTTATACAATGATATTGAAATATACATATATACATTGGAATACACCAAAACCTCGGCCTAATGTAGACCGGATATTGGCCGAGAATGGGAAAATCCTGGTTTATCGAGAATGAGATTAAATAAAAATAAATATGAGCATCTCGTAAGCAGATATTGAATACATCAACAAATAAACTGCCCTAATATCCTTTAACAAAGTAAAAGTATGTATTTTATGAAGACATAGAACATTTACTACATTAAAAAGAGAATTAAGGTATTCGACTACGTTCGGAACCGTGATTTTAAAAAAGCGCATTAATGGATAATTTTCATGATAATTTGTGTCACTCAGATTATAATACATGCATAAAATTGTTTTAAGGACATTTTCCCTATAGGCCAATTTCCCTCACCAGCACCCTCTGCAAGCTCATGGAACGGGTTATCCACCGTAGGCTTATGAACTGGCTCATCGAAAACAAAAAGCTTCACTTCTATCAAACAGCTTTCCGAACCCATCATAGTACTACCGACCAGCTCTTTTACCTGAACCAGTCGATAATTGATGGTTTTCAAGAAAAGCCTCACAAGAAAACTTTAGCAGTATTTTTGGACATCTCAGCAGCATTTGATAGAGTTTGGCGTCAAAAACTGGTCCATACTATCCAAGGCACCGGAATTAATGGCAAAGCGTTATTATGGATAAATGATTTTCTCAGAGGAAGAAAATTTTCCGTTAGATTTAACGGGGCACTTTCAGAATCTCGCAGAATGTGGGCTGGAGTTCCTCAAGGCTCTGTCTTAAGCCCCTTGCTCTTTCTCATCTTTATGAACACCATCCACCATCATATTCACCCAGACACAAATATCGCCTGCTACGCTGATGATATTGCTATATGGCACTCACACAATGACATTACAGAATCGGAAAAGGCCCTAAACACAACACTGAAAGGTATTGCTGAATGGGCAGAGAATCTTAAATTAACCATCAACGCAGACAAAACAAACTACTGCATCTTCTCTACCGATAGACGACACAGAAGCAGTTTTAATGCTAATATCAAAATACAGAACTCTCAAATCAAAAAAGTCGACCTTCCCACCTATCTTGGAGTAACCTTAGATCCTGAACTCCGCTTTTCAAAGCACATCGAACAAACTACCAACAAAGCTCTTGAAAACTGAATATTCTTCGAAAGCTATGCGGAACTTCTTGGGGCTCAAGACCTCAAACCCTAAAAAGCACTTTCTGCACTGTTATCAGACCGGTTTTAGAATATGCGACCCCAATTTGGACTCCGGCCTCTATTTCTGTTAAGCGGAAACTTGATTCTGTACAACACAGAGCTGCCAAAATTATTATTGGAGCAGTGTCATCAACCAATAATGAAAAGGCCGAACAAGAATGCGGCTTGCCTCCGCTAGAAAGCAGGCGCAAACTTGCCACTATCAAGTTCACTAATAAACTACGCTCATATGGTTTGGACCATATCTCTAGAAGAGTTTTTGATAAATGGAAGCATTCTACAAGGCTCAAAAGATCTTCGACTCTCCAACTTGATAGTGAATTCAGAAAAGAACTCAATTTGGATCATTCCTCCTTATAGTTCCTTCAGGAGCCCCTCATTCCAAAAAAACCCACCAAAGAATACCTGTTTCGAATTGGAATTGCTGCAGCCATGTTCCAAAAAAAAGAAGACCCTGTAACTCTCAGATAAAAAGGACTGGAAACGATAGCAATACTCTCTCAAGATAACTTTGCAATCGCCTACACTGATGGTTCCTCAGACAGATCCCTCAGCAATGGAGGTGCCGGAATCATCTTACTCCTCCCAGATGGTAATAACTACAAACACAAAATTAACACAGGCATAATCGCCTCAAGCTTCACAAGTGAACTCGTGGCAATTAGAGAGGCCCTTTTATTATATCAACAAAACCCACATGTTATTGATTCTACAGAAGGATTAGTAAACTTCTCAGATTCTAAATCCGCTATAGAAGCCATAAGAAACGGAGAGACTAACATCTCCTGTGATATTATTACCCTTCTAGAACAGCTGCACAACAAAAGAAAATCCTGTATTCTGCAATGGATACCCGCACATGTCAACATTCAGGGTAATGAATGTGCAGATAGCCTCGCCAAAGAAGCTAGAGACATCGAACATAAGTGCACCACCATCACACTTGATGATGCTAATGCAGTAGCCAAACATAGAATTATGAATCACACTTTTAAAAAACCCCTAATTACGGAATTTGACTGTCCCCGAATTATAACATCCACAATTGCCAGATTGAGAACTGAACACCTTAAGGGCATGAAGATTCACCCAGACAAGACAAGATCATATGTTCAATGCAAACACTGCCCAGATCTTCAACTGACGCGCCAATCACATCTTGGAATGCCCAACCGTCGCAACAAAGTTACTAAAAATGGGAATGGTCCCTCTGAGGGACTCTTTGTGGGAACTCCTGTACAGCCCTGATGCTCCCAGAATAGCAGAGGCAGTGATCAAGACTTTCGACGGAATCTAGTGATATCTACTGCATTTATTCATGGACACGAGAACAACAACAAGGACATTTTAACAAACAAAATTATTTAAATATAATATTTTGGCAAAAAATTAACTTAGAATAATCTTTTTTCCAATTGTTTTCCTTTTGTGAAAAATGGTTCTATTATAATAATATTCTGCCTGTGTATAGCTCAGATCTCTGTTCAGAGGCTCAAATAGAATTTTTGAAATATATAACTTAGAAGTGGGTATATCCATTTTTTGAAAAATTCACATTATTTTCAGAGTTACCACCAATTGAAATACTTATTCACGTTTTTTTCTTAAAATTGCTCCCCTCTGTTATCGTAAAATATGAATAAAAACACTTCTAAGTTATACATTTCAAAAATTCTAGTTGAGCCTCTGAACAAAGGTCTGAGCTATATACAGGCAAAATATTATTCTAATAGAAGCATTTTTCACAAAAGGAGAACATTTGGAAAAAAAGATTATTCTAAGTTAATTTTTTGTCAAAATATTGCATTTAAATAAATTTCTTTTGTCAAAATGTCCTTAAAACAATTTTATGCATATTTTCTAATCTAAGTGACACTAAATATCATGAAAATTATCCATTTATGCGTTTTTGAAAATCACAGTTCCGAACGTAGTCGGATACCTTAAGGAATACATTAATAATATGCAGTAAATAACTTGATCAGACATAGTTCAGAAAAATACTTTATGAAGATATAAAGCTGTCTATAATGTAGATTAAGTAATCAACTTCTCTCTCTCTCTCTCGTAAAACTAGCTATTTTTTTTACACAAGACTAATGCCCTGTGTTGTGGTTCAACTGCACTCTGCGTTTTGCAGTTTCATCACGAAGACATCGAGGGTATAGTAAGTATGTTTCTGACGCAATTTATTGTTCAAAATACTAAAGGGTGGTTTCAACGTCTTTCTCTATGTAATATTTCAGGAGTTTTTACAGTTCCCTCAACTTGAACGTCTTCGTTATATTTTGGCATTTTTTCATTACCTGGAGCAGTAGCAATGATTTATGCATCGTTACCTTGCATGGTAACGTTTTGGAGCCACTGTTCGATGTCGCTTTCTCTCTCTCTCTCATAGGTTTCTGCACATCCATGAACTCTTTTTCAAAAGGTTGAGTAAGTTTACATGTTCTGTGCATTATCATTTTGAACGAACTTATTTCCCTAGTGTTTAAGATGCTTTCGCCAGGAAGCAACAACCTGCAAGGGTGTCGCCGAGTTATCTGGATTGCCGAGTTATCTGGATTGCCGAGTTATCTGGATTGCCGAGTTATCTGTTAGTTATCTGGATTGCCGAGTTATCTGGATTGCCGAGTTTTATGGATTGCCGAGTTATCTGGATTGCAGAGTTATCGAGTGCTGAGTTTTCAGGACTCTACTGTAATTTGTTTTTATTTGAATTCAAGCCATTCTTGTTTCGAGGCGAATGCTACTGAAAATCGGTGTGGCTTCAAATCGAAAGTAGAAAATTATCTGGATTGCCGAGTTATCTGGATTGCCGAGTTATCTGGATTGCGGAGTTATCTGGATTGCCGAGTTATCTGGATTGCCGAGTTATCTGGATTGCCGAGTCATCTGGATTGCCGAGTTATCTGGTTTGCCGAGTTATCTGGATTTCTGAGTTATCTGGATTGCTGAGTTATCGAGTGCTGAGTTTTCAGGACTCTACTGTAATTCGTTTTTATTTGAATTCAAGCCATTCTTGTTTCGAGGCGAATGCTATTGAGAATCGGTGTGGCTTCAAATCGAAAGTAGAAAATTATCTTAATTGCCGAGTTATCGAGTGATGAGTTTTCAGGACTCTACTATAATTCGTTTTCATTTGAATTCAAGCCATTCTTGTTTCGAGGCGAATGCTACTGAAAATCGGTGAGGCTTCAAATCGAAAGTAGAAAATTATCTGGATTGCCGAGTTATCTGGATTGCCGAGTTATCTGGATTGCTGAGTTATCGAGTGCTGAGAGTTTTCAGGACTCTACTGTAATTCGTTTTTATTTGAATTCAAGCCATTCTTGTTTCGAGGCGAATGCTACTGAAAATCGGTGTGGCTTCAAATCGAAAGCAGAAAATTTCGTTGATGGGAGAAATTGACCATGATTTTGACAGATAAGCGCAATTACAGGTTCGTGTATGTATTTAACAGTTTTTAATATTCTTAAAATAAATTAACTATTCAGTTCTAATTGATTATGATTTCAATTTTTTAGATTTCTTAAATATTGGGCATTTTTCAATATACCATTTTATCTTATTTTTTTAAATCACAATTTCTTTTTCTAATGGGGCTGCGCATTTGTATTTTAACCTTTACATACCTAGTGCATTCACCAAGAGCTGGTATCCCTTTTTTAGCGCGGTACCATATAGACCAGGGGTGTCAAACCCAAATGACCTTGCGGGCCACTTCTGAAAAACATTATAATCTCGCGGGCCACAGATAAAATTATGTACTTTTATATTAGAATAGGAAACAAAAAAACATTTATTAGAGAGAAAATTTAATACAGAAGGAACTATTATTATTGTTTTCATTATTTTTCATTATTTCACAGACATAGATAATATAATAATGTTTATATAATATAATAATGCAATGATCAAATAATGTTTAAAATATTACAGTTGTTGTTTTCCTGAAAATTAAGGTGTTCCTTTTGAATTGATCTTTCATTACTCATTGTTGAAATTTGATTGTGCTGTCATTCGCAAACGATTAAGTATACATTGCCCTTTATCTTAATCATCCTGAATATTTTTTTAAACTTTAAAAAAATCTTTGACTGCCTTTGGTTTTTTTGGGGGGCACTCCAAACGGGAAAAGGAGGAGGAGAAATGAAAGTCGCACACACAGAGCATCATGTACCATCCATAGTAAATGATATGCATAATGCAATTAGGAATTTATTAAAAATGTAATTTATTATAGTAAAATCAAATGTAACTGTTTTAAAAGATATAAATCTATTTTAATTTAAAAGACATTTCTACTATCAAAAAGGATTTATTTTAAAACAAGAGCAGGTAAAACAAGCAAATCCATTGTAGATTTATATATATATATAAATTTTTCCTCAATTAAATTTCAAAATGAAAAAAAACTTTAAAAACCTGATGTTTAAAAATTTGTTAAAAAGAGTCGGCGGGCTGCAACTTACGTACTGGCGGGCCACATGCGGCCCGCGGGATAGACACCCCTGATATAGACGATACCAATTACCGTAAGCAATTTTAACGCACATCTCCCTCTCCAGAGGGAGGCACTTGAGTTCTTGACAATGCGAACCTGTACTTGGGATTTAATTTTGCGTAGTTCACCCAAACCAAACACTTTAGGGATCTTTTACATGCCATATAATCATACGACATGCTCGCTGTCGATTTTCTGCATCATGAAAATCCACCAATTTGGGCCGGTGTCGAACCCTCAACGTTGGGTGCAGAAGACCAGCGACAAACCAACTTCGCCACTCAGCTGGGGTTTTTTTTTACAAAAATATGTTCAGCGTTTGTACTGCGTCTTTAATTCAAATAAACACGGTACATGTGTTAAATTTATATTTTTATTTATTTTAATATGAATGATAATGTCCTATTTTTGAAACAGTGCTTTTTAAGAATGCCACAGATTCATTAATATATAGAAGGTATTTAGTACTCAAAGTTACATAATACTTGACGAAAATTTATTGTAAGCCCCCTAGGTAAAAATAGTGGTAGAAATTGTATCAAAACATTGCATTTTATATCAACATTAAATATCAAGAAATATATTATATCCAAGAAACCATTTAATTTAGATATTTTTTTTTTTGTAATCAGGTTTACGTTATTTAATGTGATTGAAAAATTGTGATTTCCGCATTCTCTGTCCATTTTACACAGCTCAGTTTTTCTTACTGCATTATTTAATGTAATGGAAAAAAAAAATATGAAATGTTTTTGAGAGATTTCCGCGTCCTCTGTCCATTTTATACAATTCAGTTTTTCTTACTTATAGTAGAAATTTAGTAGTACAAAAATATAAAATTAGTATATTTTACGCGTTCTATTTCATCAAATGTTAAAATAATCAATATAAAATCATCAAATGTATAATATTTTTATTTCAGCTGAGATAATTATTTTTTAACTTTTTTACACTTTGAATATTATTTTTGAAACTTACTCCTTTATGTTAGTGTTTTTTTCTAAGAAAAAATTAAAGAAAAGTGAGTGTGCTTGAGAATATTCCAGTCACCCTTCTCATTTCATTTTATTTCTTCTTTGCTCTGCATCCATTGCTTTCTTATCAATTTTGTCACGTATGAACTGGTAATAAAGCCACATCTCTATCTGAACCTTAATAACCAGGAGACGGAAACTTTCATGTACACGCACGTACTGACGAATCACAGCGGGATGCCTTTATAGGGGAATTCGCTTTGTACGTGAGTCCAAACGTAATCGAAAATTCCAGCATACTGCATCAACAAGTGTTTCATTTATAAAGATATATTGTACCATTTCATGTGGATTGTATATAAGGAAGAAAACTTAAGAGGAGTTGATCTCTCTCTCTCTCTATATATATATACTGACAATGTTAAATTTGCTGTTTTCAATGTGCCTTTTCTCAAAACCTGTTATGTGCACATGTTTGAAATTTTTCATACAATTGAAGCACATCTTTCTCATTATACTTAAATAAGCTTTTGTTTCTAATTGTGAATTTTTTAATAGTTTATGAAATATTTTATCAAACATTGCAAAATTTGACCCATTTTTCACATAAAAAATTTATAAAAAATAAATTTTTGAAGTTGTTACAAAAAGCTCATTTCAGTATATATTAGTCATCAAGACCCCGCTTAACGCGGGGTATACTTTCCATCAAAGTAGAGCGTAATATGAAACAGTGTTAAACGATCTCATCATGCAAATAATGGGATTAGGCGAAGATGGGTAGAAAATCGGTCAGGTATTTGACCATTAAATTTATTAATTATGTTTTTATAACAATAAACAAAAAATTATTTATTACACATTTTTAAACATAATAAACGTATATACGTATAAAAATAAATAAAATTCTAAGTCAGTATGTTTCCATTTCAGATCATTCAGTCTCTTCTGTATTTCCGATTTTGTTCCTTTTTATCAAAAAGGTAGAGAAAGTTCGTTTTTCCATTTCCTGCATTGTATTGTTTCTAGAACGGGTAATTCTAGTTGCAGAGCTTGTCGTTGTTGCACAGTTGCCGATGACAGTATTTTTTTCCTTTATTCTTAATAATTATTATAATATTTTCTTAATAATTATTTATCTTCTTTATTCTTATTGTTGAAGTTGCCAAATTCAATGCAGCGCTAATTTGATACTGACGTTCACCAGTATCTAATCTTCTAATCACTTGTAATTTTAGTTTCTAGTTAAATGCTTTTTCTTGATGCTTTATTTTCGTGTTTTTATTATCACCCATGATAGAAATCTAAAGATCATAACATTTGTCACTATAGCAATCGTTATATTATATAAATTTATACTTAGAATAACGTCAATAAATGTTTGAAATGATAAAAATACGTTAGTATAACATCGCAGGAAAGAAGAAACACAGATCAACTGTTTCGGATATCGGGAAGACTGCGTGCAATTTCGGGGAATCCCACAATTGAAATAAAAGAGCGTTAAGCCGAAACAGCGTTAAGCGGGGTTTTAATGTATATCATAAAAAATTTACATACCTGTGAACAGTAGTTTCTCAGAAAAGGTACATCGAACATCAAAAATTACATTTTGAGATAATCTGATATTAATGTATACAGTGAAACTTCTAATCGGCTAGGGGAAAAAATAAAAGGCTCAATCTAATATATATTATAAATGCGAAAGTTTGTGAGTATTTTTTGGGGTCTTTCCCGCAAGAACAACTGAATGGATTTTAATGAACCTTTACAGTAATATAGCTTATAAATCAGAATAACACATAGGCTAAAATTTATAAAGATATTGTGAGAAGTTTTCAAAATATAACGACAATTGTCAAGAAAGTAGGAAAAAATTCTGCCATTTGCAAAAAAGCCCGTGACAGAATTCATCTATCTTTTTTATCCCTTCTGTTTTGTCTACGCCATCCCTCAGTGCGCTTTCGCTTTTAATTTATTCCGTTCATCAGTGTCATCACTAATTTTATTTCATAATAAAACTAGATTTCGAAGGGAGAGGTGGTGGCAAGATTTTAACATAAAATAAATACAACAAAAAGTAATATTAATGTATTACACTTCCTGATATAAATCACTTACACTATTTTAAGCGTTCATTACACAAAATTTGTAACTATGACAGTGGAAGGAAAACTATGAAATTAAAATAAAATATCAAAATGTTTTTATCATTTAGTTTTTTTTTCTTTTTGAATGTTTTTTTTCAGTACATGTAAATATATATCTACGCTTCCCCCATACTGTTTTAATAATAATAATATATATATATATATATATATATATATATATATATATATATATATATATATATATATTACATTTCAGAGACATTTTTAAGCTAACTAAAGAATCGTTTTCTTTTTATTGCTTCACATTAATAATTTTTTAACTAATGCAATTTTTTAAAAGTCATAGATCGAAATTTGAATCTATATTATATGTGTGAGGGGGAGGGGAAGAGGAAACAGTAATTTTACACTAAAAAAACATGTTATGCCGGGCTAGAGGGAAGGGAAACAAACCTGTCTTAAATCGAAAATATGTGGAACAAATTTCGAAAAAGGGAAATTCAATGAAATAATTTTAGAAATCACTTACATTGCGTGCGTACAAACACACGCATAATTGCTGGCGTCATGAGGGAAAGAGAAAGCCCGTGCAAAGCCGGGTCATGCAGCTAGTTTAAAATAAAAGATACATGTTTTGGTTTATATCAGACCTTCAACTTTTAAGCAAAAACGAAGTATTTTGTTTACGTTTGTTGTATTTCAAATGGGCGTGGCCTAGTTTCAACTATTTTTTAAAAATAGGTTTTAAGGGTTTCTAATTACCCTTGAGGTTAAAGTAAGGTATTTTTAAAAATGTTAAAATCTATACAATTTGAAAATGTAAAAATCTCAAATTGTCAAAAAATATGATTTTAGCTTTCCAAAACCTCTTAATGCATTTCGTGTTTAGTATTTTTTTCTATATTTGCATAAATGTTAATGTGTTCTTACTAGTTATTGAATTCTGATTAATTCTGAATATTCTATGAAAATACAAACAATAATTGTACTCTAAAAAAAACCTCTTTGTTTACTGGGGAAGTGCTTCTCAAACTTTCGATATTTGCGACCCAATTTTCAATGCGTCCCCCACAATACAATAACAATGTATTGAATGCCATAATAATGTACTGTGATGCCAAAGCTAAATACGACTTTAATTATTAACTGAACAAATTATCAAGATAAGTATTAAATTTTGTATATATATGACAAGCCTATGGGGACAATAGTTGTAATAATTAGACTTCTTCTTAACTTAGTGTTGATGAAATAATGATCGAGTACATTGTGCTATAATGATACATTTATAAGTTTATTATATCTGTGTAAATGTGCATTTTATTTTTACTATGTCCGAATGTAGATTTGTTTTTCTTTCTTTTGGTAAACTAATTTTCTTTCTAAATCATCTTTTATTTTCGACTTTTTGATTAGCTCGCGCCCCCCTGGTAGGATTATCACCCCCTCAAGGGCCCACAGTTTGAGAAACGCAGTACTAGAGTTATGCTGGAATAAATTTATACAATAATAAAAAAGTATGACAAATTTGCTTTAGTTATTTATTATCCATTTAATTCAGATCGACAATTCAGATCAATTTTATGCATATATTCCAATCTACGTGACACTAAATTTCATGAAAATTATCCATTTATACGTTTTTGAAAATCACGGTTCCGAACGTAGTCGGATACCTTAAACAGATTTGTATTGTAATAATATTCTTAAAACACAATTTTATATGTGTATTTTAATTCCAGCGACAATAAATATAAGCCAAAATCGTTCATTCATGCATTTTTGTTTTCAAATTTACATTTTCGCTTGTAGTAGGGTACCTTAAGAAGAATTGGAAAACAATATAAGCAATTTATTTATTTATTTATTTTATTGCATTACCATTAACTTTTATTACTCATATAAAATCATAAGTTAATTAAAAATTCCTACACAAAATATATTAACTCATTCTAGAAATTAAACACTTAAACTAAAATTAAACTGAAACTAAATTTGTGATTGATGCCTCTTTTTTATTTATTTAAGTGGTACTGTTATGTATATTATGATTTATGTATTATACACATCAAACAAATATTTTTATTGACATTTAAGATGTTGCTTGTTTTTCAAATAAGCAAATAAATGAAGTTAAAAGAATTCCTTTATAAATAAATATCTGATTAATATAAGATAATAAAATTGCAATAATATTACCGAAGGTAGTCCGCACTTTATGAAAATGATTTTGATATTTATCAATAAGTAAAGCATTTTTTGTGGAAATTTGCTTCGATCTGACAGCCATGATTCTTGACAATAGCTCTAGTTCGAAATTTTCAAGAAAGTAAATTTTTTCTTAGTACTGGCATGCAAAATTTACTCCATTCCTCTTGAATTGTTTTCCAAAGTCCGTTCAGTATTCTTGGATGCCATTTTCCTAAGGCTTGTTTTAATAAACCGAAAGCACAAAAGTCCATTGCCGAAGCGTAGGGGAATTTGACACGTACTTCATCAAATGTAGCATCATTTTATTCCTGTTTCTGATTCTTTCTTTGCAAAATAAGTGACCATTGACTTAGTCGTGGGATTAGAGACTTTGTCCATAGGAAGCTTCATTTATGAATGTCCTGTCGATGTAAAGTTGGAATTTCTACTTCAAAAATTGATTCTAAAATATTTTCCTGATAGTAGAGTTGTGATACCACTCTGCCTGGGGGTAACATCTCTTCATACACGCGACCTAGATTTGTGGGAGGAAATGATTGATCACCCAAAGTAGCCATAATAAATCCAATTTATTTTTGTCTAAATATATTGATCAACACAAATCTTACTATAGGTAGGTAATCAGGAGTGATATAACGTATTCCTAAATTCTGTGTAAATAAGCGCCTGGAATCCTAACCACTTATCTTTATGGGAAGTTATCCCAAGAGAATCTTTATCTGCCTTTAATTATTTAACTCGCTAAAGTCCGTTCTATAATTACGCTTCTAAGTTTAATGCCTTACCAACAGCTTACGGCATTCAGCAGCTCAGTTTCCTTCTTCTACAAAAATTTCACAAAATTTCACTATATATCTACTAACTAATCTGAATAACACGGTTTCTTCTTGAGAGACTTGGCTGTGAAATAACTCAATGCTGGCCCCAAAGATTCCCCAAGAGGATTAGTATAAAAACGCGGTAAAGTCCCATCACAGAGTGAATTAATTATGCCATCACTTTACATTTTTTAAAATTTTTAATTTGACATTGTTAGAAAATCCTGCAACTATCATGAATCCCTTTGGGAACCTTACTGTAAACTGACGAGATCATTTCGTAAGTCAGTTCCGTCTGTTGGCAATAGACAATTGATTTTATTTTCCAACATTCATTTAAATAGAAGTCGTATACCCACATACCTTATCGAATATTACAACAAATTTCCATTTTTCAGTATCTAGGTGTTTTTTACATATTTTTTTTTTACTATTTGCTTTTCTTACAGCAATATGTTTAAAAAAAGAGACAAACTTTAGGTTTAAGTATCTATTTTAATTTTAAATCCTTGGGTATGATTTTAAATACAGTGGTGGTAGGCATTCCTAGTTTCGATGTAATGAATCTTTGAGTCCTTGGATTTTCTATCAGAGACTTCACTTTCTTAATAGTTGCCTGCGTTTGAACAGTCTTAGGATGAAGTTTCGTGGTCATTTTTTCATTTTTACTTTTAGCTATTCCCTTTTGACTTTCAAGTTTATTATATTATAAGTAACTTTGATTCAAATGTAATAACTAAGATTTTTACACCGCTTTTTAATTTTGTTGATACAAATATTTCTCCTTGGAAAGCGTAGTTACGTAACTTTCGAGCCATATATCATTTTTAGGAGCCATTTTTAAAATAAATCTTTTATTTTACACTCCAATCAAAAGAAAACCGTAGCAGATGATTATTCCGAAGCTGTCAAAATTTTATCTCAAAATGCAAACTAGAAAATGAATTACAAAATCGTTTCCATAAAGTGTGAATGACCTTCTGTACTAACAATGCATTGTAAATCTTAGTGACATTATTTAATGAAGCGTTTATTCTAAAATTTAGCATCTTCACAGAAGACTGGTATTATTCACTTAAAACTTTTCACGGGTATTTATTTTTAAAGTATTTCATGAAATATAAAATTGTCTAGCGAATATATTTTTTTTAAAATGCTTTCTTCTTGATTCAGAGAATGAAAGTTAATGCAAAACTCAGACCTCAGTCTATGGCTAAATTTAATTTTCTTACACTTTCAATACTCTAGTTTGGAAGTGCTTTAAATGCCGAGAGATGACAAAATAGCTAAATTTGCTCATCTAAAAAGGCAGAACTTCAAAATCTATTTCCTAGTTACAGGCCTTAAGAAAAAATTAAAAAAAAAAAGGTTCTGAAGCAGCAGACAAATATTGATTAATACCACCAACCATCTATAGTTTTTTTTCCTTTCATTTTTTAAATGTAAGTTTGCATATCTAAAAATTCAGATTCCATTTGGGAAGCGGAAAAGGAAATAAATTCCCCAGGAACTTTTGCATTTACATTCTCGAACTCGTTGGCTCAATTCGAGTTTTTGAATGGTCGAGAGAAGAAAAGGCAGTGCTATAACAATATTTTAGAATACTTTTCAGAAGATTCCTGATTTTTTTCCATCCACTAGAACTGTCAGAAGAAGCATTAAGGTTTCCTTCCGTTTTGAAAATGGTATTTTTTTGTATGCTTCCCGGTATTAGAAAAAGAAATAGCTGAGAATTTCGAGTATTTTACGATATGCCAAGATAATAAGAACGAAGGAAAAAACGATTTTTCTGGGCCTTTGAAAACAAAATAGTTTAAAATAGGAATAGAAAAGAAAAAAAAGGAATGCAAAAATAGTTTTTCATCTTTTTTGCCAAAGCATGTTTAGCATTTTAAATATGTACCTATTGTCTGACATAAAAAAAATTCCACAAGATTATGTTGATAATACGCTGTAGTTATATGAAGCGTTATTAAGCATTTGAATAGTTAAATGTTAAACTAGTTAAATAATGACATTATTGAGTAGTTAAACTGAACTCTCTCTCTCTCTCTCGGAAAGTTTTGTAAAAATTTTTGAAGAAAATGTATCATAAGTTTTACTAATAAAATGTTGGAGTTATGACTAAACATTAACGTATTAATTATTTTGTATCATGAGAAAAAACAATTCGCATAAATGAGAAAAATCAAAGGCTCGTTCATATAAATGAAGAACTGTAACTTATCCAGTGGCGCAACGTACACCCCCGCATCGTGGGGTGGGGGGGGGGCAGAATTCTTGGGGACCGGAAGCCTGACTTTTCTGGGGGGGGGGGCTATTATTCTCCGTTACTCCACTAAGCTTATCATAAAGAGTGTTTTTTTTTTCAGGTATAGAAGTTTAAGTTGGCATTACTTTCCAAGATGGCGACCGATTTAACAGTTGTCAAGTGATTTATTCTCAGTTTGGTTTGGCAATTCATCATGAATAGACTCACGCCTGAACAACGCTTTCAAATTGAGCAATTTTATTTCGAAAATAATGGTTCTGTGCGGAATACGTATCGCGCACTACGTCCATTTTATCGTCGACAAAATCGTCCATCAGAGCAGTTAATTCGATTGACCATGGAACGTTTTCGCACCACGTTTACTCTAATTGATAACTCGCATCCCCAGAGACGCCGTACGGTGCGTACAGAAAAAGCTATTGCTGCTGTAAAGTGTAGCATTGAGGAAGACCCGAATGAGTCCATCCACCATCGAGCACAGGAATTGGATCTGTGTCCATCCACTTTATCGAAGATTTTGCGGAAGGATCTTGGTTTGCGTGCTTACAAAATCCAACTTGTGCAAGAATTGAAGCCTAACGATCATCACGCAAAGCGTAGATTCGTCGAATGGGCCCAAAACGAGATTGCCGTTGTTACCGATTTTCATAAGCGAATTTTGTTTAGCGATGAAGCGCACTTGTGGTTGAATGGCTACGTCAACAAACAAAACTGCCGCATTTGGAGTGAAGCTAATCCACAAGTGTTTGTCGAAACACCGTTACATCCAGAAAAACTGACTGTTTGGTCCGCTTTATGGGCTGGTGGAATCCTTCTTCATAAACGATGAAGGCCACAACGTTACAGTCAATGGTGATCGGTATAGAGCCATGATTACTAACTTTTTCATTCCTGAATTGAACAATCATGATGTCCAGGAGCTGTGGTTCCAACAAGACGGCGCAACATGTCACACAGCTCGTGCCACAATCGATTTATTGAAAGACACGTTTGGTGACCGCCTAATTTCACGTTTTGGACCTGTGAACTGGCATCCAAGATCTTGTGATTTAACACCGCTAGACTATTTTTTGTGGGGCAATGTAAAGTCATTGGTCTATGCGGATAAGCCACAAACGCTTGACCATTTGGAAGACAACATTCGCCGTGTTATAGCCGATATACGGCCACAAATGTTGGAAAAAGTCATCGAAAATTGGACGTCCAGATGGGACTACATCCGAGCCAGCCGTGGCAGTCCTATGCCAGAAATAATATTTAAAATGTAATGCCACAAGATTATCTTTCGAATAAAAAAAATTCATGTCAATCGAATAATACATCGTTGTTTTATTGCAATTTAAAGTTCTATACCTCTAAAAACACCCTTTATAATTGTGTATTAGCAAATAAAACGCATCCGTCATTTGAGTCTAAAAAAAATGTATTACTTACCTGCAGAATTTCAAACCATCATTCACTTTAAAGGAGGCTTCTGGTGCATTTACACATTTAACCCCCAACCTTTCTATTGCTGTAAACTTATCTAGGACGCTTCTTTCGAAATAGTGTTCACCTCCACCATTGTGGTTTGCATATTTTTTTTACTCTCAGAACATAACTTTTTCAATCAGGGAAACAACCAAAAGCCGTTAGAAGCCATGTGTGGAGAGTAGGAAAGTCAGAGTCAACTTGGGCCCCCAAGTTGGATATTATAAAGGGTAGGTACTTGGCATCAATCAGGCTTTGGGGATCAATGCGGGGGTTGCAGACTGTACTTTACGCCACTGCCTTTGAGCATTAGTCCCTCTTCAACAATGTGTGTCCCTTTTAAATCGTTTAAGCCACCCCTTCATTTCTGTTATTTCGATAGAATCGTTCCAAAATATTAGAAGAATCTTGCGAATTGTTTCGCTTTGAAATTCACCGAGAATTTGATAATTTCAAACAGTATCTTTGCTGAACTCGATCAGTTATCTCGAAAGAAAGAAAAAAAAATCCGTTGAAAACTTATAATAGCACCTCATTCGGTTATTTGAAGACAATGAGTAACCCACTCGAAAGTGGCGAAACATTCAAGCATATGCATTTAACTATATTGTCCCAGTGTGCCCAAAGGGGTCATCGTAGCATCACTACTGCGTGCAAAATGTTTAATATAAGGCAATTTTTAGATATGCCTAGTACGAGGTGTGGCTATTAAATAACGAGACTGACGCTGCAGAGGCAAAAGTGCGCATGCGTAGTCCGCCATTGACTGTCAGCTGTTTAGAGTGAAGTTTTCTCTTCAAAATGCCCTAAGCCTCATTTGCGTAAGTAACACGGTTTATATAGTCATAACCTTCATTTCCGTTAACATCGTTATTTTATTTTGGCGAAAAAATAGTTAGTGCAACAATAGAGCAATGAATTGTTGTTAAATTTCACTTCAAACTTGGAAAAACCTCTACTGAAACTTATAATTTACTGAAAGAAGTGTACGGCAGAGTGAATGTTTATCCCGTGCACGAGTTTTTGAATGGTTCAAACGTTTTAAAGATGGCTGACAAGACGTTGAAGATGATTCGCGGCCAGGTCGCCCTTCAACGTCAAAAACGGATGAAAATGTCGAAAAAGTTGCTAGTTTGATTCGGCCTGATCGTCGATTGAGTATTCGTGCAATAGCTGAAACTGTAAACATTGATAAAGAATGTGTACGGCAAATTTTACATGACAATTTGAACATGCAAAAAGTGTGCGCCAAAATGGTGCCAAAAATTCTCACGTTTGAACAACAAGCAACTCGCAAAAATGTTTGTACTGACATTTTGGATGCCATTAAAAATGACCCAAATTTATTAGAAAAGGTAATAACATGAGATGAATCGTGGTTTTTTACGTATGATCCGGAAACAAAGCGCCAATCCATGCATTCGAAAACTCCAACTTCCCCAAGAGCAAAAAAAGCAAGAATGAGCAAGTCAAAATTTAAAGCAATGATGATTGTTTTTTTTCGATATTCATGGGATTGTGTACCTTCACTGGGTTCCTGAAGGTCAAACAATCAATCAACATTACTACCTTGAGGTACTTGGCAATCTGCGAGAAATAATAAGAAAAAAACGACCCGAAATGTGGAAGGAAAAATCATGGATTTTCCACCAAGACAATGCGCCAGCTCATTCCGCGTTATCTGTCAAGAGATTCCTGGCCAAACACAGCATCCCAATGTTAGAGCATCCACCTTACTCGCCAGACCTGTCACCATGTGACTTCTGTCTGTTCCCTAAGGTGAAATCTGCATTAAAAGGAACCAGATTTGAGTCCGTGGAAGCTGTTAAAGAGAAAGCGGCAAGAGTACTGAAGGAGTTGACAAAAAATGACTTCCAGCACTGTTTCCAACAATGGAAAATTCGCTTGGAGCGTTGCAAGTATAGAGAAGGGATGTACATTGAAGGCGATAATAAATAATTATGTATAAAATAAGAATAAAACTTTTTACAACGACAATCTCGTTATTTAATAGCCACACCTCGTATATTGCTTAATACCATATTACAATCCGTTTTGTCAGTACTTCTCGGAAAAACACAATTATCTTTATACCTTAGTCCCACTGGCTCACTTTTTTTTGAAGCTCTGTGTTGTTTTACGATTGTTGTTTTTCTTGTGTTCTAACTCTATTTTCTTTTGATTCATTCTGAAATTGTTTATGTAAAGTTTAAAAATATAAGAATAAATAATAGAAACATAAGTACATGAATCGCATAACAGCATGCTAACTATACACCATGGCTGCTGAATTCGACCATCAAATTGAAAATGATGATATTAGGCAGCATGAGGACTGTAAATCAACATAGAACATGGGATTGTAAGCCACATTTAGTCGGGAGTAATTTGCAAAACAGTTATGAAAGGTGTGATGCCAGATAAAATGAAAGGGAGCAATAAGGGGCAAGCATGTTTACAATACGAACAATGCTTCACAGCTCGACGTCAGAAATGCAACCAGTGACTGTTACAGGAATTGTTCGATGCTGCGGCTTTGTAGGTCATAGCACACGGACAGAGGATCGCTAGGCGAATTCAAACAAATTCGGTGTGATGGCAATATCAGCTGAACCAACTATGGTCCATGTTGCGAGATCCTCCACTTAGCCACCAGCGTTTCATACACTAGAGGTATGAGGTGTGCCTAGAAGATAAAATCCAAGGGATTGTGATCCGGGGAATGTGGAAACGAAGAAACTTGTCCACCCAGTCCAATCAACCTCTTGAGATATGTGCTGGTGCACCATCGTGCATGAACCACATGTCCTGGTGCGCAGTGATCGGTACTCCCTGTAGCAACTCCGGAACGAAATGCTGTAGCAGGGGGGTCAGACTTTTACACGGCACGGTCTACTTTTAATTTTTTCAAGGTGTTGCGATCCACCTTGAGCAAAAAAAAAGCTCATCAATATTTATATTATAACAATAATAAATACAGAGAATATGTGTACTTAACTACATTACTACAGTAGAAAACCTTACTGATTTTTTTAAAACTATTTTTTAAGTAAATCGCAAAAAAAACACAAACACAACAATTATACCAATAAATTTAATAACATCAAATGATGCATTGTCAAACAATTCATAATACATAAAAAAAAATTTAAAAATTTCACTTAAAATAAGTTCTTGTAGCTATAGTCTCAGTAGAAGACTTAATCTTCATATTATCCGCCCTAATCTAGAATACCTGGGTATATACGAGAAATTACTTACTGATAATCTTGCACTAGACTATAAGTGGTCGTCTGTGAAACGGGAATGATATGTTGTCTAAATTATATATTCTTCGTTGAAAATGTAAATTCACACAGATAGGTAGAGCAAAAGAACGATGTTAAATGAATTGCTCCTTTTTTTAAAATTAGAGTACTTTACTTAAATTAGATCCCAAAAGTTATTCTTCACAAATTACGTCCTTTTAAAGGAGAAAAGCTTCGTTTTCCTCGAGAGATAAAGAGAACATGTAAAATATTTTTAGTTATATTTTTCACATCAACATTGCCAAATGGGTGATCCATGAATACAACTTTTCATTCTAGTCTAATAAATTCTTGAAAATATCTGTCAAATTTTGGTTGAAGTTTCATTCACACACACACGATGTCTCTTTTATTAATGGGTGTTACCAATATCTTGATAACCACCTGTGTTTCTTTTAGTATGCGTGTCTAAGGTTTTATGTGAAAGCGGTTACCCCCAAAATGTCTTGGCAGTCCACCAGTCGATTGTGATCGACTTAATGCCCACCCCGGTACTGCAGGAAAACCAGTTATTTCGCGCCAAGAGGCGTACGAGCAGTATATGTATATATTCGCATTTTCTAGGTCGCGTGTAGAACATCGTTCTCCTAATAAGGATGGCGATTCTTTCCGAAAAAAGATTGATTTTTAAATCGATTCGAATCGTAATTTGATTAATCCATTCACAAAAAAAAAAATCGATTTCTAAAAAATCGTTTTTTTTCAAGCTTGCATTTACAATGTAGATATAAATCCATTTTATGAAAAACAAGAAAGATACCATAATAAACGATCTCTTATCAGCAAAATCAGGGAATTTTTTAGTTCAGGAAATTCGACAATTACAATTATTTTTAATTTCCATATCAAAGTATCAGGTATATAAGAGGACATTTAGTTTCTAAATGTAGTTGTTACATTAAAAAGTTTAGAAAATAGATAATATAGCTTTTAGTTCTCAGTGCTTAATATCTAAGCTTTTAAAAAAAAACAACAGTCTGTCAAATCTACTGGGATCCAAGCGGTTCCGCTCATCACTTGCGATGTTGCCGGCAAACAAAAAAAGGCGCTCACACGGAACAGATGATACAACGAAACTCATATGCATTATGGCTATTGTGTGAACGTGATCATAAATAGAGATTTTTATTCTTGCCAGTAAATTAACTCTTTAACTACCAACACGTAATATAACGGGTTTTAAAGATAGTAAATACAACTAATTGTAAATGACTCTATGATTTTTACCAAAACAGAAAAAAATCGAATTTTGATTTTCTAGGATGAAATATCGATTCAGTGCTACGTACCGATTTAAAAAATTGATTTTTGGCCCAAGAAATCGATCTCAGATCGCCCTCCCTACCTCCCAATGGCTACTATTATCTAAACTTTCACCGACTAAACATGATTTGCGACCTCATGTCATATGGATTTTTATCTATGCCGCCAGCTATCACCCCTCTGAAATTGTCGGATGAATTTAGCAACACCCTGTTTACAAAAAGAAGAAAAGTAGTGCAATTAATTAAAAATTGAAAAGAATCTCAGGGAGACAAAAAGTAATTTAGAACTTAGAACAGAATAAGAGGGTTTAAGCTAACTTTAAGGTATCAATCCTTCCCCATTTGAAACTCGATAGGTCAAAAAATACAAGCAAAATATAGAGAAAAAGATCCGAATAGAAAAAGGAGTGAGAAATCATCGAATTTTGAAGTACATTAATTTCGCAAATTATTGTTTACCTGGTGAAATATAAATATAAATTATAAAATATCAATTATTTAATTTTGAAAAGTTTTTTTCTTTTTCTTAAAGTACAGCATTTAATTAAAGTCATAATGTTCTAGGGGATTTATAATGTATTTTCATGCATTTGAAGCTGTTATCATAACTACACATTACTCCGATAAACAAATTAAATTTATTTACAAAAGCGTTGTCGTAGCAATTTAGAGATCTGTTTATAAAGCTCATTTCTAAATTAGTATATTGAACAAGTTGGATGAAAAGTAAACTATAAATAGTATAGAATAACTAGTTATAGTATAGAAATAGTAATGGAATTTAATGAATTACTATGGAGTATACTACTAGTAGAATGATTAGTTATTGAATTGATTTACTAATATGCTTCAGGGAAACTGGAAAAGTAATTTAATCTCATAAAATTTTCCTAAGAATCATAACCATTATGGAAGTGATCAGTTCCGTGATGATTATTATTCTTAGTAAATGATCATTTCCGGAAGAGTAATGTAATAATTTTACAACTACTATTATATTATTCTATTAATGAACGTGTTTAAAATGTCTGATTTCAAGAAACACAGGCATTTTTGCGAATAGATTTTTCTTCTTACATTCTGTACAATTGTTTCATAATTCTTGTATATTTTCATAAATTTCTTTCATATTACAAGTAATATAAAAAAATTAGGTCAATTCCTACTTAGATCAATAAAGAAAAAGTTTATTTTAGCTAATTTTTATAAAATAGTTACAATTAATATAAATATGTATATACATATGACAGAATCACAACATTAAGTGGTAATTAATTTTTATTAGTTATCATTAAAGTATCATATTGTCAACCAAGACAATCGTGTATATAAAATTTCAGTTCAACTGAATGCTTTAAAACGTGAGAATTTTTTTTTTTAAGTTTTGACCAAAATCGCTAAAATGAAAGCAACGTGGATGTACCTATAATTCATTAAATAATTAGTTTCAGTCAATTAATTTTAATTAATTACAACTAAATTATCGTATTTTTACACAAAACAATAGTGCATAGAAAATTGCAGTTCAAACGAGAGGTTTAAAATGTGAGAAAATAAAACCTTTCATGTTTTGACACAAGTCGCAAAAGGGTCGTCAAATCACCAGAAATGATGTCAACGTGTCTTTATTTGTTATTCTTTGAATAATTAGTTTTAATCAATTAATTTTTACTAATTATAATTAAATTACTGTATTGTCATCCAAAATAATCATGTATATAAAATTTCAGCTCAATTGAGCGCTTTGAAATGTATTTTATTAACGATTGAAAATTCCATCAAGATAAATAAATAAATAAATATATAGAGAGTGTAAGCTAATAGTAGGAATTGAATAAGCAAAACTGTTTTTAATAGCTTTAGGAAAATCTATGTAAAATGTTTAAGTGCTGTTGAGAGGTTGAATGTCTGAAAGAAATGGCATAATAACATTGATGGAATGATAGCTATTGATTATTTTCAATGATTTATGTAGCACAAAGATTTTTCTGTATTTAATTAGCTAAAACTAATCTCGCTATATAGTTATTTAAGGATATACTCTTCAAGGAATAACAAAAAAAAACAATTTGATTAAAATAAAATATTTCATCCAAATAAAGGGTGTTTTTTTAGAGGTATAGAACTTTAAATTGCAATAAAACAACGATGTATTATTCGATTGACATGAATTTTTTTTATTCGAAAGATAATCTTGTGGCATTACATTTTAAATATGATCAAGCAAGGCGTAGATTCGTCGAATGGGCCCAAAACGAGATTGCCGTTGTTCCCGATTTTCATAAGCGAATTTTGTTTAGTGATGAAGCGCACTTGTGGTTGAATGGCTACGTCAACAAACAAAACTGCCGCATTTGGAGTGAAGCTAATCTACAAGTAAATGTCGAAACACCGTTACATCCAGAAAAACTGGCTGTTTGGTGTGCTTTATGGGCTGGTGGAATCATTGGTCCGTACTTCTTCAAAAACGATGAAGGCCACAACGTTACAGTCAATGGTGATCAGTATTGAGCCATGATTACTAACTTTTTCATTCCTGAATTGAACAATCATGATGTCCAGGAGCTGTGGTTCCAACAAGACGCCGCAACATGTCACACAGCTCGTGCAACAATCGATTTATTGAAAGACACGTTTGGTGACCGCCTAATTTCACGTTTTGGACCTGTGAATTGGCCTCCAAGATCTTGTGATTTAACACCGCTAGACTATTTTCTGTGGGACTATGTAAAGTCATTGGTCTATGCGGATAAGCCACAAACGCTTGACCATTTGGAAGACAACATTCGCCGTGTTATTGCCGATATACGGCCACAAATGTTGGAAAAAGTCATCGAAAATTGGACGTCTAGATTGGACTACATCCGAGCCAGCCGTGGCAGCATATGCCAGAAATCATATTTAAAATGTAATTCCACAAGATTATCTTTCGAATAAAAAACAATTCATGACAATCGAATAATACATCGTTGTTTTATTGCAATTTAAAGTTCTATACCTCTAAAAAAACATCCTTTATTAACATCTTGTTTCATTTCTACCTAATTTTAACAACAGAAGAAATTATACAACAAATTATGGTATTAAACAAAAAAGCTTTAAAAATAATCATTAACGGGATACCGTATATATAAACTGCTGTTTGTAAAAAATGTAACACCATGAAAGAATCATCAGAATTAAATGAAATTTAATTCACAAGCGACTTGTATTTTTACAAATAAATGACGAAATTTTCAAAGAAAAAAAACGTACATTAAGTGTCCAAAATCAGTATTTGGTGTAGCAACCATGTACTCTCATAAGTGCTGCTATACGACGTGGCATGGAGTCAAACAGATATTGAATGTCTTCTTGTGGATGAGAATTCCATATTGCTTGTATGCGCAGCAAAAGTTCATCTTTTGAAGCTGCAGGACGCGGATCACGAGCGAGATGCCGACCAATCACATCACACACGGGCTCAATAGGTGACATAACCGGCGAATAAGCAGGCCAAGGAAGAAGTTGCATGCGTTGGGCTGAACAAAAATCTTAAACAGTCTTTGCAACATGTGGGCGAGCATTATCCTGCTGAAATATAGCTCCAGGGATGCCTTAAAGGAAGGGAACGACTCCGGCCTATAGCACCTCACAGACGTACCTGTTGCTATTGAGATTACCCTCAATTCGTAGCACACTGTATCGTCCATGATACAAAATCGTACCCCAAACCATAACTCCAGGTGTTAGGCCACTATAGCGTTCGATAACGCACTCTGGAAGGCAGCGTTCAACGGCCTAGCGTCTAACACGAATTCCGTCATCTTGATCCCACAAATTGAAGTGGGATTCATCTGAAATGTCAACTTGGAGCCAATCAGCTTGCCAGGCTCTGTGCTCATGAGAGCCCATTACATGCAATCTACAGTGCAGCAGACGTGGACGAATTTACGAAGCCGACATTAGTACATCTGTAGCAATAGACCAACGGACCTGGAGGAAGCTGTACGGTCATTCACCGCCATGCGAAGCAAGTGTCAATCGTCGTGCACTGACGTCACCTTTTGTTGTCCACTACCAGTTTTTCGATTTGTTCGGCGATCGTAGGTCCACTGCTTCAAAACTCGCATCACCGTGGAACTGTTCCGCTGAACACGAGCTCCTATTGTGCGATAGGAAATCCCCTCCTTCTCAAAGGCTGATAATTCTCCCCCGTTCTAACTCCGTAAGTTGTTGAAATTTCTCTTTATTTCGTCTTGGAGGTATAAGGTGTCACTAAATGTTCGACACTAACAAATCATTATTAACTATTTTCAACGTCCCTCTACAGCCCTCTATTTATACACTTTCAGCAACAGTTCAAAGGGCGCTACGCTCGCCACGCATGCGCGGTGGCTCTAAAACTGTACTATTTTACGTAACATCTTACAATTGATATTTACTGCAAAGTTCATTTAATTCTGATGATTCCTTCATTGAGTTGCATTTTTTACATACTGCAGTGTACATATAAAGACTTCATTTTTAATTTTAATGAGATGTACACTATCTTGGAAGGTTGCTATGGTAAAATAATATCTATTTCTGTTAAATTCACAACATACATTCTTATGAAATAAAATAAAATATATTTTAAATAACTATTAAATCTAGATTTTTTTTTTTAAAAATTTGCATCTCATAGTTGTTTACATATTTTTATCTTAATATTCAGCATCTGTACGTTATTATAGCTACAGTTATTGTTATAGCTATAAAGTACGACTTAATATTCATAGTAATATTAAAGAAATTATTTCAGATAACTTTCTGTATTACGAACAAATTCCACAAAATTTGTATGTATTGTGAAAAAATTTGACAGACCTATTTTCTTATAAATTCATTATCTAAGAACTACTCAATTTTTTTAGCTGTGTATATGAGCATCAGTTATAAGCTATAACATGTAATATAAAAAAATTGAGTCAATTCCTACTTAGATCAATTAAGAAAAATTTTATTTTAGCTACTTTTTATTAAATAGTTACAATTAAGTAAAAATATGTATATACATATGGCAGAATCACAACATTAAGTGTAATTAATTTTTATTAATTATCATTAAAGTATCGTATTGTCATCCAAAAAAATCGTGTACATAAAATTTCAGTTCAACTGAATGCACGTGAGAAAAAACCCTCTTCAAGTTTTGACACAAGTCACCAAAAGGGTCGCTAAGTTGCCAAAAATGATGCTAACGTGGCTGTATTTGTAATTCTTTAAATAATTAGTTTTATTTAATTAATTTTTATTAATTATACTTAAAATATTGTATTGTCATCCAAAATAATCATGTATATAAAATTTCAGCTCAATTGAGCGCTTTAAAATATATTTTATTAACGATTGAAAATTCAAAGAAGATAAATAAATATATAGAGAGTGTGACCTAATAGTAGGAATTGAATGAAAAATGAATATCAAGTCAGTTATGTATAGCTCGAAGCATATATTTATATTAATTTGATCATTATTTTTATTCGGTTATCTTCTTTTACATAGCATGTCAAAATAAATTATTTACTGTAATTTTTTCCAATAAATTAAGCTCGTTGTAATTTTTGAATAGAAAATGGTAATAACTTTTTCATTTATTGTTAAAGAACTATTATGCAATTTTAATAGCTTTAACATTTAAATTCACCGTCATCACAATCTCTCCTCTCATAAATTACTAATGATATTTCGAAATAATTAATTTTTAATAACTGAAATTAATTCTTTTAAATTGTTCGTGTATATCTATAATTTATTTATAATTGTATTGTTAAATTAACTGAAGGGTACATTTTGTAAGCAAATAAAATAATTAATATAAAGAAAATACACACACACACACACACACATATATATATATATATATATATATATATATATATATATATATATATATATATATATATATGTGAATTATCTTCCCGTAATATTTGTTTCCCTAAGAGTTTGATTTTTAAATGGCTTAATCATTAATCGTTTCTTTAATATATTAAAAAATTCTTTTCTTTAATTTCATTTACAAACTTTGAAAATATTTGCTTTCGTATTCATCAAGAAATAACGTATAATTTGATTGATAATAAAGGTTTGGTAGAAAAAACTGGGTTTTTAAGCATTTGCTTATAAGTGTACTTCCTAACTTTCATTTTTAAAATATATAGTCGGACATTTTGTAATGAAGTCGCTAAATCCCGAAAAAAAGATCGTTATATGGAGGTACACCTTTCAATGTACTTCACAAACCACATAAAACAAATTTTAAGTTTTTTCGTAAACACTATAGAATAAAAAGAGTAATTTTTCATTCCTTTTTGTAAATTAATATATATTTTATTTTATATATCTTAAGGTATCAACTACGTTCGGAACCGTGATTTTAAAAAGACGCATAAACGGATAATTTTCATTATATTTTGTGTCACTTAGATTAGAATACATGTATAAAATTGTTTTAAGGAGATTTTGACAAAAACAATTATTTAAATACTATATTTCGGCAAAAAATTAACTTAGAATAACATTATTTAAAATTTTCTCCTTTTGTGAAACTTGCTTCTATTATAATAATATTTTGCCTGTATATAGCTCAGACCTCTGTACAGAGGCTCAACTAGGATTTTTGAAAAAACACATTGGTTTCAGAGTTACAACCATAATTATCGGCGTTTTTTTTTTCTTAAAATTTCTTCCCTCTGTTGTCGTAAAACATGGATAAACCCACTTCTAAGTTATATATTTCAAAAATTCTAGTTGAGCCTCTGTACAGAGGTTTGAGCTATAAAAAGTTAAAATATTATTATAATAGAAGCATTTTTCACAAAAGGAGAACATTTTGAAAATCGGTCATTCTATGTTCATCTTTTGTCAAAATATTGTAAAATATTTTTTTTATTGTAATACTATTCTTAAAACAATTTTATATACATTTTCTAATCTAAGTGACACTAAATATCATAAATATTATCCATTTATACGCTTTTGCAAAATCACGGTTCCGAACGTAGTCGGATACCTTAACTATCAAAAAAAAAAGAAGGAAAGAAAAATTGCAATGAACGTTTCTTGACGCCTTTGTCCACTTCCTGAAGAATGAAATGTATTTCTTTGATGCTGAAACACTTAAATTTTAACATTTTCGAGTTACAAGAAACAAAGTTACCAGTATGTCTGATCAACACTACAAATGAACGGAGACTAGTTCAAGAACACAAGACAAATCCACTGAGTGTGAAAGGGAATATTGAAGATGTTTCCAGTGAACTGGACAATGGGGGTGAAAGTTTCCACTTCTTGAATGAAACGCCCACAATTCTATTGTTCTCGGCGAATTAGGCAACTAATTAAAACCAGTTTAAAATTTATGACCACGATAAAATGTGTTAAAAGAGAGAATAACTTGAAATATCCAGAAATCCTTTAAAAATAGGGAGAAAAAAAATGAATCACAAGAGAAAAAAAATCGTTATATAGAAAATGTACTTCGCTATAGAGAGGTTATTTAACGAAGAAAATAGTTAAATGTTCTTGGTTGCAGGAAAAAGTTCGCTATATAGAAAAATTCGCTATATAAAGGTTATTTATATAGAGGTTCGACTGTACATAATTTTCTTAGTATCCTTGCGTGTACAAAGCAACATTTTAAATACAGCAATACTTCGAACTTACACCACAGGTGGGTCTCAATGATAGCCGTGTAAGGCCAGTTCGCGTAAGTTGGGGTAAAATTTCGCATATAAAGGCATATAAAGCATATTTAGTTCTAGCCGGAGACGTGAAAAGAAATAAATAATTTAGAAAAATAATGTTTTACAAAATCCTAGGTGTACAAACACAAAATCGCAAACCGAAGTTATTTTGATGTAGGTTTCATACAATATAACAATGTAGTTTGCCGGCTCAAAGAATTTTTTTCTCCTGCAAAATTTCCTCTTAACATGCTAATAATTTGTATTCCTTTTTTTGTTGAAAATATACGCTCCTCAATGGGGTTCATATTTATCAAGGCGGCAGCGGTAGCTGAGTGGTATAGGTATCGGACCGTGGCTTGCTTTGTCACGGGTTCGAGCCCAGTACCACTAAAGACCCGCCGTGTAGGGCAGCGATGCACGTTAAATCTGTCGAGAGCTGAAACGTGCTCCCGTTGGTGTGGTAGTTAGGAGAGGGGGGTGCCAGCTCAGGTGTCGTCCACGTCACTTGACCATGGTTCAAAATTACGTGGTCCGTCGCCAAAAGCCCTCGTGTAGCTGAACAGTGCGACGTTAATATTCAATCAATCAATCATATTTATCAAAATTCACACAACCCTTTTTCAAATAAACTGAGACCTTCTGTCGAATTCCCAACCTTTATTCGATCTTCTGATTGAACTGGGTCTAAAGTTTTTCAATGTTTTGCTCCTGCTCATGCATTTTTATGAGCTCATCAACTGTCATCTCTTGAGCTTCATCACTTTCCACTTTTAGGTTTATTTGCTTGGTATTATCGACAACTTTTGTGGCCCCGGTAGCCTAGTGGTCAAGGTAACAGAATCGTGGCCGGTGGGTCAGGAATTCGTTCCTGTTGTTGTTTATACAACCAGTCTGACGTAGTCAGATCTAGGCCCACGAAATTCATCACGGCAAGGGACTAGATGTACGCTTGTCTTTGGCCGTAGCCTTGAGCATCATATAGGTGTGACAAACCTATACGGAACTTTCTCACTAACCTTCTGAGACGTCTTTTTTAGGTAAATTTAATTCCCCTACCTATTTCCAATCAGCTCCAAAAAGAGTACATGATTCCTTGTTATGCAGATTAGATAAAGTATATAAGTCAAGCGGAATAGTAAAGTAAAAAGCAGTAGGAGAGAGAGATTGAAGCAGAAAGATATAATAGTGAAGTTAGATTTATTATTGAAGATTTCTAGTTGGATAAATTAATCTCAGGAAGAGTTGAAATTCAGTGTGGTAAATATTGATTTATATTTAAAGCCTCATTAAAGCTTTATATTAGGAGTGAGATTAAAGTTAATTGTTCAATAGGAACATTATTGAATATAATTTTGGGATCTCTTATCGTGGTAATCTCTGCCTGATCGATATTCTAATTGTTAACTAATTGGATCATTAAATATTTAATTTAATTTAAAGGAAAGTCCCTTTTAAACCTCATATTACTATTTTAAATTATTTGTTATTAAAAGTCTTTGATTCTATTTGGGAAAGATAACGAAATAAAGAAAGTTAATTATAAAAATGGCTACTGGCTCTTATCTGACTCCAAATCATTCTCGTTCTCAAAGTGAGATCCAAGGGGATCTTCACACAGGTGACAGCACGATTTAGCTCGGTTCCACCCCGATTTTTAGGAAGGACTTAGGACCCCTGAATCTCCCCCTGGGGGAGATTCAGGGGCCTTCCACCTTTCATCCCCTCCTACCAACCTTACGAGATGATCTACGGCTGTTTAGAGTAACCCCTTGTCGCGAATGCACTATACATTTACAAACATCTGTGGCGGTGTGATATCTATATGAACTAGTACCAACATCACGCGAAGACGATCGTTTTGGCATGATCGGTAAAGTACTCGCATTTCGTTCGGAACGGAAGGTACCCAGAACGAACCTTCCTTCCTTCAACCATGTCTTTTCCGGGATTCGAACCCAGGCCCAACGGCACAGCAGTCAGCATTGCTAACCGCTATACCGGATGGACACCAGAATTCGACCCTAGTACCGCTTAAGACTCGCCGTGTAGGGGTGTGATGCACTTTAAATATGTGGAGGTTCAAACGTCCTTCGTTGGTGTAGTGTGGAGAGGGAGGTATCAGCTCGGGTGTCGTCCTTGGCAATTGACCATGGTTCAAAATTACGAGGTCCATCACCAAAAGTACTCGAGTAGCTGAATAGTGCGACGTTTTCACTCACTCATCTACAACATTTGCAATCACATCACCAATTTCATTAGGCTCTGGCAATGATTCCACCTGAGTTTAAGTGATGAGAAAAAAAAGTTCTTGAACAAAACACGAATCGACGAGATTTGAAAATCGCCTAACTCCGTCTTCGAGTAAGTCGAGGTATTACTGTATTCTAAATCAACAATTTTCCCTGTTTTATTTTTCAGGAAATCATTCGTTTACATTCGTAAATTGATTTAAAATATCCGCATAAGTAAACAGAAAGAAGAGAATATCAAATTAAGATCGCTGGGATTTGAATTTTCGAAAGATAATTGTCACCGAGATATTCTAAAATATAATTGCAAATGCAAAAGAAAAGTTTCCGAGAAATTCTGAAATATAATTACAAATGCAAAAGAAAAAATTCCGAGAAATTCTAAAATATAATTACAAATACAAAAGAAAGATCCTAGAAATTCTGAAATATAATTACAAATACAAAAGAAAGAAATGCAGTCTTATAGAAAATTGCGTAAATTACTTATGGCAATATTTCAATACTATAAAGTGGGATTCTAATGAAGATGCATAGAACTTAATGCACAATAATTCGATTTATTTGCACATTCCCTTCACTTCAAAGGAATGTAATTACATTTTACACTTTTAAAAATTAACACTCTTTTCAAATCTAGAAGTTAAATGCTAAAAGCTTCCTACATATTTTTCAAAAGGCAATTTCAAAATTTAAGGAATTATCTGCGAAATGGAACACATATATTTATTAAGATTAAATAAAATTACTACAATTAATGTTTTAAGAAATGTGTATAAAATTATGCTGTCTACATGCACAAATATCAAAGTGCAAGTGCAAGTCTCGAAGATAGAACAAACGAATTTAGTGTTTACATAAAAGAAAAAAAAACTTTTAAGGTGACTACGTTCGAAGCTGTGGTTTTGAAAAGGCTTATAAATGGATAATTTCTTTTAATTCCTACCATTAGTTCACTGTTTCCCTACATATTTTTATTTATTTATATATACATCTTGTTCTAATGTTCAATCGTTAATAAAATACTTTTATTCAGCCACTCAAGTACAAATACATTTTTTAAACTTGTAGAGGACGACACTTGATGTCAATACAGTTTTTTTCATTATTAATTTATTATATAATCAGGTTTTATTTTTTAATTTTTAAATTATTCTGCATTATTTCTGACAAAGTTCAAACATACACCAACAGATGGCGCCCGTAAGATTTTCTAGCGAATATTTTCCTGGCTTCAAATATGTATATTCTTTTTGAATTTGTAGGGGATGACACTTGATGATTTACAATTTTTTTTCAAATATTAATTCATTAATTAAATTTAATTAACCAAAATAAAAAATTTTCTTTGTTGACCTAAGTAGGAATTGATTCGATTTTTTTTAATTACCTGTTGATATTTAGTGTCAGTGGAACAAGAAAATTCATATAAATTGTCATACAATTAAGAAAAATTTTTTGAATGTAATTGTTTACCAAGAAATGAAAGAAGAATGACGTATATTTTCAAAAAGATTCACCATTTGTGAAAAATATTTTTATAATAATAAAATTATATACCCATATATAGCTAGGTTTTCTAAATAGGAGTTGGGCAAAATGTTTTTAAATATATAGTTTAAAAGTGATTTTATTCATATTTTATTATATCAGAATTGCGAAATTTTAACAAAAAACACTCTTTATAATTTCTATCCATCTAACTCTGTAAAAAATTCGAATTTTTCAAAACTTTTAGTTCAACTTTTGTATAAAATTCTTATTTATATCTAGTCAATATATTATTATTGAAGAATCTTTCATTATAGGAGAATGTTTTGAAAAAAATATGTCATTTTTTTTTCTTCCTTTTTACTAAAAAATTTCATTTAAATAAATTTTTCTTGGAATAATATTCTTATAACAATTTTAAATGTTTATTCTAATTCAACCGTCTCTAAATACCAAATATATAGTCTCTATATACTAAATATATAGTTAAGAAGTGATTTTATTCATATTTTATTATATCAGAATTGGGAAATTTTAACAAAAAACACTCTGTATAAATTCTATCCATTGTAACTCTGTAAAAAACTCGAATTTTTCAAAACTTTTAGTTCAACTTATGTATAAAATTCTTATTTATATGTAGTCAATATATTATTATTGAAGAATCTTTCATTATATGAGAATGTGTGTGTGTTTTGAAAAAATAGTTTTTTTTTCCTTTTTACTAAAAAATTTCATTTAAATAATTTTTTCTTGGAATAATATTCTCATAACAATTTTATATGTATATTCTAATTCAACCGTCTCTAAATACCATACAAATATTCTTTTGGTCAATTTTTTTTCTAAATTATGGTTCCGATAATATATTTTTAATTTCATTTTTGCCTGCTCTCTTGAATATATCCTTTCTATGCCCATTGTCTTCTAAAAACTTTTTTCTGCATCATATCAATTTATTTCATTTTTTTTTAAAAAATAACTACATTTATTAATCTTTATACATGACACCATGCAGATAGATAATAAAATACTTTTTCTCCACTTTTCAGCAAAATGGCACTTGGAATGGATTGATAGCCGAACTACTCAATCAAAAAGCAGAAATTGTCGTCACTTCCATTAAAATCAATTCCGAACGTCAGACTGCAGTAGATTTTACTGTACCATTTTTAGAAACAGGAATCGCCATTGTCGTTGCCAAACGCACGGGTATAATATCACCAAAAGCTTTTTTAGGTAAGTTGATACGTATTGAAACATGCACACATACATATGTATAGACAAGGGGTAGCGAACCTTTATGAAACAACGTGCCATTTTTTTCTAAAAAAGTATTTAATGAGGTATAGACGTGCCGTCAAATAATTTTGACTTCTAATTATTGAAAAAAAAACAATAAAACTAAATACTAATATCACAAAACTCTATTTACTACGAAAAAAATAACTTTTGCACTATATATTTATAAATGCTTTAGTATTTTTAATCGCGTAATTCAAATTAAAGTAACATTAGTGTGACTTCTGCTGTTGTAGATTGGATGACAAATAACTTATATTAGGATTGTAAGAAGTTACTTTTTGTAGAATATATGCTGCATTGAAGTCATTAGCCAAACGGTTTCTAAGCAATTAATTATTTTTGCTGTGGTTCCTCGGCCTCCGTCGAATTTGAAATTCTGTTACACTTACTATCTTAAATTTTTGGTTCCTTTGCTAAACTAGCTATACTAAATAACAGTTAAAAATCGCAAATACAACAATGATACACTTTAAAATACAGCTGTGTCAACGAAATTGACTATGCTATGCGTAAACAAATTTTACATCATAAGCAACTGTAGTCAACGACGCAACTAAGGCAAGACAATAACAAACGAGTATGTTCCCCGCCACCCCGCGACCGATAACTTTCATTTGTTCGTAATACTTCATAGTGAACTTTGAAATTTTGAAATAAAATTCAAACCATTTTGAACACTGGCGTGCCAAAAATATTGCGTCGCGTGCCACTGGTTCGCCATCCCTGGTATAGACTAATACTTGAAAAGAGAATGAAATATTAATTTCAGGATTTTCTTTTTGTAGCTATAAATGAAATTGACAGAGGTCTACTTTAGGGGATTAAAAAAAGTGTTATAATACCTTCCTCCTCTCTTTATAGTAGTGTCTGAGATCTTAAGACTGTTTTTGGATAATGTTAAATAATAGGACCCAAAATCTGAATATTTTTTCAGATATAAAAGTACTCTAACATTAATATTATATTTTGGCTGCACTTTCATGTAGAACATTGATACTGAACCTGTGGCCCACGGAACGCATGTGACCCGCCGATCTTTTCTGAGTGTCCCGGTCATGTCCCGTAACATTAAGAAATTCACTTATTGGAGAACAATGTACTGACAATTTAATAGGAGATTCTCTCAACCAAGCAATAAAATACGGGGTTAGCGAAATTAAACTTCCGCTACTCAGAGAGCCTTGAAGGCCGTTCTACTAATCCAAATAGTAAAATATTTATGCAACAGACATTTCAGACGATGCGCTCGAGGTTTATGAAATAAAAAGATAGTAGAAAAATAGCCACTAGATATGGCGCTTATGGCTTCGAATACTAATCTTCAAATCCAACGCTCCCGTTAAACGTTATCTCTCAAAAAGCCCCACAACCAGAAGTCGTTACATATATATATATATATATATATATATATATATATATATATATATATATATATATATATATATATATATATATATTACATCACAAGTTAAGTATGTGATTTGATAGTGCAGACTGAAATGTTTCTTGGAACCAGAAAGAACACTCCTATAATTTTCAATTATTAAACAAATTCAAATGGCTTATGTTGATAATAATATTCCTTTTTAACGAATACTTAAACTAATTGCATGACTCCTTCACACTCTCTGAGTCAGAAGGCCAGAAAACAGTTTTAACAGAAATAATTCACTTAGCATTTATATGTAGTGTAGTGCATGAGCACAGATCTCGTATATGATTTTCAAATTATATCATTAAATCAGGTGAGAACTTAATTATCGAAGATCCAGCGAGATCTATTGAGTTATCGTGAGCCATATTTCTCGAGCGGCTGGTGGCTATGCTAATGATAGGACTGTGATGCAAATAATCGATTTTCACCTTCGATTTAAGTGAAAAGACAAATATTTAACTAGGAGAACTTTGAGGGAAAGTTGAAGTGAAAATTGATTATGCTAAATAATTAAACGATTCGTAGAGAATTTTAAAAAGTTGAGCTACACACCACCACACACACACACACACACACACCGATATTAAATAAAACTTGGCTTTGCTTTTTAGTTGTTAGTTAACGTTTTTGGATTCACTGAATACATATGTCAACTAAAAAGGTCTTTTTGACTTTAATGAACTCGAATGAATAGAAATAATAGCAGTGACTTTTGTGAATCTGAATTTTAAATGAAAATTGAATCCAAATTTAGGTGTAGGAGTTTTTATTTTTGAATTTGATTATATACTTATTTGTTGAAACAGATGGACAGCTTCATGAAAAAACATGCTATTGTTAAGCTGAAATTTCAAAATATTTTGAAGCTTAAATGAAAATAAATGATTGGTCGCACATTTTCAGCACACAGTTTAACGTTTTTTTACTTTTTATTTAATTTTTTCGACTATACCTCCCTATATTACTGTCACTATAAAATTAATCAAACTTGAAGAAAAATTTGAGTCAACAATAAATATTATAATATATGTATGTAAGTGTTTGTGTTGTTTTTCTAGAATAAGTAGTGAAATAAAAGCCTAAGGTTTTGCTTTGATGTAATATGATAAAGATTTGAACAAGTTTTAAATGTACTTTGATTTCTGTCAAAAAATAAATATAACCTGATTAATAATCACTTTGCCAAGTTTAAAAACTCTGTGTTATATTCACCTTATGACTAACTAAATCTAAACTTTGATTTATTCACATAATCTAGCAAGAAAAGTTGTAGAGAATCTACCAATTTATACAAAGTCGATGAAAATATCAATCAAATAACAAAAACAAGTGGTATTTAAAACTGTATATAAAAGAAGATGAGAGAGAGAGAAACTCTGTTAATTTTCTTTTAAGCAACTTCAGCGACTAGTTGTCCAGCTGTCCTGGTGATTATTTGGATATAGATCTTGTACAGCATATTAAACCTTACTATGTATTATATAATATAATGCTTTTACATTTGTTTCTGACAAACCAACTCTTGGTTAAGTTCTTAGAATCCTTTAAATATGTAACTGGTATTTCAAAATTTATTATCTAGAATCAACTACCGTATAAGGAATGACAGTTGATCAAAGGCGCATGTCCTTCAAAATAGCCCTTGCCTTCATCACTCGCCAGTCCAGGAATGCGACACTCTGATGATCACCTCAGCGTTGAAATTGTGGATGCTAAATATTTCGTGATTTCCTGTTCCTTGGTGTTTTTTGGTTAGATGTTTAACGAATTTTTCGATATTCTTACGTCAAGTTTCTTCTCGTACTGTCTTTGCGTTAAAATTAGCATTAGCAACATATATCATACCAATCATCTGGTGTGGGCTTAAATTCGAAAGAGATTGTGAATCCAAAATCTCCCACCACTCTTTGCAGAATAAATTTTACCATTCAGAAGTCATTTCCAATCCACACTTTTTCCACAAGGGCATCTGGAATTATCGCGGGGATGGTATCACCTCAACATTAATACCGCTGATGGGAATGTCCGAACTGCACGTTAATGCTAGAATCAATTACACACATTTCTGACTAACTTGCTCTGTAAATTAAATTTATTTACATGAAAATATTATGTATACAATATTTATACATAAAACTTTCAAAGTACAGATCACATTATTTTTTTCCGAGACTTCAGAACCATTTTTTTCCATCGGGAAGGTCAATGGTTATCGGAATGGTTGAGCACCCAGGGATTATCTGTTCTTGACAACACTTGCAGATTTTGCAAGGGTTTCTCTTTCTGCTTACAAATAAGGTTTAGGAGTTGACAAACAACTATTTTCTCTCTATTTTCAATAGGATTTCCATTTTACCATAGCTACTATAGCTCGTCTTTAATGTGAATTCCGATTCATGGGGTGTCTTTGTGACAATGTTGCATCGAAATGGTTGAGCACTCGGTGATTGTCTGTTCTTGACAACACTTGCAGATTTTGCAAGTGTTGCTCTTTCTTCAAACTAAAAAGGTTTGGAAAACAACTATTTTCTCTCTTTTTTCAATAGGATTTCCATTTTACCATAGCTACTATAACTCGGCTTTAATGTGAATTCCGAGTCATGGGGTGTCTGTGTGATTGTGTTGTATCACTCCAATTAATATCAAAATGAAGAGAAATGGACCCTCTATACACGAAAAGTAGAATGATGCATGTTATGTGATTTATTATATCAACAGTCTATTATGTAAATTATATGTCATTTTCTGGCTACATTTGTTACTTTGGTCTGTAAATACATTAAACGAAACTATTTGCTTACTCGGAAAGCCAAATATCTAAATTTGAATATAATTTTTTTTTGGAAAATTTCACATTATAACACTATCAGAGGTATAATAGATATATGATGTAAATTCTATATATATTTACAGGAACCGCCTTTATAATTCAAGTTAGAATTAACATTTAATTGGGGTGTTCTTCACTTAGCTCTCTCGGACCTTTATCTCTTTTCATGACATTTTGATGCCTTTATAAAAGCTATCTAATATAATTTTTGCAGACTAAAATAATACAAAAATTACATTTTTCTAAAAAATATTGCATTTATAGTTAAAGTTTAAAACTGGATGAAAAAATCATAACTTATAAACATTTTCGTAAAAAGAGTGGTGGAACGAGCCTTGTCAATCCGGTTGCAGCAAAGAAATATGTGTCAGAAAGAGAATCACTTGACCATGGTTCAAAATTACGTGGTCCGTCGCCAAAAGCCCTCGTGTAGCTGAACAGTGCGACGTTAATATTAACTCACTAACTCACTCAGTCAGAAAGAGAAACATTTTGGAAGTAAAAAATTAGAATGAGTTTGTATCGAGTGGAGATTCTGTGATTGGACGTCTAGAATAGTAAACTATTTTTACATTTAAGTCTGTGTGATAAGCTCTACCAAACTTTGGGTTGTGTAATGATATGCATTCCTTTATCAGAAATTATTATTATATGTTTTTGAAAAGAGTTCAAAACAATAATTTTTTCTAGAAAATATAAGAATTTAACGGTCAACTAAATTAGACTCTAAGCTTCTTCCTGTTCTCAATTTTATGAAAATATTTTGAATAAAAAAAATATTTTTTGTTCTTTCTCTTTACAGAGCCGTTTGATACTATATCTTGGCTAATGATACTTCTTATTAGTATTCAAGGCGCTGCCTTGGCGATTTTCTGTTTCGAATGGCTTAGTCCTTACGGTTATGATATGAAAATGCTACCACCTAGAGGTAAGTGATTTAATAACGTATTTTTTGATGTTGAAAAATATTGCACCGTTTACATAGAATTTTTTTGTTAAAATTTAAAAAGTAGGTAATTTTTTTTAGTCTATTTAAAATCTAAAAATGTGTAAGAGACTTTTAAAGAAATGTAATGCCTTCTATAAGGGAAAAATTTAAAACTGTCCAGAGAAAAACTTTGCATGGAATTTATTTAATAGCTTATGTTTAATAGCTTTAATAGCTTTTCTTAATTTATCGGTCTGCACAAAACCACATAGAAACAATAAAAAGTCGATTAATCTGAAAAAATATTGCAATATATGCAGCGATTCAAAGCAAAAATTATTTATCATTTGTTGATAGAAAAAAAAAATAGTCGAATTTTAATTTATTTACGTGTAAAGGTACTTACGTATTATAAAAAGTCTTATGTAACGTAATGAAAGACATCGGCAACTCAAAAGACGTCCTCAAATTATGTAGTTATTATTACTGTGTTTAACCTCACACACCCACATTCGGGAAAGATTTTTCACTTTTGGCTGCACATCGCGCCATTTGGCGATGTCTTCTATTTTAACGAAACTGGTAGATCAAAGTGCCAGTATTAATATAAACATAATTTTTACAAAGAAAATAATTTGAAATTTGAAATGTTCAAAGGTTAATTTGAATGGCTTAAAATTTTCAGATTCTACCTCTGAGAATGTTCTTAGGGTGTATTTGACTAATTTTAAAAGATCTAGTTTGCATAAAGTTCAAAACTAATAAAAAAAAATGGAAGAATATATAAAGCCATATTTTAACCATTATTTATTACTACTGAGGGCTAAAATTATATTCAGCGAAATAGGTACTGGTCCTTATAGAGTACGTATAGCTAATTTCATTCTTGATTATGGTTTTCGTATATATTCCTTAAAATATTTAGATACCTTTTATATTTGTTGAAGTTATATTTTATTAAGTACATCACATCTTGAAATGTATGAAGATGATTCTCGACATTGCATACATTTGAATCCGAAACAAAAAATGTTATTATGTAAAAAAAATTAATATTTAGAGAGAAATATTCCGTAGATGACGAAATAAAACATATAAAAGTACTCTGTTCGTAACGGTTAGTTATGTTCCTTTGAGATATTTCATATTCTTATTCATCATTTATTTTTGAAATCTTTAACATTGAAAGTGTGTTTATGTCAGACAAAATGCTATTTTCTCATTTCATGACATCTCAGAGGATCCATTTGACAGCAGAAAAAGTAAGTCGTACATTCGAAAGAAGTAGGCTTATATGCAAGCAGCTCGCGAAGTATGTAGAGCTAGAAGAGTTATCTTGTTTAAGGACAGAATAAATACTGCATGTGTGCATCCTTTAACTATTATGACAGTATAAACAAGAAAATGTTTTGTTTATTTGCAAAAATACTGCTTTCTTATTCCATTTCCATCATATATTATAACACAATAGATTTAGATATTCTTTTTAATAACATTTTTGCATAAAATATTCTTAAGGAAAAGGTTTATATACATTTTGTTATTTAAAACCTTCTACTTATAACGTAAATTGTTAAGAAATTTTGCTATTTATTTCTTTTTTATCGAATCAGTATTTCTAAGTAAATATACTTTTCAAAGGTACAATAATGTAGTTGTAGTTCTTGTACAATAGATTAAACTCTTAACTGCCAGTGTATATATCTGTCTCATTCAAACAGTTCCAAAAGTGCTCCAGACGTATATATAGGTCTTTCCAAAATACAATACTTTTCTTTTTCTTTGCGCTGCTAATATTAAAAATATTCCAAATGTTTTTGAAAACAATAAAACGTCCTTGACAGTGTATGTGAAGAATCTGCTTATTTCAGAGAAAATTTGCTTATTTGTGTCTTTTCTTCCCATCCGAATACATTACGTATGTTTGCCTATATAAAATACTATGATACTGGGAAGCAAATCCCGTAACTTTTAATTGGCAGTTAAAGGGCTAAAATTCAAGAATTTCCTTTTTTCCCCCTTGAAAACAGAAACAACAAATTTTTTGGATAAGGAACACGTGAAAACTTTTTATATATATATATTAATGGTAAAAGTAATAAGAAACAGTTAATATAAGAAAAAATCGTCTTCAAATGATACTCTTTAATTTGGGGAAGTGCTTTGAATCACATGAAAGTATAAATTTCTAATCACATAAAAAAAACTTTATATTTTTCCTTTTTAATTAATCTTCTACACGTATAAATTACATTTATTAGCATATATTTCAAACTTTAAATTTTTATACTACTACAAATTTCAAATTAACTCAATAATTTGTACCATTTAAATTGAAAATAAAATACGCTACACATAAAAATAACCATTGTGTATTTATTTAAGGTATCCGACTACGTTTGAAACCGTTATTTAAAAAAAAAACGTATAAATGGCTAATTTTTATGATATTTAGTGTCATTTAGGTTAGAATACATGTATAAAATTGTTTTAAGGATATTTTGACAGAAATAATTTATATATTTAAATGCAATATTTTGGCAAAAAATTAACTTAAAATAACTTTTCTCAAAATGTTCTCCTTTTATAAAAAATGATTCTAAAATCATAATATTTTGTTTATATAAAGTAAAGACTTCACCAGAGAGTCCGAACTATTTTTTATTTTGAAAAATTCACATTATTTTCAGAGTTACAACCCATTGAAATAATTATCGCCATTTTTTTCTTAAAAATTTTCCTTCTGTTGTCGTAAAACATGGATAAACCCAATTCTAAGTTACATATTTCAAAAATTCTAGTTGAGCCTATACAGGCAACATATTATTATAATAGAAGTATTTTTCACTAAAGGAGAATATTTTGAAAATAGGCCATTCTATGTCCATTTTTTGTCAAAATATTGTACTTAAATAATTTTTTTATTATAATATTCTTAAAACAATCTTATATACATTTTCTAATCTAAGTGACACTAATATCATAAATATTATCCATTTATATGCTTTTGCAAAATCACGGTTCCGAACAAGTCGGATACCTTAAATACCTAATACTTGAGGCACAGAATTTGATTGTTACTAATTTTCTTACTCATTCTTGCATAATAATTGCGGATTAACTTTAAAAAACGCATTCATATGTTTGCCACTCTGGTGTGATGAATCATTATACTTATTTTTATGTCTTCGTAACACTTTCATAGCATGCGTAAATAAATGTCAAAACGCATATGTACATATATAAATACATTTCAATAATCTTATGTATTTGTGGGAAATTAAATGTTATTAAATACTTTGAATTGCTAGAAAATTTGGTACTTTCCCATGCAATCAGTTCCTTCCTGAGTATGCAAAACTGCAGGAACATGACGCGTCATGAACTTCACTGATATGCGAAGTATTTTTGAGCCTATTCATATTAAGATTCCTGCAGAGCGGAACCCTAACCCATAGGATTGTGAGGTGAAGGAAACATTTTATGTAGTCTGATGCAAGACATTTGAGATATACTTTGTAAGGCATTCGCCCGTGGATGATGCCTTACTTCTAAATTATCCTCGTGACCTAGGGGTGTGGGAATGAATGAAGAACCAGGCGTTGCCATAATCTTAATATCTCTTTATTAATATCTTAACTTAAACACTATACAATGATAATATTTATATTTTAACTCAGAGGATCTAAGGTGAAGAAATACACAATACGTATTACCATATAGGTGCGATCCTGACCACTATAATTACTTTACCGCTTACGTCTAACCTCTGTTTATACACAGTTCCTCATATTTAGTAGAACGTTCCTACCTCTATATCATAGGAAGCAGCAGCACTCTCAAATCCTCAATGTCGTTTCTTTATCTCGCGTAGAATGGTATCCACCTTGACTTGAATTCTGGAATATCGGCTTACTTTAGCTTACGCGTTTAAACTCAGACTCGTATAATCACTTTCCAAAAGGCCTCTCCGCTTACGCTAAACTTCTGTTATTTAAAAGGTTCCTACTTTGCACAATCACGCTTCGCTTCTGGATTTGGTTGGAAAGAATTTGCCTTTTTCGACCCCAAAGAACCCAAGAGGATAATTAATAGTAAGCGCGATGAGCCTGTCACAACTTAATAACACTCATGTCAGCGAATTTAAATGGACAGTGTTGGATGCTGAATTCAGAAGAGTATTCATACTGAATTCATACTACTTATACATTCAATATGTGTGCTATTGGTTTGTTTCATTCCAATTATCCAAACCCATCAGAATTCGCATAAATTGAAAAGAAGTTGAATTATCCAAAATAATCCTTAGCATCAGTCATTTGTTGTCTTCTACAGACATCAGAATTTTCAAATCGTGCCAACAGTCTCCTACTATGACATAAACTCCAAGAAACTGCCCATGTAAGTTGGCATACTCGCTTCATAACATCATTGAATTTATGCCCTGAAATATATTTCCAGCAGCTTAATACATCTTAAACGTTACTTGCCAAATTATTCAACGTGTTTCGTAGTCATCACATGCCTGATGATGGTACTGCCTTGCAGTACATTACCAGCACATGGGGACCTTCGGCTCTGAAAGCCAGCATCAAGAATGGACTTGGTGTGGTTCATACCCCTGTACATGTTAATGACTCAATATTGAAATGTGTAAGAATTTGACACTACAAAGTTATTAAGATTAGCTGTATTTTTTAATTTCTTGCCTGTCAGTTTTATTTTTTAGATAGCTACAAGATTTCCTGGTGGAAAAATTTAGCTATCGAGTATTCCCCAATTATAAACGAAGTATCTTTGGAGCTATTGTATGTAATCTTAGCTTGCTAGAGCTCACAGCAAATAATATACAAATTACTATCTTTTCTAAGTGGAATTGAGAGAAATTTTTAATAAATACGATACAAAATTGCTTAAATTATTTTTTTTTCCTGGACATTAGTTGGATACAGGCATACTAATTTCTTTTCAGCTTAAAAACTGCTTAACATTTAGATATCTAATATGTATTCTTTTGGAACTTTTCTAATTAATGAAGAATGAGATTATATCAAAAAAAGAAGGAAAAAAACCGAGATTATATTAAAAATGAAGCGTTCAGTTTTGTGAATCACTTAATTATTTACTAAAACAGAGTATTAAAAATCGCTTTTTTTTTTCTGGTTTAGTCAAATGCAGTATTTAAAAGGACACATTAATCAAATATATATATATAAAAACTAAAAAGTAAAAATAAAGGCTTATGAAATCAAAATATTGTTTTTTAAAAAAGTAGGAATTTTTTCCCCTTCAGAATAAATAATCTTATTTTTATATGTATGAATACTTTCAGAAAAGAAATATTAAATCTTTTAAATCAATCTTTTAAAAAATTAAATTGTGTACTGTTTATTAAAAACACTTTTTAATCCTTTTATTTGTAATTGTAATCTTCTTATTGCTTTTTTTTCACTTTTCATTAAATAAGTTTTTCCCTTAAAGTATAATCCGAAGAGGAAAAACTAAGAAAAAAAAATGATTTACTCTGCGAATAAGTGTGCCCAAATAAAAGTTCTCATAAATTATTTTTGAATGCAAAAAAACAACAGTTTAATTCATCTATCAGCAACTTTCTAGAATTCCTAAAAATAATATATATATATATATATATATATATATATATATATATATATATATATATATATATATATATATATATATATATATATATATATATTATGTAACATTAAAAACTTATTAGTTATTGTTTAGATCGTAAGTATCATTTTAATTTTCTTTATAATTGCATTTTTAATGAGCTTAAGATTAACGATTCCTTTAATATATTTATTTTAAATAGGTTCGTTATTTTTTCTTTGTACATTTTTTTATTAAGTTCAATATGTTTTTGTATGGTCTTAAAATTCTATTACTATTGGCTGTTTTTTATCATTTCTGCATTTACTCACAAGAAGGCGCCACAGGTTATTTTTTAAAAACTTTTAATCTTTAGCTTTTTGAATCTTGTCTTAAATCCTTAATTTTATTTTATTTATTTGTTTTTTGAGTTTACTTTCCTGTAATTATTCTTCATTTTTTAGAAATTTATAAATGCTCATTTATGTGTGTGATTTTTTTTCTTTTGTTTCAAGAACTTTTTATTTTTTATGTGTTGCTGTTGTATTGTCTTCTTAAAAAGTTTCCTATTTCTATTAATATTTTTGGGTTTGCGACTTAGGTATGCAAATTATAGTTTTTTTGCTTAGTATTTTCACTGGGATCTAAGTTATATTTTAAATATTCATTTTCTTATATTATGTTTATATTTTCTGAGTATTTTTGGAATCTTATTCTTGCACTAATTTATCGTCAAACCTGTCAAGTTGTATAAGTAAATGTAGATGAAGGTTAATTGGCCTGAAAGTTGCTTAGCCCACACATTTGTTTTGCCAGTTAAGGCTAAAAAATTTCTTTTTTAACTGCAAGAGCTATCTCATACGTGACCAATCTTCTCATAATATGTACAGTCGGACCTCTATTCAACGAAGTCGCTAAATCCCGGAAAAAAATTCGTTACATGGAAAATTCGTTACATAGAGGTTCATTTTTCAACATACTTTATAAACAACATGAAACAAATTTTAAATTCAGAAACACTATTAATTAAAAAAAAAGTGATTTTTCACACCTTTTTGTAAATTATTATCTATTTATTTTACAAATCTTACCCATTAAAAAAAGAAGAAAAAGCTACAAAGAAAACAAGAAAAAAGAATGTAAAGGAATATACTGTATTTTCAACATTAAGAAAATAATTTTATATAAAAAGCAATGAATTTTTAAGGATTTTTTTTTTCTAATTTAAAGCATACAAGTAATTTTAAACATTCATTATTTTATAACTAGGAATTGTTAACATACATTACCACAAGCGATCTTAAATTTAATTACTCATAAAGTTTGTTAATTTTGCTTGAAAAAATGCTTTGTTTCATAATACGCGTCACATGTTTGCAATGCGCCAAAACTCCTTCAGGCGTATTTTTCCGTGTCTTTTCTTAAATTTTTCTAGTCCTCCATTGTTACCTTGAAATTGGTCGTATTCCAATGGCTTCACAAATTGAAGAGCTTTCTCTATTACGAAAGTTTCAGAGATCGGTACATTTTTATCTCCATTATGCGTATCCACTTCAAAACTGCCTCGTCGACCACTTCATAGACACATGCTCTTAAACGTTTTGAACAAAAATTCGATGAATCATAATTTTGTAACTTATCTCGGTTTTTTTATTCTAGTTGATAAGCTGTTTGGAGGAGTACTAAATTTTAAAGCGACATCCTTTATACTTTAAAAGTAAGTGGAAACAAATTGAATCACAAGAGAAATACTTCGTTATATAGAAAATGCACTTTGCCATTGGGAGGTTATTTTACGAAAAAAATCGTGAAATGTTCTTGGTTCTAGGAAAAAGCTCGCTATATAGAAAAACTTGCAATGTAGAGGTTCGTAATATGGAGGTTCAACTGTATTTTTATTTATTATTTTTTATTGAAAATGTATATTATTATTGTTGAAAGCTGATTTGGAATTATAGTTACATGCAATTTATTCGAAGTAAAACTACGGTCCTTTGTTGACTAAAAAATGCTAATTTTGAAAGTCTTTGAAAAGCTGAATCATTATTAAGAGATATCTAAAAATTAAGAACTCATATATAAAGCATTACTGTTGGAAATATTGAATAAAAAATTTGCCTGTTTTATATAATAATTTTAAGTTATCCGACTACGTTCGGAACCATGATTTTAAAAAAGTGCATAAATAGATAATTTTCATGATATTTAGTGTCACTTAAATTAGAATAAATGTATAAAATTGTTTTAATGACATTATGACAAAAAAAAAATGATTTAAATACAATTTTTTGCCGAAATATCGTATTTAAATAATTTTGTTTTGTCAAAATGATCTTAAAACAATTTTATATATATATTCTAATCTAAGTGACACTAAATATCATGAAAATTATCCATTTATGCGCTTTTGCAAAATCACGGTTCCGAACGTAGCCGGGTACCTTAATATTTTTTAAATTAATATTATTCTTAATATATATACGCAGGAGAATCTCCTTAATCACACATGACTATTTAAGATTCTTATTTGCAGCAGATTAATAAATTTCCGTGTTGAACGAGATGATGCAAAGTATGTAGCTGTAAGCTGAATTCACTGAGAAGGACATGTATTTCTTTTTATTTGAGACGAAAAAAAATAGGAAATTAGCTGTAAAAAGAAAGATTAGAATAAATAAATTACTTGCTTTATATCTATTGTGATAAGAAAAAAAGCACATATTTTTAAACAAGACAAAATAAAATGGCAATTACCTGCATAATAGGGGATTTACATAAACCTAGAGCATAACAATCGAAGCTATTCTGCAGTTCTATGTTCCAAAATAGTTATACGAAAAAAGAAATGTTCGAATTAATGGTATCTGGATTAATGAGGATTTACTGTAATATATTTTCTACTATTCAAGTAGTCCATAAGATTTTAATGTTTTTTTTAACCACCCAAACATTTTAAAATGACAAAAAAGAAGAATTTATCGTGCTTTCTTTTAAGAATTAATTTATAAAGTTGTAGAATTTGTGTGTGAAACTCATCCTTTGTTTTTCTTTGAAAAATAAATAAAGAAATACTGTGAGTACATTGTATTTTTTTCAGTACTAATGGTTATTTTCCAATACTTATATTTAATATTCTACCCAAAAATAAAAATGAAATGAAAATCATTAATACGCTTTATTTAATTGTATTTTTAAACGAATGATTTTTAAATTTAAGAAACAAATCGCTTTAACATTTAAACCTCTCTCTAGTTATTATGAATAATATTTCTAGAAATGTTTACTTTGAAGCAATATTTGGGCTAAATTGTATGAAGATTTAACCTTTTATAAATTATACTAAAATATATTTCAAAACGTTAGTTTGTATCTCTTTCCCCATTGAATGGAAAACTGCTTCTTGAATTTGGAGCAATAATTCCTGTAAGCCTAATAAAATTCAAGGAAAAATAGTTTGTATTTAAATCAGTATATATATCAGTAATACTTTTGAAAGGTTGGAATGAGTTGCATGCACTAATAAAATATAAACTCAAATAACTAACAAAATAAAGAGAAATAGGATTCAGTCAAAATAAGTATGTCATTTTAAAAGAAGTAAAAGGTTTTAGAAAAGCAAATATTGTGCTCAAATATTTGCACGCATATTCGAGATTAAGTCATGACGCCAAAAAACAGTAAATCTTAATTCCTTATCACACGTAACCGATCGTTTCGAGCAATTTTTACTGAGTTGCCGTAGCAATCGCTTTGAACAACTTCTTGCTAGTGAGCAGAAAAAATTGTTCGAAATTAAAATTGCTCCAAATTTCAGTCAATAGGGTTCTTCGTCTCCTGCGAGAAAATAAGATGGTTGTCTCTTCTTCGTCAAGCGCAGTATCAGAAATGTACGTATTAAAATGGAGCTAAATGATGGAGAGCGCTCTAATTGACGAAGATGAATAATTTCCATTCCTATAGAATCCTAAAACTCCCATTTCGCTAAAAAGATTTTTTAAAAATTAGCGAGCGCAGCGGTACTACCGGCGAGTAATTTTTGTATGTGGAAATAGAGCGCTGATGACGTCAGAGCATGTTGTTTTGTTTATGGCAACCCTTCACCTTCAGCTGCTTTACAAAATTGGGCGAAGCGGTTGCTCGAAAAATGCGTGTGTGATAAGGCTTTTTACTTTGCTTGATCGCATTTGTTTTTGATATTTTGTGCAAAAAAAACTGTCTTTCATTTTTCAATAACTAAACACCATATTTTTCTTTCCATTCATTAATCGGTCATATATAAGCAAAATTTCAAGTTAACATGTCCTTATGATCCTTCCACTATTCCGAATAATAGTAGTCAACATTCTCTAACTATATAGAAATTCAATAACTATGTATTAAAAAGAGAGAATAAAAACTTGTCGACTTATCAGGCACTGCTGCAAAAATAAAAATAAAAACCTATAATTTGATTTATACACTTCACTGCAAATCAAAACCATATTCCGTTTCTTGGGTGTTATGATTTTATCTTTATTTAATTATCCATAATCAGAACTCTCAATGACAGCTAGAAATCGCAGCAATTCTGTCCTTAAACAAGTTCCAACCTATAACTGCATGATTTTCATTACGCTGACTGCATGCGCGTGAAGCATAAATTAAATCTCGAGCTTTGTAGTAAACAATATATGCCGCTGCCTCACATTTTCACGAAAGCATGAAAGCATAACTAATGATTTTAATAAAGACTGCTAATCTTGTAGTACTCTGTATGGCGAAACCCGTTAAATTAGTGAAGCAATTCGGCGTAAAACTTCAAGGTTAATTAACTTCCCAAGCTCACATCTTCACAAAAGTTAGAAGTGCCTGGTGAAAAGTTTGACGCCGGATTCTAATTTGGTGCAGATAAAGCCAATGAATCGTCTCTGATATTCGTTTTGTGCTCTATTATTGCATTGGAAGTGACATGTGTTTAGACTCGTTTTCTAATTTAAAGAACTGTCACATGGTCGAAAGATGAAGGTTTAATTAAAAAAGTGACAATTGTTGTAGATTGGATAAGAATTCATGTCATGGTTATCTGTTAATAATTTGTCACTTGTTATTTGTAAGTATTCTGATGTATTTATATTGAAATGATTTCAGTCTTTCAGTAAATTAAATTCACTGGTAAAGAAATCATGTATGAGTTTTTAAAATTGAAGTAAATTTTGTTGTTATTTCTATATTTTACATTAACTTATTAATGTAATTTAATCTTTATATACACGCTTGTGACAAAATGTGGAAATAGATAAATCCAATATAGATATCGTATTATCGTGGCTTGATTATAAGATATATATATATAATTTTTGTTATTTTGTGGTTAATTTCATATAATATTGATGCTACGAGAGATAAGAGAAAAAAGGTTGCATGTCAAAAAAAGAAATATGGTAGAAATCAGGTCCCTGTTCATTGAGTCAGGTCTCGGCGGATGTTTTCACAGCAGTCATGAAATATATGAGCACATTAGAAATGATTTCCTGCACGCTACTGTAGTCCAGCTCTAAAGAGATTTCACAGTTACCCGTCGATCATTCTGAATCATTTGTTCAATTCATGATTTCTACCGTTGAAGAACTTGGCCGGCCGCTTCCAGTCAAACTTCGGTTTTCGACATCCTGTCTGCCTGATTGAAAAGAGTGACACCATTTCTCTACATGTTGTTTGCTGATTACTTCTTCCATAAACTACCCAGATTTGACTGTGAGTGGCATATGCGGGCACATTCTTTGTCCATAAAAACGAGACCAATTTCCTAAGTGTTTTGCCATTTCATTCGTCCTGAACCGTTTGAGATCTTTCACTGCGAACCCGAAAACCAGCTGTATGACAAGTAGCGCCATTTGTTTTCACTTTGTGGGAACAAAATTTCTCCACAATATGTAGCTTTTAAATGCTGCGGCTTGTAACCTTTTCCTCTGACCATCCCTCGTATATAAAATATATAGGGGAATACTAGGAATATCCATAATACACCAGATGTAATGAAACCTATACTACATCAGTGATTAAAACATATTTAACTAATTTAATCTCAACTCAGGCATTTGTTTATTTTATTGTTGACTTTCGTAAAGGAAAGAAAATAATAAAATTACTGTTAGGATAGTGTGGATTTTAATGATAAAATGAAATGAAAATTGTTTATGTTTGGATCATTATAAATTGTAATGTGATATTGCTTCAATAAAAATAAATCATATAACTTTGATGCAATGGAGTTAAATAAGGGTGAAGAGTTTTGTTCCAATTATGGAATATATATACCTCCAATCAGTATAAGAAATACTTAATATTCTAAATGGAAAATATTTTTTCCAAAATGGTGTCACAATATTAGTGATAATTAAAAGCTGTTTGTTAACTCAAGGCACAAATACTAATTATTACAAATGAATAAGCACATATATTAATAAAAGTGGGGAAAATATACTGAGGTAAAAATTAATGTTTGGGTTGTTTACATGAAAAAAGGTTTTGATAAGCCGTATTAAGGAATAAAACAATAATTAAAGACTTTTTTAAAAAATAATTTGCATTTATGCTTTGTTTTTTTATAAGAAATTATGGGCAAACAATGGTGAAAAAAGAATATTGTTTAACATTAAGAAAAAGGAAAGTTTTTTTCCTCTTTAACTCACAGAAAACTTTTCAATTTAAAAAATAAAAATTGTAATCAAATAAATAATATAAGTAAAGGGACAAAATATTAATATTTTAGTTTTCTTTTTTTTTTTACTATTACCGGGCGTATCACCAGCAAATATTTCGAATATCACTTATAGTACATTGCTGAATACTGTTTTAGTTTTCGACGGACCACGCAATTTTTTTGACTGGACGACACCTTACCACACCAACGGGAGGACGTTTCAGCTCTCGACAGATTTGGCGTGCATCGCTGCCCTACACGGCGGGTCTTTAGTGGTACTGGGCTCGAACTCGTGACAATGCCAGCCGCGATCCGATACCTATACCACTCGGCTACCGCGGCCACCGTAGTACATTGCTAATTGCTGTACTATGTGTTAGTAAATAACTCATGCAATATTCGTGAATGAGTTAAAAAATCAAAACCACACTTTTTCCACAAATCTTTTTTGTTCAATGTGTTGTGGATTGAAGGACTAAAAAATCCCCCCCCTCCATTCTAATGAGGCTGCGGATTGATAATTTCCATTGTCAACTTAGCACATTCTCCGTGAGCTGGTATCACTTTTTTGTCTGGCAAAATATAAGTGGATATCAAATGCCACAATGTAATTTTGATGCCCAGTTTCCTTTCTAGAGAGAGAAGCATCTGAACTCTGATGATGCGAAATTGTACCAGAGATTTAATTTTGCCGAGAGCATCCAAGACAAACAGACATTTTAGGAATCTTTAGCATGACACATATTCATATGACCAGGGACGTCATAGCATGAGCCTGGTAATCATGGGCCTTGGTCTAGATACCCGATCACAATGGAGGCCTCGTCTCATTCTCGACTGAGTCTTAAGATCACGATTCGAATAATTTAAATGGTCAAATGTTTTTTTCCTAGCCGCCCATCCGGTTAGTGACGCTGACTGCGGTGCATAGGGCCTGGATTCGATTCTCGGAGAAGGCATGGATGTGTGTATTGTAATCCTGCATGACTTTAAATTCCTTCTTTCCTTTGTAACGTGTGCTTCACGTTTACTTCTGTAACATCCCCTTTGATATTTTGTAGAGCCCGATTTATAAATGTTCTCAAGTGAGTGAATATTAACGTCGCACTGTTCAGCTACGCGAGGGCTTTTGGCGACGGGCCACGTAATTTAGAATCATGGTCAAGTGACGCGGACGAAACCTGAGCTGGCACCCCCTCGCCTAACTACCACACCACACCCTCGGGAGGATGATTCAGCTCTCGACAGATTTAACGTGGATCGCTGCCCTACACGGCGGGTCTTTATTGGTACTGGGATCGAACTCGTGACATGCGTGCCATGATCCGATCACTTTACCACTGGGATAAATGTTCTCATTAAAAATAAATAAATAAATTTTTTTCTTGTTGTTTTCTTCCCAAAACTGGAAATTTTCGACAATATGTCAATATGCCATATCGTGTTCATTCAGTCATAGTTCATTCAGTCGGACAGTCGGTCGAGCTTGTTTCTGCGATTATAAGTCATGCGCATTTATTTGTTTCGGTTTATTATTCGAACGAGTGTTTGACAACACATGCTATGTACTGTCTACTTTTAAAGGTCATAGTATTGTCATTAAAGTCATAGTGAGGCCTACATTTGTGTGAGGGTTCAGGGCCTACTTTTGCATAAGGCCCCAGGGCCTTAAGAAATCTTATGACGTCCCTGCATATGACATGAAGGATGTCGTTTTTTTTCATCATAAAAATCCACTGAATTGGGCAAGGGTCGAACCTGCAAACTTGAGCGTACGAGGCTAGAGCCAATCCTGGCACAAAACAATATTATTATCCCGGTGAAATTTTATGAATGAAATGTATGCGAATGCGTATATTACCTTTTGAGACAGGTTTCTCCCATTGTAATTTGGACTGATGTTCTGGAACAGCTTGGTTAAATTAGTCGTATTAATCAAATTGTAACTCTATTTTATTTTTTTTTCTTGGAAAATTCCTGCGTTGCCACGATTCAGGCTTCTCATTAAGTGAGAAATAGTTCAAACTTCATTTGCATAATTATTTCTTCCCTATATATTTTTTCATTGTATATTCTTTCGTTGTATATTTGATTCGTTTTCTACCTAGCGCATTTTTTGAGAGAAATATTATAACAATTAAAAATTCTATTCAGTATTAACTATCTTAGAAATTTACTTTACTCCCGCTCAATCATTCCTGATATCTTTTATTCACAGGAAAATTTTCAACTCTTGAAAATACAATCTTATTAAGCAGTATTAAAATTTACCACTTTATACAAGGAAATTATCATTCCCTGACTCTTACAAATAACTGGAAATGTCTGGAATTGTCTAAACATGTCTGGAATTGTCTAGACATCTCATGAAGAATTTCAGCACTGAAATTAGTTATGACTATTAATTCTGGCAGAATACCCTATATGGGACTAGATGCAAAATACCTATGTCAATTGAAAAAGTTCATTTAGTTGTAGTATTTCATTCTGTAACTTTCCAGACTTTTAATAGTTCTCAGAGTATCTTGAATTTAATTCACATCGTATATAATTAAATAAAGCTTGGAAAAGAACCTGAAATAATAAAATTTTCTAGACAACTTATTCCTTCAAACAAAAATTTGAAAACATAATACAATCAGACACCGATTTATCGAACTCCTATGTAATACATTTCAGGATTTAACTAATTTTTCTCTTTCTTCGATCAAAATAAAGACAAAAGCACCTATTTAATGAAAAATATACTCCAATTTAATGAATTACTTCAACAGCTGAAGTTTTTTTATTAGTCTGAATTATAAAAATTTGGATTTTTCGTCAAATATCTCAACTTTTTTGTTCGGAGTAGAAAATGACTTCTTTTGACGCTGCGAATTTTTACGGGAAAGAGTGAACCATTATTAGACTTTACAAGTGCAGATAAATTATGAGTGTAATTTATCATGTGAGTTTTGAATAGGACAGGAATTTTCTTTCTTATCTAATCTCACTCCATAATACAGGGATATTTTAAAATTTTAAAGATTATGATACATTTGATGAAGAAATGTCTATCTGTGTAACTGAAATTGCGGAAATTGTTAATTCCTCGAAGCTTACGAAATGCGATTCTGATGCAGAAATTGATAATGAAACTTCTTATGCGAACTGTTGTACTTCTAACGCTTTATACTGTTTGGAAACTGTGAAAACATACCAAATATGCTACAGGATGTAAATGATACAGTATTTTTTTTCTCTGCATAAAGTCGAAAATAATTCTTTCGAGTCAGAAATCAAAAAGATTGCCAAACAATGATTAGTCAGTATTTTGAGATTTCAAATTAAATGGTGCTTAAAAATTAACTAATAGTACTTTTAGCTGTTGAATAAAAAGTGTGCACTTTCTAACTGTGAATATTTTTTGTGTAATTACTTATTACAGAATTTCTGAAAAGGTAGAACACATGTATTTCAATCTGATTACATGATTTTCTTTTCAAATTATGCGAGAAACACGAAAATAAAGTTCAAATAAATGCTTAAAAAATAATGCCACATTTTTTTATTGTTCAATAGGATTATGAAATGGTTCTTATAATGGAATATTAACAGCGTTTTCCGTTGCACGTTCTTGCATTTACTGTCTTCCCTTATGGGGGATATTTAAGTAAAAGATTACAAGCTGTGACAATTTTAGGGGGTTTTTTGCGTGATTTTTTAACTTTATGATTCTATATTTCATTACTTGCATATTATTTACTAATAATTTAATTCGTCAATTCCATTCACTATTTAGAAAAAAAGAGACCAATAACTTTCAATGAATCCATAAATTTAAACTTGTCCTATTTTAATAATATTTCTATTTAAGAATTTTTTGTGAAATATAAAAGATGACTAAATGAACATGAATATAATATCCTTAGTATGATTTGTCACTGTAAGTCAAAAGTTAAAGTATTGTTGACGAATGTATGTTATGTATGCAATTCATAAAAATACTAGATTTATCTCTTGAAATCGTATCATCCAGATTTTAAAGTGTGGTTACGAAAAATACAATACATAAAGACTTAATCGAAAATGGTGGACAAAATAAGTGGTGAATGTAAAATGTTGTTGTTGTTGGGTTATATTTGAAAGATTTTCTTTTTATATCAAAATATGTTTCAGACACATTTTTATTTGAAACACGTTGAAATGTAATGAATGAATACTATAGTTGTGTGGTTTACAATTCCGTTGACTTAATGCAAAGCTGAAAAGTTATTCAGTTTGTATCTTCAAACCTTCAAAAAGGATGAAAAAGTAATAATTAAATGAATGTAAAAAAATATTGCGAAATTCCCCCTCACATCTGCACTTAAGCCATCGGTCGTGCTGCCCTCTATTGAACAAATTTGCAACTATTATCCCTTTCCACAAATTTACGTTACCCAAGCTTTGCGGTTAGATTTTAGGGCCTTTAGAAATATATATATATATATATATATATATATATATATATATATATATATATATATATATATATATATATATATATATATATATATATATATCAAGGAAGAAGAATGAGAAATAATACATAAAACTGGAGAGTTCTGGTTTTTTTTAACATTTACTTAATCTAACTTATATGAATATTTTTTAAATATTTTTTTTTTGAAGAATTACATTTATGCGATAATTTGCGTACGAAAAATGAGATATCTCCAAAACAATCGAATAAAATACCATGAAATTTATAACACTTATGTTATGGACCCTTTAGAGTATAACAAACCACAAGGCTTAGGATTGATGCCTTTAATTACATTTTTCAGTCATTTTTAGCTTAGAACATGAAGTAATTTTGACGAAAAATGTGTAACATCAAATTTAAAAGCTCATACAATATTTATCACTTAAAATACTTTTTTTCCTGTGGCTTGTAATACTTCAGATGGATCCAGAAGTGTATCAATGAAATTAAAATTATAAGATATATAATGTGTTTTTATTTATGATGTTTTCCTTAACATTGAAAACTTTGCTAAAATTTTATTAAAAAAAATGATTTTTTTTCAAAAACAAGGGGTGATGTATGTTACTTATTGAATAGTTATGAAACTTTAAGTCTATTTATGTTCATAAAGAGAATAAAGTTCTTCTGAAATTCAATTTTTGAAAAATTGATCTACGAGTCTTGTCTGATGCTTTAAAGCTGATAATATGATAGGTATCATCTATAAAAATATGCAGAATTCAGCTTATTACTGTGGTAATGCAAGAGAGTAACGAAAGAAAATCATCGCACTTCATTCATTATCTGAAATAAGATTTTTCTAAAAATGTTCTTTCTCAGAATTTAGAAATTTTCATCTTAACTTCAAGAAAAGTTTCTTATTAATTGTAATTCTAATAATAATCAAAACTTTTATAATTTACACTTGTATGTTGTTGATTTTTACATTTATTTTTTTTGTATGGATAAATATTTTACATATGTAACAAATGCATTCTGAAAGGAATAATAGAATTGCATTTGCTTGAGCTTTATAAATCAGTTTTGCATAAAATGTAGGCTAGATGAGTTGAGTAGAGGCAAATATAATGCAAAAATTATATTTATAGTTAATCAAAACAACGCCTAAATTTTATACTAGAAATAATGGTAATAGACTTAGCAAATATAGAATAAAATTATCATACTAGCATTTATATCTAAGATTTAAATAACAGCTTGGTTAGGAGATAAGTTTTACAAGTGCTAGTGCATTCTTTACAATAGAATTTCTTTCGAAAACATTGCATGTAAATAAAGAAATAGCATGGGAATGAACACTACGAATTTTTATTGCATGTATTACTTGGTGATCCTAATGCTCTGAAGCAATTTGGATTTAATCTACGAGGCGCGTCCAGAAACAAAGTACCGGAATTAGTATAACTTTTTTCAAAATAAAATTTATTTATATTCAGAAACTATTTTCCTGCATACTTATCACCATTTTGTTCAGACAACAGGAAACCGACTCGTCTATACCTTCTTCAAAGAAAGCCACCAGTGACCAGTGAAAACAGTCATTACTGAACAGCTCTTTGTGGAAACTCATCACAAAGGAAACCTATCTGTTTTTACGAATTTTCTCACTTGCCTTTTCAACCAAATCATAATTGGCAACAAAAGACCACCCACTCCGTGATTCGTGATGAATATTGGTTCGCCCATCATTGAATTGTCAAATTCACTTCCTTACAATTTCATCACTCATTACATTTTCGTACAAAATCTCTACAAGTTGACAATGAATTTCAACTGACTTCAACTCTTTGCCTTCAAAAAATGGATTGCAGAATGCACTTCACAGTCGGTGGGATCGGCAAAAGTCTTAAACATTTTGAAAGCTCATTAACACGTGTAAAACAATGCAAACTGGCTGCAATGATGTCATTGTACAGACAACCAGAGACACGTGTACGCAAGGTTTGAACTCCAATACTATAGCTGCGCTTGTAGTAGAACGAAATGCTACTCAGTTTTCGGACACGCCTCGTAAATTAGAAGCATGTTCTTCAAATATTTTTATATCACATATTTTGGATTCTTAAAGGGTTAAATTTATAAAATGCTGACTTTGGATAATACAAAAATCTATTAATCTGCAATTCCTTTTCAAATACTAAAGGAAATCTGTAAAGATTTTGTTTCAATTTTTTGTTCTTAACCTTTTACCATTCTTTTGATAGTATTCTACATACACTTTCATATAGCACACTGCAATTTGTTTATGTCCGTAATGAAAGATACATGTCGTTCTGTTTTACTAATTAATATATGTGTAAATAAATTCGAAGCACTATGTGAGAATATTTCAGTAAATATGTACACAAGGTCAAATAAACATAAACATATATAAATTTACAATTTAAGTAATTATTTTCCTTTGAATTCCTGTGTTTGTTTACACTATATTAGTTGAAACTATTGAAAGGAGAAATATTAATACAATGTACATATTGCAAAATAAATGTAAAATTTATATGAAAATTGGAATTCTTAAAAAAATAACAAACTTTCAAGGCATTTCTGACAGAATTTAAAATATTTTTATTTTTGTTTTCAATATATTTAAAAAAGAAATAAATAATTTGAAATAAAATAAGATGACAAAAATTAAATTAAAGAAATGTACATTTTTTTATGAAGCATCTTCTCTTATGGTTGAAGAAAAAATCGTCTCCTTACTTTAAACAGTGATTTCCCCCTCCCCCCTCCCTGAAATTTATATTTTTTAGAAATATATTTTAAAATGATGAATAAAATTTTATTTTGGAAAAAAAATCTTCATTAGAAGATAACTTTGTCTAATTTTTAACTTTCATTATATAGTTGATTCAACATATACTCAGATAAATGAAAAGTTTATGGTCTTTTGAAATTTTCTACTGTTGAGAAGTATCAGTTGTAATAAGTTGTAATAAGTTATTTGAAGGATATAGTATATATTTTTTAAACACTACAATTAATTATATTTTAAAACAAACAGAAGAAAGAATAACTTTTTGTTTAGTTCTAATTTAGAACAAAAATGTTTCAACAATTTTTTTTTAAATTTGTAATTCTTAATTTTTACTAAGCTTATAAACAGGATAAAATTCAATACATATAAATATTTTCTATTCGTTACATCAATACTAAACCAAAACTATTGAGAGTTCAAATTTTAACACTAATAAAACTACTTGGTTTCCATTAAAAAATAATTGAAAATACAGCTAAGATATATGTAAATAACTGAAATAATCACTTATTTAATAAAATAAGTAATAATCAAGCAAGTTAATAAATCTACTGTTTTATGAACACTTCGTTTAAATTTTTAAAAATAACTTACCTTCTATGACCTTCATCAATGTATATTTATATCAAATTTATTTTTGGAATTCATTCCTTTTTTTCTCTCAAGATCATAAATTTTCATTATTTCGGACCTACTGGTTGGTGTGGGCAATTCTTTTTGGTGCTGCGGTCAACGTGGACTGTCCGAGAGGCTACACTGCAAGGTTCATGTCAAATGTGTGGGCTATGTTTGCAGTGGTGTTTCTCGCTATCTATACTGCCAACCTGGCGGCCTTCATGATCACCAGAGAAGAGTACTACGATTTACAGGGAATTGATGACAAAAGAGTATGTATAAATTACAGAACGAATGGATACATCATTATATTATAAGAAATAAGTAAAATCGGATATTAACATGCAGAATATTCATGACTCTAATTTCTTTAACTAGATTAGATTATTTAACAGCTATGCGTACTCGAAGAATAAAAGAACAAATTATTATTTTTTTTTTGAAGAAATGAAGTAAAAATTGAGACTTTTGTTTCTTTGAAGAATTACCCATTTTTTTAAATACTGTTATGAGAACTTTTTAGAATAATGCTGTTGCATAGTTAAGAAATAATCGCATGTTTTACTTTAGCATTTTGCAAAATAAGGTTATTCATAGACTCCTACAGTTTATACTGCTTATATAAAGTGGAAAATATATAACTTTCATTAAAATTTTTTATCTTATTACGTACTAGTTCGTAGCAAATGTAAGCAACAAATAAAATTAATTTTGCCTTAAAGTATGAAATCTTTCAACATTAATTGTTAATTAAGATAAATTAATTCCATATAAAGGGTGTTTTTTTTAGAGGTATAGAACTTTAAATTACAATAAAAGAACGATGTATTATTCGCAAGGCATAGATTCGTCGAATGGGCCCAAACGAGATTGCCGTTGTTCCCAAATTTTCATAAGCGAATTTTGTTTAGCGATGAAGCGCACTTCTGGTTGAATGGCTACGTCAACAAACAAAACTGCCGCATTTGGAGTGAAGCTAATCCACAAGTGTATGTCGAAACACCGTTACATCCAGAAAAACTGACTGTTTGGTGCGCTTTATCGGCTGGTGGAATCATTGGTCCGTACTTCTTCAAAAACGATGAAGGCCGCAACGTTACGGTCAATGGTGATCGGTATAGAGCCATGATTACTAACTTTTTCATTCCTGAATTGAACAATCATGATGTCCAGGAGCTGTGGTTCCAACAAGACGGCGCAACATGTCACACAGCTCGTGTCACAATCGATTTATTGAAAGACACGTTTGGTGACCGCCTAATTTCACGTTTGGGACCTGTGAATTGGCCTCCAAGATCTTGTGATTTAACACCGCTAGACTATTTTCTGTGGGGCTATGTAAAGTCATTGGTCTATGCGGATAAGCCACAAACGCTTGGCCATTTGGAAGAACACATTCGCCGTGTTATTGCCGATATACGGCCACAAATGTTGGAAAAAGTCATCGAAAATTGGACGTCAGATTGGACTACATCCGAGCCAGTGGCAGTCCTATGCCAGAAATCATTTTAAAATGTAATGCCACAAGATTATCTTTCGAATAAAAAAAATTCATGTCAATCGAATAATATATCGTTGTTTTATTGCAATTTAAAGTTATATACCTCTAAAAAACACCCTTTATATGCACAATGTGGTCTGTATTTAATACTTAATTGCTTCTATGAATGTATATCCATTTTTTTTAGTTTTCTTAAACAATTTGGATAATTTCCTGTAATGAAAATTTCTTTGTAGTAGAAATAAACTAACTACATAAAATAATGTTAAATTTTAAAATAAATATAACTCTTAAAAATAATTATTGCATAAACATTCACTTGAAACCTATATTTGTTTCTAACTATAAACAATTTTACAATTTTCACTTATTTTTAAGCTGTATGCCAATTCAAAAAATTCGTCTTCAACATATAAAGTCAGTGTAGCATTAATTTCATGGAAAACAAAATAAATTGCTTATCATTTCACTCAACTCTTTTTCATTGCAGCTCACCAGTCCTTACATAACGGATCCTCCCTTTCGTTTTGGAACTATACCCAATGGAAATACAGAAGCCGTCCTGAAACGAAACAAACATCGTCTGTACACTTGGATGCGCAAGTTCAACAGGTCATCTGTGCAACTGGGAGTGGAAGCGGTCAAGAGGGGGTAAAAATTTCCTCACGATTAAGCAAACATATTTAAAATTTTGTTAAAAAAAACTTAGTATCTATGTCATTGCTCCTGAGAAACATTCTTTTTTTGTAAGAAATACACAAAAACTATTCATTTGTAAAATTTTGACAAAGAGGAAAAGTTTCTAAAAAATTTGAAAATTTCATTAATTTAGATTCGCCACGTAATGCATGTAATTACCTTACGTTAAACAATGTTAAATGGACTGTTTTCGATGTACCTTTTCTCAAGATCTTTTATATGAACATGTTTGAAATTTTTCATAGAGAATTAAAGTAAACCTTTTTCATTATACTAAAAATGAGCTTTTAGCTAATTTGGAAATTTTATAATTTATGACCCATTTTTCACATAAAAAAATACGTAAGAAATAAATTTTTGAGTTTTTTACAAAAAGTTCATTTTAATATACATTAGCCATCATTATAAATATATCATAAAAAACTTACAACACCAACTAAACTAAATTATGGATTTTGGATAATTGTTAAATGTCTTTCATACTAATATATAATATACTTAAACAACGTAATCGTACTGAATCAACTTACACATGGCTATTGATGTTACTACTGAAATGAAATGTTAAAAATGAGATGTGTGTTTTTTGTACCCTAATGAATAGTTTAACTAATTTATGTATATATATATATATATATATATATATATATATATATATATATATATATATATATATATATATATATATATATATATATATACATATATATATATATATATATATATATATATATATATATATATATATATACATATATATATATATATATATATATATATATATATATATATATATATATATATATATATATATATACATATATATATATATATATATATATATATATATATATATATATATATATATATATATATATATATATACATATATATATATATATATATATATATATATATTTATATATATATATATTTTTAACCTAATAATATATTTTGAACAACTTAATTAGCATCTTTATTACGACTTTTTCAAATACAGTCGAACAATAATTACCTCGCAATTATTTATTTTTGCTTAGCACTTTAAGAAGTTTAAAATTATAATAAATATTCTGCCAAATTATTAATCATATACGAGTTAATTTAGCAAACTTTCTAACATGGGAATATCCTAAGCGAGTATTTCCAACCCATATTATTCCGTCAATTTAAAAATAGTATGTCTATGATATGTAATGCTATTTTTGTTGTAGTTAAAGCTTATTTAATAAAACTTTAAACCAAGTAATCTCTGTGGATCTATTGTTAAATTTTGGAAAGGAGATTATTTCATTTCGTAGCTTAGAAATATAAAAAGAATTAATTAATTAACATTAATTTTATCTCCTCATTTGCATAATAATATTTTTGATTTTAAAGAATCAAGAAAACAATATACTATTTTAGCGAATGATTACAGTGCGTGAACGATCATCACCAGATCGAGAGTTTCCGTGACCTAGTAACGGAGACATTAAAAATTTTATGTAAAAGTTTCGTTAAGATATTTTCTGTTTTTCAAACTCCTTTCAGAATATCCTTTACATTTCAATAGCACTATTCCGGAATATTCTAAAGGGTGTTTTTTTAGAGGTATAGAACTTTAAATTGCAATAAAACAACGATGTATTATTCGATTGACATGAATTTTTTTTTATTCGAAAGATACTCTTGTGGCATTACATTTTAAATATGATATCTGGCTTATGACTGCCACGGCTGGCTCGGATGTAGTCCAATCTGGACGTCCAATTTTCGATGACTTTTTCCAACATTTGTGGCCGCATATCGGCAATAACACGGCGATTGTTGTCTTCCAAATGGTCAAGCGTTTGTGGCTTATCCGCATAGACCAATGACTTTACATAGCCCCACAAAAAATAGTCTAGCGGTGTTAAATCACAAGATTTTGGAGGCCAATTCCAGGTCCAAAACGTGAAATTAGGCGGTCACCAAACGTGTCTTTCAATAAATCGATTGTGGCACGAGCTGTGTGACATGTTGTGCCGTCTTGTTGGAACCACCAGCTCCTGGACATCATGATTGTTCAATTCAGGAATGAAAAAGTTAGTAATCATGGCTCTATACCGAACACCATTGACTGTAATGTTGTGGCCTTCATCGTTTTTGAAGAAGGATTCCACCAGCCCATAAAGCGCACCAAACAGTCAGTTTTTCTGGATGTAACGGTGTTTCGACATACACTTGTGGATTAGCTTCACTCCAAATGCGGCAGTTTTGTTTGTTGACGTAGACATTCAACCAGAAGTGCGCTTCATCGCTAAACAAAATTCGCTTATGAAAATCGGGAACAACGGCAATCTCGTTTTGGGCCCATTCGACGAATCTACGCTTTGCTTGATGATCGTTTTGATGAATTGCCAAACCAAACTGAGAATAAATCACTTGACAGCTGTTAAATCGGTCGCCATCTTGGAAAGTAATGCGAACTTAAACTTCTATACCTGGAAAAAAACACTCTTTATTATGATATTTTCCCCAATGGGCTGGCATAGTAGTAACTAAGCCTTTTCAGACATGGCAAGTCCCCAAGAGGGAAGGTCATTTCATCAGTGACACCATCTAGTGGCGGTTTCCGCTACCAAATTGTGTGTGACGTTTAAATTTTATTCAGTTTAAACTCTCGTCGGGGTTGCTAAATATTGCCTCAAGTACCAGAGTCAAATAGATACTCAAGGATCTTTCACATTCCATATAACCATATGACTAGCGTGCCCACGATTTTTTCGCATCCAGTAAGTCTATAGACTTCAGCTGAGATCGAACCCACGACCTTGGGCTTATGAAGCGGACACGCGACTTCTACGCTACTAGATGAAGCTCTTAGTCAATTGTACTCGCACTCAATATTAAATAAAGCACATTATACGGATGTCTATTGTGTCTTCAATTCAACCAGCTAAGATATCTAACAGACTAAGTGTAGGTAAACAGATTAAGGAAAAATTTAGTCTCCTATTATATATATATATATATATATATATATATATATATATATATATATATATATATATTGCCTATAAAATAAAACGTTCAAATACAATTATATCATATTTATCACCTTGTGTTCAATCAGCTGTTCTTCCTGTCCTCATAGGAGAACTAATGTATGTAGTGATATGTATTGAATGAGACAGATATGAAAAAATATAATATATGTATATATTCGTTCAATCTATATATTGTAATGTAGCATATATCGTCATACATCTAATCCAAATAACAAGAGCATTTAATAATACTTTTATCAAAATGAGCCTCCTCATACTTTATAAAGAAACATGGTTGTTTTGGTTCCAAAATTTTAATTACTGACTAAAGATAATCAATCATACATATTGATGGACAATTACTAAGGTCGGTTCACAATTGGCGTGCAGAATAAAATCACTGAAATGTTGGTGTGTAAGAGAAATAAAATAATGTTGTCACACTGCTTGGACTTTATAACAAAGACAATTTATTCTAATCTTGAATACAAAAAGGGTTTGAAAATTAATAAAGGCTAAGGGTATTTGGATTATTCGATGTAGGGATAAAAAAATGGATTTTCTGATTAATGACTTTAAGAAAGATTTTAATGTTGCACACATCCGCCATTAATTCTGATCCAACATTTTATACGCCGTAGCGTGCTTTACACAACATGAATTAGCCTATTCTTTTTTTAATGTTTACATGGGGGCGTTCTTTTTTCTTGGAGAATTCTGCTGACTTGTGCAAGCTGCCTCGTAATACATCTTAAACACTTTTAATACATTTAAGATCTTTAAAACTTGATGGTTATACACGTTGTTCAATATTTTTTGCTGATTAGGTCCTCCTTAGCAGCATTTGTCTGATTTATTGCTTGGTAATTCATGAAAACAAGTTTATTACCTTCGATACCGTAGAAAAGGCGGACATGAAGAAAAATATAATCATTAACATACCTGGTCTCGGTTTCATGCCCGTGTATATGTGTGCAGACATTGTTCATGATGTCGGCCCAAACCTTCGGTTTTCTCATCTATAAATAATATCACCATTTCGCATATTAGGTTGCCTAATACAATCAGACCTAATACCGTATCTACGCTCATCAGAGAAAAGTACGCGAGCCCTGTCTTCAGCGGTCCAATTGCAATGATCCCAACACCACTGCAAAAAAAACCCTACAGTGAAGCCTGGACACTGGAACACACACAACCTTTCTTCAAAAGTTTCACCGCCAGTTTCGTGACATCTTTGTACCTGTAGCAGCAGTAAATTAGTCTACAATCTGTATGGCTATGAGGCAGTGATCTCTTTTGGCCGATAAGAAAATGTACCTGTCTTATTCAGGTTTTTTTATGTCTAACACGGTCTTTCTCGTAACACAGTGATTTGCAATGCTTTCTAAAATCTTGAAACAACCTTGTGGGTGGTATTGAACACTCTAGATACGTCTGTTATTGTTCACTCTTCTTCAATCCGTACAGCTTAAAAACATCTAAATTGTAAGGTTTTCGCACTTTGGTGATACGTTACTTCTAAGTTATCCTCGTGACCTAGAGGTGTGGGAGTGAATGAAGAACCAGACGTTGCCATGATCTTAAAATGTCTTTATTAAGATCTTAAATTAAACACTTACAACGATAATATTTTTATTATAACTTAGCGGATCTGAGGTGAGAAAACACACAATACGTATTACCAAATAAACGCGACTTTGATCACTATATTCCGCCTATTCCTTATCTCAATTTAAACACAGCCCTAATAGATAACAGAATTATCCTGCCTTAATCTCTTGTTTAACCGCAATCCTCTCGGATCATAAATATCTTTTGCTTATCTCGCGTGGAATAGTATCCACCTCGACTTGATTGCTCTGTCACGGATAGCTTCACACTCAATGACGGCTTTCTTCTCTTCCTTCAGTTCACGCACGTAAAATCAGACTAGCATAATCACTTCCCAATAGTTCATACGCTTATGTTAAACTTCTGCTATTTAAAAGGATTCCAATTTGCATGTTCACGCTTTGCTTCTGGATTTGGTTGGAAAGAATTTTCATTTTTCGGCCCCAAAGAACCCAAGAGTTTTTAGTGGAAAACGCGATGAGTCCGTCACAAAATAATACTCGATAGATATACTATATGATGTGATGGGAGGCCAGAACAGATTTATTCAGCAGACCTCAAAATTTCAAAGTCAGTTTTTTTGGAATTCGTTTTCTATTCCCATCACTGAGGGGTTGAATTCCTCAGCGAGGGAGTGCCAGCATTTCCACGCCTGGGGTCATTGCACTCATAAATATTGGGGTGCGTCATCGGATTTTCCCGCACTTCAAAAAGTCAACGAACTTTGTGCGGTAACTCTGCGCTGGCTCCGGACCAATCAGAGGTATTTAAGTGGACAAGGCAAATAGTCCGCGCTAGAATTTAGAAGTGAAGAGTCATAGAACAAAAAGGGGACGCACCCTGATTTGGAGAGAGAGAGACCTAGATTGAGCAGATCCTAGACCTTGAGAATCTATACTCCGCGGGACTCCAGGCGTCAACCATGTCCATCCTCCTGCCCTACTTCATCTCTCTCTCAAAGCTAAGTTAAATTTTAATCTTGTTGTGAAGTAAATTTATAGTTACTTAAATATGTTATTGAATAAAATTAATTGTTTCCACTATACGATCGGACTGTTAATTTAGTGTAATGTTAATTTGTCAATAGAACTTAACTAATTTTAACTTAAGTCATGATGCGATGTTAACTTAAGAAACTGGGTTTAGGACAGATAAATTAAATAAGTTATCATCAGCGTCGCATCAGATGTAATGTTGTCAACTAAAGCTTTCCTGTTAAACATTTCTTTTAACATGAGTCCACACTAGTAAAATCCTTTGCATCACTTATTATCCCCACATGAAGCACATGTTATTGAACTAAATACTCCTACAATTGCACACGTACAACTCTTTTCTTCCTATGCTTTCCTCTTTTACTAATTACAATATTTTTCCAGTTTTAATGATGTACTTGCTATGGATGATAATATCATCCATCGTTCGCAATTGTCTTTCATGATATTACCTATCGTCGTATTTATCTTAAATAAGTAAGAAATTACTCGACTGCAATTCATTTCTCCAAAATCTTAATGCAATATTTCAAATTTATTTTTTAGTCTTAAAAAGGAATGTCCAGATTTTTCCTCAATGTAACTCACATGCTGTTGTCAATTATTTGTAATTAATTAATTTTTAATCGGCAATTACACTCCTTGGCAGTACTTTCAATTGTGTTGTTTTAATGGAAAGTTGCTAGATTCTTAGTTTTCGCTCTCCTCTTAAAATAATATATTTTGTAAGTGCGCACAAGCATCTTCAGCAAAAGTGAAGTTTGAAAAACATATTATGGCATGAAGTCTTCTTACGTCCAAATTTTAATTTTAATTTTACAAAAATGTATTTTTTTTAAAAAAAAAGTGTTTCACAAAATGCCTTGACTGATAAAATTTTTAATTAAATGAAAATTTTAGATGGTAAATTGAACAGGAAGAAATGTGGTCATGGTATATGAGTGGTATAGGTATCGGATCGTGGCTTGCCTTGTCCCGAGTTCGAGCTCAGTACCACTAAAGACCCGCCGTGTAGGGCAGCGATGCACGTCAAATCTGTCGAGAGTTGAAACATCCTCCCGTTGGTGTGGTGTGGTAGTTAGGAGAAGGGTGTGCAGCTCAGGTGTCATCCACGTCCCTTCACCATGGTTCACAATTACGTGGTCCATCGCCAAAAACCTTCGTGTAGCTGAACAGTGCGACGTTAATATTCAATCAATCATGAACAGGGAGCAAACCCACAAACCTTTCTCTTTTTTTCTTGATTTCATGTATATTTGTCATAAGATTGTTTTGAAATATCTCCTGGACCACACACTGTGCAGCAATTAAAAGTAGTTACTAAAATAATAGTTTATCTACTCGTATATATAAGTATATTAATTACTTCTATTATTTTGTTCTTATTGTAGCATATTATATTTATGTTACATTTGTTCCGAATATAATAATTAAATAAACAAATTGTTCTTTTTGGTAGAGATTTGGATGCATTCATATACGATGCCACAGTTTTGGAATATTTGGCTGGACAAGATAACGAATGTCGCTTATTGACCGTCGGAACCTGGTACGCTATGACGGGATATGGATTCGCTTTACAGAAGAAGTCGAAATACCTTAGCATGTTTAACAGAGCCATGATACAATACAGAGAAAATGGTAAGAAAATTAAAATTCATGCAAACATTAGCCATCAAAGGATTCATTTACAGTTTTACATTATATTTAAATCATTCAGAAATAGTGATATGAAAAATGTCTTAAATGTCACTGAAACAGAACCAGACGTACTTTACTTTGACTAAAACGTATGATAATTTGAATCTGAATTTCCAAACCCTGTTAAAAATTGAATATATCTGACAACTCTCTACTGAAAAATGTACTTTACTTTAAATAAATAGTATGCATCTTTTATTTGCCGAAATTATTATATTTGAATAGTTAATCAAGTTGTACTAAAAAACTTAATTGCATCGCAATTAATTATACCAGGAACACATGTATGTAAAATATTTAATTTTCCTCGTATTGAACAAAAGAATAAATTTATGTGACGTCATGGTCACATGACAACTGCAATCATATAATTCCAGCCAATCAAATCATTAATTCACGTGACGTCATAGTCACATGATAACTGCAGTCATGTGATTCCAGTCGATCAGTTCCTAAATTTATATGACGTCATAATCACTTCATAAGTCAATCACGTGTTTCCAGCCAATCAGTTAAGGTAAAAAGGTTTACAAAATGTACATATTTTTCAACAATAACAACTCTCTTAGGCATGCAAAATGTATTTGATTTAAGAGTACACGCAAAATATAAGAATTTTTTTTTAATTATGAAAATATTTTTTTAGGAATCGTAATACTTCAATTTAACTATGCAACTCCTTTTGAATAGTATTAATACATGAAACGTCTTTACCAAATTATGAAATTTGAAATTTTATCTAAATTATACTACAAACTCTTAATTCCAGTTTTAAACTCAATGGACAACACATGATTGCATTTATCACGTGACCACCATGTATTTAGCACATTTAAATGTATATTTATTAATTAGCTCCACTCTATTCACTTGTGTATATACGTGTAAATGTTCTCAGGAGTTTTAATTTCCTCGAATTGAACCACATGTGAAATTTATTACATATATCTTATTAAATCGTACTAAAATATACATTTTTTTTTAAAAAAAATATCTAGTAAATATTTACTAGCTCTCTCTGGTAGGAATAACATTTTTGAAACAGAACAGCAGAGATCATAAAAAAACATTTTTAGTTTTTTTTTTATAATATTAAAAGCCTAATTCCGAACTAAATCATTACAACTTCAATATTTTATTATAGAAATACAGAAACCTTTACTATCGAATCAGTGAATGCACTTATGGGAAAACAGTGACAATATTAAACGAGATATTCTTATCCTGTCGAAACCAATCTTGAATGCAATACATTTGCTGACTTTTTCCTGCAACTTATATGATGAACGACCTTGCATTTAAGTTGCCTAACATCTATAAGATAAGACAAAAACAATGACGATATTTTTGATTGGTGACTTCCATGATAGATCACCCTTAAATGTTTTGCTTTACTAGATAATATTATCATAGAAGCGCCTAATATAATATTTATGATCATGGATTGATAATCTTCTCTTACTTCTATTTTACTGCATTGTTTATCGTCTACAATATTATATTTTAGCATCTCTTTGAGACATTCGAATTTCATTTAAAATTGACTTCAAATTTGAATAATATTAAGGATGTTTTTGTTTGTTATCCTGATTAATGTATTATGTTGAATGCTATACATTTTACTATATTATGTTAATTAATAATTTATATTATGTTATGCTTAAAACATTAAATGATCATTTTAGAATGCAGTTGTATGTTATAGTTATGTTTTATAGCATCCTCGTATATAACATTAATTTGTGTTTGATTTTTGTCACTTTTGTGAAGGTCCCCTTGGACCTCACTTTGAGAACGAGAATAAGTTGGAGTCATATAAGAACCAGTAGCCATTTTTATGAATAACTTTCTTTATTTGGTAATCTTTCCCAAATAGAATCAAAGACTTTTAATAACAAATAAATCAAGAAATAGTTATATGAGGTATAAAAAAGGGTCTTTCCTTTAAATTAACTTAAATATTTAATGATCCAATTAATTAACAATTAGAATATCGATCACGCAGAGATTACCGCGATAAGAGATCCCAGAATTATATTCTATAATGTTCCTTTTGAACATTTAACTTTAATCTCACTCCTAATATAAAGCTTTAATGAGACTTTAATTATAAATCAATATTTACCACACTGAATCTCAACTCTTCCTGAGATTAAATTATCCACCAAGAAATCTTCAATTATAAATCTAACTTCACTATTATAACTTTCTGTTTCAATCTCTCTCTCTCCTACTGCTATAACTTTACTATTCCGTTTGATTTAAATACTTTATCTAATCTGCATATAACAAGGAATCCAGTCCTCTTTTTGGAGCTGATTGGAAACAGGTAGGGAATTAAATTTCCCTAAAAAAGACGACTCAGAAGGTTAGTGATAAAGTTCCGTATAGATTTGTCACACTTTAACCCAGTGTTTCTCAAACTGTGGGTTGTGCCTCCCTACGGGCGTCATACCTCAACCAGGGGGACGTGAGCACATTGAAAAATCGAAAAAAAAAGATTATTTCCAAAAATTATTAGTTTACTGAGAGTAAACAAACGAAATACATTCTGACATAATAAAAAAAAATTAACATTTGCACTGATATAGTACACTTATAAATATATCATTACTGTACACAATGCATTTTATAGTTAATTTAGCAATACTAAATTAAGAACAAGTTTAATAATTGTACCAGAGACCCCATGGGTTTGTCACATGTAAAAAAAATATTTACAAAAGTTAACACTTATCTTGTTAACGGGTACGATTTATAATTAACCCCTTAACTGCCGATTCAAAGTTACACGGTCCGCTACCCAATGCCACCGTTTCCCACGTAGGCGAGCGCATGTGATGTATTAGGAGGGGAGGAAGGAATAAATAAATAAATTCTCAGAAATAAGTAAACCCTTCGCAACCACTGCCAAGGTATATTTATTGCATTCCAAAGCCTTTGGAATATTTTTATGGATAGCAGTGTACAGAAAAGATCGTACTTTGGAAAGACGTATATATACGTCCACGGCAATTAACGCTTTGACTAAGTGAGACGTGTATATACGCAAGAAAAAGTCATGTTGTAGCTTTATTGTCAAAGTATAGTGATATAGAATTCAAAAAAAAAAACCTTGTTATTTGTATGGAGGGATGCAGCGACATGAAAATTATGGTTAAATATTGGGTCGCAAATAGTTAAAGTTTGAGAAGCACTGTTTTAACCCCTTGAGCATCATGTAACGACTATGCTATAAATAGAGCAAATTCCCATTGTAAACACGTATGGATACCTGGCTTATTTAGGTGTACAATCAGTGTAACCAGCACGGGAAACATTATAAGGAATAGTTTCTTTTATAAGGATTGTATTAAATTATTAAAGTTAAGTCACAAAACGTCTTGGTTACAAAGATTTTAAAAATAGGAAAATTAGGATTAAAATAAAAAATGTTTGTGTAATTGCTCGAAGTGTTTCTTGGAATAAAAAGTTTTTCCATACGCGTTACATAAGTGCATTGTCATTCTTGTTCCATTTCTTCATCTTCATCACAAATAGAAAATTCCGTATTAAAGTCACTGTCGTATTCATCGGTTTAAGGCAAATATTCATCACCTTCATCGAAATCCAATGAAGATGCCATATTGGCATGAAGAAATGAAAATTAACTGTAAAAATAGTTATGCAAATTTTAGAAAGTGAAACGAAATACGAACGAGCATGCGCTTTAGTTAGAGTCAAAAAGAAAAACGAAATATGTGTCGTAACGTCAAGATCAATATCCCCCAAAATCTGGGACTTCTGGGAACACTAGAAACGCAGTCTGGTGCTCAAGATGTTTTATATACTCCTAATATTAAAATAAATTCATACCAGCATTTTAGAAGTGTAATTTTCATTTTCTTATCAATTTAATAATTAATTTAAAGCCAATTTTATATCACGAGTAACACCTCTTCAAAAAGTGCTATTTTTCTTATTATGTGATGTACAAGGTGCGAAAAAGCTCGTTTAAATTTTAAAAATTAATAAGAGAAATAAACGCTAATAAAGAAGTGCGGTTTGTAGGTAGTAGGATATTTTTAGCAGTAAGAATATTTTTAGTTGTGCCCGTCTCAAATCAAACAGCTGTGTTAAGCCTCATACAGAATGGCTCACCTTCATACTATGCCAATCCAGTAAGAGAGGACAGAGTGATTGGTCTGGGTTACTAGATCGTATGGTCGTCTTAGTTTTGTGGGACAATGTTAAATCTTATCAAAGCAATATCAAAGAGCTGTGTTATCTGTACTAAGCTTCATTCAGAATGGCTCACCTTCATACTATGCCAATCCAGTAAGAGAGGACAGAGTGATTGGTCTGAGTTACTATATCGTATGGTCGTCTTAGTTTTGTGGGACAATGTTAAAGCTTATCAAAGCAATATCAGAGAGCTGTGTTACCTGTACTAAGCTTCATACAGAATGGCTCACCTTCATACTATACCAATCCAGTAGGAGAGGACTTAGTGTGATTGGTCTAGTTTACTAGATCGTATGGTCGTCTTAGTTTTGTGGGACAATGTTAAAGCTTATCAAAGCAATATCATGTTATCTGTACTAAGCAAGAATGGCTCATCTTCATACTATGCCAATCCAGTAGAGAGGACAGAGTGATTGGTCTGAGTTACTATATCGTATGGTCGTCTTAGTTTGTGGGACAATGTTAAAGCTTATCAAAGCAATATCAGAATGTGTTACCTGTACTACCTTCATACAGAATGGCTCACCTTCATACTATACCAATCCAGTAGGAGAGGACATAGTGTGATTGGTCTAGTTTACTAGATCGTATGGTCGTCTTAGTTTTGTGGGACAATGTTAAAGCTTATCAAAGCAATATCAAAGAGCTGTGTTATCTGTACTAAGCTTCATTCAGAATGACTCACCTTCATACTATGCCAATCCAGAAAGAGAGGACAGAGTGATTGGTCTAGGTTACTAGATCGTATGGTCGTCTTAGTTTTGTGGGACAATGTTAAAGCTTATCAAAGCAATATCAGAGAGCTGTGTTACCTGTACTAAGCTTCATACAGAATGGCTCACCTTCATACTATGCCAATCCAGTAAGAGAGGACAGAGTGATTGGTCTAGTTTACTAGATCGTATGGTCGTCTTAGTTTTGTGGGACAATGTTAAATCTTATCAAAGCAATATCAGAGAGCTGTGTTACCTGTACTAAGCTTCATACAGAATGGCTCACCTTCATACTATGCCAATCCAGAAAGAGAGGACAGAGTGATTGGTCTAGTTTACTAGATCGTATGGTCGTCTTAGTTTTGTGGGACAATGTTAAATCTTATCAAATCAATATCAAAGAGCTGTGTTATCTGTACTAAGCTTCATTCAGAATGGCTCATCTTCATACTATGCCAATCCAGTAAGAGAGGACAGAGTGATTGGTCTGAGGTTACTATATCGTATGGTCGTCTTAGTTTTGTGGGACAATGTTAAAGCTTATCAAAGCAATATCAGAGAGCTGTGTTACCTGTACTAAGCTTCATACAGAATGGCTCACCTTCATACTATGCCAATCCAGTAGGAGAGGACATAGTGTGATTGGTCTAGGTTACTAGATCGTATGGTCGTCTTAGTTTTGTGGGACAATGTTAAAGCTTATCAAAGCAATATCAGAGAGCTGTGTTATCTGTACTAAGTTTCATACAGAATGGCTCACCTTCATACTATGCCAATCCATTAAGAGAGGGCAGAGTGATTGTACTAGATCGTATGGTCGTCTTAGTTTTGTGGAACAATGTTCTGGAGGTACGTTGAGCATTTGTTATTACAACAATTAAACGGAATTTACTTTTGTCCTATACATTGTGTTTCAAAAATTGTCAGCACTCTCTACCAGTGATATTTTTAACTCAAAATGTTTTGGACATTAAAAAGAATCCTACTTTCTTATGATCATTTTCTTGGAAAACACTCTTCTTTATCATAATTTCTTCCTTTTTTTTAAATGAATTTTTAAATTTTAATCAAATTTTCTCTCAACGTGCATAATAAAGTGGGTATTTTGTACCATTTCTTCGGCACACCTCATTTTTTAAAACTATCTTATTATTAAAGAGCATATTTTGTAGATCGTCATAATCGTGTAATGTATTTTAATTTTTTGTTTTTGCATTTTTTAATAAAAACTACGCCTTTCTTATTAGTCTTATTCATTGTAGAGCTTGAATCAAGATTTTGCTGCTAAACTGCTTTCAGATGATCATAAAAGATCTCTTTTTGTGTTTAAGGGAATGTTTCCTGAAATTATTTCCTATGAGTAATACATATTGAATGATACAAATACACAATACAAGATCCACAGCTGAGCATGTAGATTTACTTATGTAGTGTTTTACAATAATTTTTATCGTATTGTCATCATTTTGAATAAAATTGAAGTTGTCTTAAACACATATGATAAAAATACTTTTTATATATGTAATTTTTCTGAAAAAAAATTCGAAAAATAATTTTCATTTTTCGATAGTAATTTCTGAATCATATTGAAATGGTTTTACATAAAAAAAATAGTTCGTTATTATTATTATTATTACTTAGTTCTTTTCTCACGTCATCTATCACCTTAGAATATTTTTTCGTATCCTTAGAAATATTAACCATGCATGATATTTATGATATGTAACATTTAAAAAAAAATATTCAATGTTTTTTAGGTGATCTGGAACGTCTACAAAGATTTTGGCTACAAGGCGCGTGCAAACCAACACGAAATAAACGTAATGTCAGCAAACCTTTGGATGTGAACCAATTTATGAGCGCATTCTTGCTCTTAGGATGTGGTGTACTGTTCACTATTATTGTCTTGTTACTGGAACACATCTATTTCAAATACATCAGAAAGCATCTTGCTAAGAAGGATACAGGGGACTGTTTTACTTTAATCAGTCTGGTATGTATTGATACGAATAATAACGTGATTATATGAACAATCATTTAAAATATTTTTGTAAGTCTCAATTAATTGTATTATATTAAAACCAAACAATGTTTCATTTTTATTTATCTCTCTATGCCAAATTCGACAAGAAATGAATGTTTGTTGAAATTAATAAGTACGAAATATTTAACAAATACTTTCAGAATGAATTGCGAGAAAGAAGATTTAAAAATTTCGATCTTACTTATTTTTTCAAGTAACTTTAATTTATTAGGTGTTTTCATAGTGGCTATCAAAATTAGTTTGAAGTAGAGGTGCTGAGTTTCCATTATACACTGCTAATCATCCAAAATGCAACACAAATAAGTGGCATATTGATATGAAATATGCAACTTGAGTAGTCCTCGCTAAAACGTGCAAAAGTTGAACGTTAAACAACTAAAACACATTTGATTTTGGTACAAAATATGAAGCGTAAATCATATATGCTTGTAATGCCAATTATAAACGTTATGTAAGGGTAGGATAGAGGGCTGGTTGGAAATATTAAAAAACTACGTTTTCTGGCTGTTTATCTCTCTATAGAATGCTTCAATATGCCTCGCTAATGAATACCGAAATCAGTCCAGCTCACCTATGAATCTTACAAAATAATTACATCAGAGTTGGAAATAATATATTATCTTTATATCTATATCTTTAACACTTAAAAACTTTATTACATTTATTGAACTGTTGTATAATGATTTCCTAAATTTTGAGTTAGATGAACTTCGCTTTTAACAGTTTTTATTACATTTCATGTCGTATGGGGTTTGACACAATTCATGAGCCGTATTAAAATGAATCCATGCTACAAAAGCACTGTTTTATACACGGCGATGTCCCCTATCCTCGAAACGTGTTGTAATAAATCCGTGGTACGTAAGGAGGATTGCAATTCTCGAATTGTATTTAAGAAAATCTCAACTATAAGAGTACCGTGTTGCACGGAGTTACTCGTGTTTTAGTTTTCTGATAAGCCAAATAACTGTGCATTGTTAATGTACACATTTAATACGTCGGAAGGTATCTTAGTGATTGAAACTTCGGACTCAAAACTGGAGGGCGTGGGTTCGATGCCCGATGCCACCAAATTCCTTCCGAGTACATCGCAGTTCGTTAAATCACAGGATCCGGAAGTCTTGTGGGCGGTCGCAGCGGAAACTACGGGTGCAGGGTGCTGGAGGATATTTTCCTCCCCTCCAGCTCATACCTAAATTGTGCAGGTGGAGATAGGTGGTGTCGCCATCTATCGTGTAGAAGTCCAGCCTGTCTCAGGATCTGTCAACATTATTTCTTTCCCTTCGGAATGGACACGCCAACAACAACATTTAATATGTAAACGATGTAATGAAAATATTAAAGTGTATCGTAAGAACTTTGGTAATAATGAAAATTATATGTTAACACAATATGATTTAAAATAACTTTGATTTAAATTAAAAGATGTAATCTTTCACTAGCTATTTAAGCTTAAATATAATAAGCAAAATAATAATAAAGTATTTAAGCTTATTATTTTGATGTAAGCTATTTAATTCCCTACTAAGTGATTGCTCAGGAATGGAACGATGTAATGTATAAAAAAATTCGTCCGTAAAGGGGGTTGTAATTGTTAAAATTTATATCATACATCAATAGTATAATTTTATATAGAGTTTGTCTTATTTAATCATCCTTTATGAAAGTTAAAAGGATCTCCTATTTTAAATTTAGTATATTGCTTTCATAAGCAAACATCTAAATTTAAATGTATGCCTTCTCTACTAGTTTGAATTCATTTCAAGTACATTTGTCATATTCACTACAAAACAGAAAAGTAAACTATTTGTTTCAAAAGATTAATTTTGAATTATGACTTCATTCAAGTAGGAAAAATGTTTCTGGCATTGAATAACAGTCCAATCAATCTTGTTTCACATTGAAAGGTTACGTTTAAAATATGTTTTAACATTTAATTTCAAGCTTTTACATATTCACACACTCCAACATAATGAAACTTTTCAACGATATATTTTTCTCACTGCTTCTAAACAAAGTTTTAATGATACTCTAAACTAATTGCTTTCTAGTTTAACATCAAAGAAATGAAACATTTTGCTATTCATAAATAAAAATGGCTCTTCATATTTTCTAAGATAAAATTAATATACACCTTCAATTAAGGAAACTATTCAGCAAAGAAATAGTTTGTAAATGTTATTTACTCCTCCACGATAATGAAAAGCTTTTACCACACGAAAGGAAATAATATACCACAAATAAAACAACTTCAAAGGCAGAAGATCAATAATACTAAAAAACAGATTTTATTCAAAACAAATCGAGCGTTGAATTAAATCAAATACATTAAAGTTGTAAACGGCTTTGAAATCATTTCTTTTTCACTCAATCTTATTTATAAGCGTATGAATAGAGTCTTGTTAATTGATTTTTACAGCTTTTTATTCTGAATTGCCTTTATTTTACTTTTTAGAATTTTTTAAAATTACGATTTGATTTTCAAAAACTGTAATTTGTGAGAGTTTGAATAAAGACTAACTTGTGCATTCTAAAAAGTTTAATGTAAAGAAAAAAATGTATTCATCTCTCTGAATAAAGTGATAAAATAATATTTTTCCAATAATGGATGATGCACTTTTTAAATTATTTTTTTGCTTAAGAATTTATAATGATTTGAAATTTTTTATTATATTCTAAGGCATTTAAATTGCTTTTGCGCCTTTGGCAACAATATGTATTCCTCAAGGAATAAATACAAAATATAGGAATAAAGAAATTTCATATATATATATAGTATGGTAAAATAAAAAAAGACAAACTGTAATACTTACAAAGCTAAGAATGGGTGAAAATGAATTTAAAAGCTATAAAAACCCACCAAAATATAAGTAGACATTAAAAGCTATTGGACCAAATCGGAAAACTATTATGTTTTCTAGAGCTATCAGTGCTTTTGGAAAGTGAAATAAGGTTAAACTTGCTTTGCAGGATCCAACTTTCTCCATCAGCAGAAAATTTCGACATTTTAGGGCAATAGAAAGTGAAGGGAAAAACTTAGAAAGAATAATGAAGCGAAGCAAAATAAAATGTATATGTTAGCAAAAAGACAATTTATAACAAATAAATTGAAATGAATGACTAATGTAAAATTATATAAAGTTACATATTGAAACAAACAATAAACTGGCATAAATCTTAACCTACCAAAACTTTTAAAGACATAATACATGTATTCCTGAAATTACGCTAATTTCAGGTAAAGTAACCATGGATGGTATATCCTGGAGTTTTGATTTAAAAATAATGATTTTCTCTTAGCTGAAATCTCAAAATACACGCAGATACGCAGTAAAAATTTAAACAGGAAAGTAATGTGTATTTTATTTCATGAACTTCGGCTTAACGCAATAATTAAAGTTTATAGTATTTCTTCAATATAATGGATTTTTCAGAAAAGACTGAAAGTAGTATAATTTTGTATATATGTTTGTGTGAAAACGCATAGTTGATTTTTTCTTGTATAATTTTCTTAATTCTGTTAATTTGTCCATCTTAATGACGATTTTTTAAAAAATGTTTTTCAAAAGCATTTTATTTATTATTTATTATTTTTTTTTTACTTTACTTCTTAGTAGAGATCAATATAAGTGATTAGTCGTTCATTTTGAAATTTCTAAGCTTTTTATCAATATTTGAGATTTAAGCAAATAAAAAAAATTAATTAAATTTTCAATTTGGGTCTTTAAGGCAAAAATAAATATATTTTATGAATTTAAAAAAATACTTTTAACTCCTAAAATAATCCTCACTTCTTAGAAAATAACCACTAAAGAGATACCTGAGTAGAGATTTTAGAGTAAGTGAATCTTTCGGATAAAATGAACAAAGATTTCGAAGAATTATTGGAAAACTGTGACTTTTTTTTATCAATTTTTACCGAAAATCAATTTTTAATTAGCAGAGTCCTTTTTCATCATTTAATAAACTGGGAGATTAATTTAAAGAATTGCTGAGAAAATGTGAGTTAAGAAAAATAAAAGTTTTAAAGTGAGTTAATTTTAAGTTAGTGGAATATTTTTATTTTTTCAAAGATAAATAAGGTCAACATATTTAATTTTTAACGTGGGGGAGGGAATCAAACGTTTTAGGACGAGAGTCACGTTATGAAAACGGATGACATCAGAGGACCATACTTTTTTTAAATGACTATATTCATTAATTAACTTATCTTCTCAGAAAAGCTATGAATTGTACTGTAAAAATGAATAAATATAAGTTAAGGAAAGAAGAAACAAATGCATTCAATTTATTTATTTTTCTAATCTCGTAACCATAACTACAAGCATATTCAATTTAAAAACCAGTTTAACGAGACAAATGTGGCCTATTACACCAACGTTTCTCAAACTGTGGGGCGCGCCCCCTAAGAGAGCATGATTTTTCAACGAGGGGGGGGGGGCGAGCACATTGAAAAATTGAAAAAACAAAAGATTATTTTAAAAATTATTAATTTACTGAAAGTAAACAAACAAAAATTTTTCTGACTTAATAAAAAACAAAATTAACATTTGCACTGATTTAATAAACTTATAAATGTATCATTAGTGTACAATGTATTTTACTGTTAATTTAACAATATTAAGTTAAGAGCAAGTTTAACAATTATCAGTAAACCCATGGACTTGTCATATACAAAATTATATACAAAAATTAACACTTATCTTGATAATTTGTAGGTTTGTAATTAATCCTTTAAATGTCGATTAAAATTTACGCGATTCGCTCCCCAGTGCTACTGTTTTCCAGGAAGGTGAGCGTATGTGATGTACGGGGGAGGGAGGAAGGAAAATATAAGAAAACCCTCTGTGTGAAATAAGTAAATCCTTCGCAATCAATGTCAAGGTCCATGTATTGCATTTAAAAGCCTTCGCAAAAATTTTATGGATAGCAGTGCACAGATAAGATCATAATTCGGAACGACGTATATATACGTCCGGTGCAATTAAAACTTTGGCTGGGCGAGACGTTTAAATACGGCGGTGGCACTTAAGAAGTTAAAGTCGTATTGTAGCTTTTGCTTTAAAGTATAGTATCATTGAATTCAATACATTATTATTGTATGGAAGGGGGACGCGATGGAAACTGATTTAATATTGGGCCGCAAGCATTGAAAGTTTGAGAAGCACTGTGTTAGCCAACTGGCATCTGTATTTATTTTTGTTGATCTTCAGGCAGGAAAAACTTCTCTTAAATATACGTTGACCAAAATATAAAGAATATTTTCTGTCTATATGGTTTTCTAACTGTTTAAGAGGGTTACAAAAATGTTCTTTGTGAGTCGCATTGGACAGTGGGCCACTATTTGTCCACCCCTGTTCTGAATTATCAAATAACATGTCATTTATTTAAATGAGTTACTGAAAAATATTTATGCTAATACACTAGTTTTTTAACCATTTGTGTTTTTTTGCAGAGTATGGGAAAATCGTTAAGTTTTAGAGGAGCTGTGTATGAAGCCACGGATCTCATTAAACACCATCGCTGCAAAGACCCCGTTTGTGACACGCAACTCTGGAAAACACGACATGAACTGGACATGGCTAACATGAAGATTCGTCAACTGGAAGCTAACATTCAAGCTGCTTTAATGTCACCCACTCTTCGAGAGTAAGAATTGCGTTGAACTTAAAACATTTACTATATAATTATATATAATTAATATTTTTTTTATTGATTTTAGTCATATGCAATGTTTTGTTTTGTTTCAAAATTTCCATTGGATTTCAATACCAGAAATATTTAATATATTACGGCAATGCAAAACACTGCTAACCTCTATAAATATATTTAAGCATAATTCCAATAATATGAATACTTTAATAAAATAATGCTTTGTTTCTCAATATATTTTAAATGCTTTTTGATAAATGAGCAAAATAATGAAATCAAACTCTTTAATTGTTTTTATTAGTACATATTTTTCTCCGGTTTGGTACTTGTTGTTGTTAAATTTAATCAATTTAATGTGTGAACAAGACAGGTTTTAAAAAATCAACTAAACTATTCAACAACTAGGTACTTGAATAATATATACAGCGTTATCAGGAATGAATGATCAACGGATTACAAAATTTAGTAATTCCCGGATGAATAAACAGAAAATGATAATTAAGGTGTCATTGTAAAGATACACTATGAAGTTTGATTGAAAAAATTATAGTTTTTCATCCATGCAAAAGCAGTAATTTAGACTTTGCAACTCGTCACTATGGTTCAATGCTTGCACGGTTTTCAATTTGTACGGCTTAAAATGCAATTTTTTCTCCACACAGTCTATATGGTAGAATGAGGTAACACAAATTCACGACTAGCATGAACCGTCGATTTCTTTTGGACTGCGTGTAAAAGTACTCCCGGACTCTTTCAACATACTCTGGCGTACAAACTGGTCACCCTGGACTTTTGTCTTAACATAGATATCCAATTTCCTGGAACTATTAATACCATCTTTTCTTATACTCTTAGATGGTGCATTTCTATGGGACTTTCTCCGAACTTTAAGCTGAACTGTGATTAAGGTATCTAACTACGTTCGGAACCGTGATTTTAAAAAAGCGCATAAATGTATAATTTTCATGTTATTTAGTCTCACTTAGATTAGAATACATGTATAAAATTGTTTTAAGGACATTTTGACAAAAAAATTATTTAAATACAATATTTCGGCAAAAAATTAACTTAGAATAACCTTTTTGCAAAATATTTTCCTTTTGCGAAAAATGCTTCTATTAAAATAATCTTTTGCCTGTATATATCTCAGATCTTTGTACAGAAGCTCAACTATTATTTTTGAAAAATTCACATTTTTTTCAGAGTTACAACCAATTGAAATAATTATCAGCGTTTTTTTCTTAAAATTTCTACCCTCTGTTGTCGTAAAACATGGATAAACCCAATTCAAAGTTATATATTTCAAAAGTTCTAGTTGAGCCTCTGAGGTCTGAGCTATATGCAGGCAAAATATTATTATAATAGAAGCATTTTTCACAAAAGGATAATATTTTGAAAATGGGTCATTCTATGTTTATTTTTTGTCAAAATATTGTACTTAAATAATTTTTTATTGTAATATTATTCTTAAAACAATTATATATACATTTTCTAATCTAAGTGACACTAAATAAAAAAAAATATTACCCATTTATAAGCTCTTAAAAAATCACAATTCCAAACGTAGTCGGATACCTTAATGATAAGCTTTTTGGAAACGAGAGCTAAACACCTTTTCCCGCTACGACGTCATTTCCACTTTTGTTCACAATTAAAAACAACTTGATTAAAAAATTGCTGTCAGCTATTGGACAAAAGCGATGTTACAAACTCAAAATTTCATGTTGTATCTTTACAATGACATATTATTTATGATTTTTTTTGTTTATTCATTTGGAAATTATTAAATTTTGTAATCGGGTCATTCATTCTTGATAACCCTGTATAATGTTGTTTGTAGTTAGTAAAATATGTTTTTCGACTGTACAAGATATAGTTTTTTTCTCTTATATATAGATTTCTCATTGTTATAGATTCTATATTCCCATATAAAATTAAATATATATTGTAGAATAATACATGATAATTTAAAAAAAAGATGATTATTTAAGTAATTGCGAAATTTTAATAAGATTTATAAATTTTTAATTGTAATTGCTAACAACATAGATACATTAAACAAAAAGAAGAAAATACCACTAGCAATCTAAATGATTATCCATACACTGATGTTATTATTTCTACAATGCTTAGTTCATTATTTAGTCGTTCTTTTTTCTTTTAAATTGAGATTTAATTTTATTTCATAAAATCGTATTTGATATCATCCTTAAACATTAAAAAGTTATATTTACTTCCAAGCTCATTTTTTATACCTTTACTCAATTATACCAAAGTTATAATTTTTTTAAAAAGTAACAAAATAGAAAGTAATGCACATAGTAAATAAATGTGTTTCGGAGAGTAATGTTACACGATGCATGTACTTTTTCTCAAAAAGTCAAATTTAGTATATTTATCACATAATGAGTTAGATTAGGAGTTTTCTTTCAATAAAAACATATTTTAACTATTAAATAAATGAATCTTTTGATTTTAAAAAAGATTATGCTTCTGCATTGTCTTAAAATACAATGAAATTAAATTTTTCTAGATATTAAGTTCGTTATAAAGCATTTATTTATTTTCAGAAGTTTTCTTCGAGCTGAACTCATCATAATGTATTTTTTTTCCATGGGATTTTTGAACTTCTGTTTAGTTTGGAAAAGGGGGAAAAAAGGATTTTTTTCTTAAAACAGTTTGTTATTAATTTTTTTAAAGGGCACCGTCTTATAAATATAACAGACTTACAAATCTATCTACTCCACAACAAAACTGTTATTATTTTATTTCATGTTAAGAATATAATTTATAAGAGGATTTGAAGTATAGTTATGTGTCGTGATGATCACTAATATGTATTTCCAACAATACGGATCTTGGTCTTATAAGTAAGTTAATCAACAGAAAGTACAGCATAAACAAGAATAATAAAACAAATATGACATTTGAAGACTGTTATAATATAATTTATAGCCTGATTTTGTACAACATAGTAACTTTCAAGTATTGTACACACAATATAAATTAATAATGAAGAAAGATCTAAGCTGATATTCAAAAAATATATTGAATCATTGCTAGATATGTATGACATATTTAAGCATATTTATACCCCTTACTAGACCATACGGTTGCTAAGAGTAAATATTATTTTATAGTTGCTTAATTTAGTTTGGTTAGACGTAAAAGAAAAAAAGAATTATTTTTAAGTCCCAAGCCTTTTTAAGTTATTTGTTTGAATTTAGTATTTTGTATATAATGTATATATAATTAGATGTTTACTCTTTTGAAAGGGAAATAAATGTTAAAAATATGTATAGGTAGCTGAAGCAACCTTCGGATTATAGAAGAACTTCTAAATCATTTAGCCATATTTTAGGAAATGTGGGGGAATACCCCTTCTCTTTTGCACCCTTGATGTGTGGGAGCAAGGGAAGCAATATTTGACATATTTAAAATCAAATTTGTTTATCAACCAAATTAACAACACTGATTCACTTAAATTCAAGAAGAGAATGTCTAAATATATGAGCAATACAAGTGGAACAATAACGAGGTGCACGAATTATACGAAAGCTATAAATATCGACCACTTTAATTTAGGATCAATTCAATTATCCCAATTAGCTTTACATTACTTTAAATTTAGTGAACAATCGTCACTTTAAATCTTGTCTATTTAATGTTTGAAATATTCAATAATTTGTAGTGATACCTGATCAGTAGCAATCTCACCTGACTTCTGGCTTTCTTGCTCCCCTTCTCTTCATTGCTAGCTAGAAAACTCTGATTATATTTTGTAAATTTAATTTGAATATCACGGTTTCTTCTTCAGAAAGGTTGGTTGTGAATAAACGTGAATGATAGCCCAAATATTTCCCAAGAGGATTAGCGGAAGGTACGCAAATAGATCCGTCACAGAGCCAAGAAGGGGCGTTCAAAATCTTGAGGGACCGCATGTCTGGCTGATACATAAATGATTGTCACAGCGATTGAAAGTTTGAAAACCGCTGCACTGGATCATTTAAACTATCCTTTAAAAAAATATTTGGAAGAAAAATCATTGGTTCATTTTTGAATTATTGTTACACGTTTCAGTGTGTTGTAATAACCTATTAAACATTTTAAGTATTCATTTATTTATTTATTACAGATCTTGGTCACCGGATTATTCCAAGCCACGAGATCTTACGCAGAACTTAATTGTCAGCAACGAACCACGAATATCCAATTTTTCACTTCCTCCCGCTTATAGAACTCATCCTCTGCATCCCTATGGGCCACACTATGTCAAAAATTTCAACAACATGGAAATAGCAGAGATAGAGACTGTGTTATGATCACCAAACACATAAAAGTTTGAATGCAATAATCTCGATGTTGGATTTTTGTCGTTATCAGAAAAAAACAAGTTTTTATATGCATGCACGCTGTAAAAAAATACATTTGCTTTCTAATTCCAGCAAAAATAAGACATTTCCTTCATTGCAATATTTTGTTCACACAACTTATACAAATAAAATGATTTCGGGTGGAGATTTTAAATAAATTATCTTGATTTTTTTTTTGCTCTGTAAAGAAACATTTCTTTTTTAAATTTGAAAATAAATTAATATATATGAATTATATTTGTAAGAAAAAAAATAATATTAAATTCAAGTTTTTCTTCCGAATATATTTCTGTACATAGCTAAATCTTCAGAATTATAGACTTATTTTTCCGTTTTATTAAAAGGAAAATAAATTCCAACTGTATCAATAAATATTTCTAGCATAGTTATAATTTTATTTATATTAACTAGATTAGAAATCTTTAAGGTTGCATTTTAGTAAGGTTTGAAAAAAATTTATTTGCATATTAAACTGTAATATTTTAATGTATTTGTAAATATGTCAATTAAATTTCCTTATGAAAACCGTTTGTGAAACAGTTTGTAAGAACATACCAGCTCTCATGAAAAACAGTATTATCTTTATTTCATGTAAAAAAATTCATTTGTAATTTAGTGGTTTATAACTTCTGCTTTTTTATTTTTGTTTTTATTAATTAAATATTATTTATATATATATATATATTTTATATATATATGAAATGGTACAAATGTACATAGATAAATATGTAACTTGCTAGTCAAAACTTTCATTTCAGAAAGATTGTAAAATAAGTGTTACCTATTTTAGTAAGAAAAATTACAGTACATGGAAATTCGATAAAACAATGTATTTTAAATCTTTGTAATGAAAATGTATTTTGATTGTTAATATGTCAAACAAATTAACATTGCGTGTGTATGGCATATCTGAGCAACTTTAAACAGTTGTAACCAGACGTGGTTTAGTACTTCGTGGACAAAATTCAAATGTTTACAAAGCATTCCCAAATTAAAAAATTTGATTAATGTAAATAAAAGTGGATATTTTCAATGATATAAATCAGCGTGCTTGCTCCTAAAATTTGTTTTTCTCTATGTGTTAAAGCTGTTAGATTTTGTTACGTTTAAATCGATTGATGCTTCTTTGCTGAAGTTTATTTTTTCATTGTGCATTATAGCTGCAGCAATTTCTATAACATTACGGGTGTGGCTAAAAATGTAAAATGCATATTAAGAAATAAATAAACTACAGTTATTAACTGCATAATTTTTATTATTGCATTGAAGTACATGACAAAAACGTATATTAGCTAGTAATTAGTGAAAAACAATTAACTTTAACCCTCTGACTGGAACATCCATCTCTCAGACGGGGATGATTTTCTTTGATGCCTGTAGATCAGTGATTCCCAAAGTGGTCTATATAGACCGCCAGGGGTCTATGACGACCTGCAAGGGGTTCACACCAGCAAAAAAGTAACTTGGAGTCTTTGAGGTGTAAATGGGAGTCTATGACAGTGGCTCTTATTAAACCAGATCATGACTTTAATCTTTAAAAAAATTGATCTGCTGGAAATCAGATTTTACCAATTTAACAGTTACTACATTTAGTGAGGTTAATTTGTGATTATTAGGTGACAGCATAAATTTTACTAAGACAAGGATCATTTCAGTATTTCTTTCCAAATTAAGCTAACGAAGTATAACATTGGATTTCACAAATTTTCTCAAATTGTCACATACAGTCTGTCAGAACATTTTAACCTACGTTCAACATGTAAATGCCCTTTGCTCAGATTTTGAAACTAGGTTTGAGATTGTTTTTAAATATTAATACAAAAGTAGATAATGAGAGATTTCATATAGTTAATTTGAAAAAAAAATGTCATATTACAATAGGAACTGATAAGATTAAATCCTAACGAAAATCTTAAAGTTTAGAAACGGATGTCAGCAATTTTGGCTTTAAAAAGACATATGTGATATTTGACGCAAATTATAGAATATATGGAAGAGAGTTTTTAATTTCTTTTCCTAGTGCGAGGGAGTTTCGGTGAGTATGTCAACCTCAAAAAAAAAAAAAAAAAAAAGGGAAAGAGGGGAAGAGAACTGGACACTTTCTAACAAAAGAGATTTAGGGTTAAACCTGACAAGGTTGATGACAAATGTTGAAAATGTGTTATTACAGCATCAGATTCATCCTTCTTATTAAAAGCATTTGTTTGTTGTTTAGGTATTATATGTAACAGTTATTTTAAATATTATTTTGTTTTTAATTTTAATTCATTAACAAGTACTTAAGTTTTAAACACTGTACTTCACTACGGTGAGAAATTTAATTATTTTACTGTAATTAGTAGCACCAGATGTCAAAGACATTTAAGTTGATAAATTTGAAAAAAATTAATATTAGGTAAGCAGGGGTCTACCCCGAAACATTGCAAAACATGGCAAGGGGTCTATGAGACAAAAATATTTGAGAACCTCTGCTGTAGATAATACTGTGGTGTGATTTGGGGGAGAGTCTGCCTTGGCATCTTCAGTTGGACTCTACCCAGTGAGAGGATCAAGTGGTAGAGAGTACATGGCGAATTTTTTCAACCCACGATATATGCGAGATTTTGCTTATCTATCACCATCTATCAGAACGGGTATTCCTATAGTTTTTTTGTGTTTGGTATTATTATTTTTAATTACTTTTATATGAATATAAATAATTTTTATCAATTTTTATAAAATTACTAGTCACAATTCTAGTGATAAAAATATATTGTTGTGCTTGATTCAACCCGACAAATCTTATTTGAGCCATACTCAATTTCATGAGCTATAAGGACATTTAAAATAGTCCTTAAGATAATAAAGTTAAAAAAAAATTACGTACCCGTCTGTTTGACACATGTTTCTAACAGCGGCAAAAGAACTAATGTTCCGGCCAGAGGGTTAAACATAGGAAAAGTAAAATGGGACACCGTGTATTTGAATATTTTAAAATTTATTAACCCTTACAAACTATGAGATTTCTCATAACAGTGAATTCTGAACTCTGAAATTAATTTCATTTCCATCAGTTTCAAAATTTCTTAACAATCTTTCACGTAAATAATAATTCAAATTTGATCGAGAATTAACTTTGGTACAAGAGATTGTTCCGAATCATTTTTGCCACACCCTAAACAGCTAAAACTGTTTGAAGTAATTAAAATGGCATAAAGATAAGCTATTATTTTAACTGAAAGAAAAAGTTAATTATAGGTACAATAGTTAATATTACAAAAACTTGATATTTTTTTCTTCTTTTACTTAAAAATACGCATTACATTTTTTTCAGTTCTATAATTTCTTTGGTTGAATAAATAAGGTGTATTTGTATAAGTATCTTTAAATAATTTTCAATGTTTAGTTCGATCTTTTGCTGATTTTGTTGCACGTATACATAATTGTATATGCATACAATGGATTGAATTATTTCCTTAAAATTTTTGCAATATATGTATAATTTTACGTAATATTTTGGAAGTAGATATTGTGACTAGCTTAACCCTTTTACCATGATTAATTTCTTTTTTTTTTCATTTCGAAAGAAAAGATGAGGCAAAAAATAATGAGGAATAATAAATACAATTTTTAAACTTCATTCATCCTTTAAAACGAATATTTTGGGAATTTTAAAACTTACTATAGCATAGGAAAATATATGCGTATAAATTGTTTCTATCAATAGTTATATAATTTCTAATTTCAATGTTCTTCGCTATGATTTCCTTTATAACAATACATCTGTTTTTGTTTTGTAGTTCATGTTCATAAAATATGTAGTTCACGTAGTTCATAAAATATGATGTTTGTAATCTGTAAAATGTTTTGTTACGTTTAATTTTAACCATCGTTTGTGTTATATATATATATATATATATATATATATATATATATATATATATATATATATATATAATTTTTTACTAGCCTTTTGTTAAATAATACTTGAACTGTACATTAAATGTTACAAGTGCGAATGAATTAAATTTTTCCAGTTGTTTATTATGTGATCAAAAATATTAAATGGAATATGTGACACACTAAATAATTTATATTACTTTCTCAAAATTTTAGAAGAATTTATTCCATACTTTATAATTTTTTTTTATGTTTCATTTTCTTTCAAATCATCATTTAGTTCATTAAGCACTTTTACAGTAATAATTATTCTCTAAATTATCAACCTCAAATCTTTAATATATGGTACATTTATTTTTAACTCTTCGTCGGAAGCAGTTGGCCTGAAAAGCCAGCAAAAGAATTTTGGGTCAAATTTGCAATTTTGGTTATCTTAGTTTAAGCTTCCTTTTGTTAATGAACTGATTCTTTTACGAACAATTTGGTGTACTTTCTTTCCTTAGACCTTACCGATGTTTTGAATTAAGAATATTTGACTACCTAAACTAGCGAATTAGTTCACAAAATTGATAATTTTTTTATTTGATTTCATTTTATAGACCGTCTTATGAGCTTTGTAAAAGTACGAAGTTTTTTATTTCCCATTCACTAAAATAAAAATACAAGTTTTTTAGTAAAGCAGATGCCATAACTTTAAACGAGTTGTCAAACTTTAACTTTACTCGAAATGTATGTTTTTTTTTCGAAAAACTCAAACGGGGACAGCGATTGCTCAAAAAATTTAAAAAATAATTAACTGAAATTTGTTTTGTATGTTCTGTGTAATAGCTGAAGTGTTTTAACTTTCAGATTTATCAATCACTATTTATTAAAAAAAATACAATCCCTTATGTGAATATAATCACTGCCTTTTTATATATATATAAGCAATTTCACATAATAACTTAGAAAAGTAATCTAGTTTTTGAAAAAAGTTAAAATATCTGTTATCCTCTGTCATTTTAAAAAGGATATACTGAAGTAACACATCATGATTGAAAAACTGAGAATTTTTTTTTTTACAGGGAGGGCTCCGTTTACGTAATTTTTTGTAAATTCTTACCCATTTTCCCCCCATTTTTGTAATAATAATTTATTTTTCAATTCTTAATTTTGGCATATTTTTCTTAAAATGTACTAAATAAATCTAAAAACTGGAAAAAAATTTCCTTACCTCTATTTTTTAGAAAAAAGTTATCGCAAGTAGTCGGATACCTTAAAATTGATTAGGGGGAGGTCAAATATATCAATGGATCTCAAACAGGGTGTGTCTGATTGTGTTTTATTTAGAAGTGCTCCCGATGAAGAGTTAATAAATATATGATTCTCATTCTTTAACTGTCAATGAATTTTCATTACTTTTAACATTGTAAAATGTATTCTTATAATATTTAATCGTATATTTCCGTGACATTTTACGAACATCAGATTTGGATTTTATCAGGATTGCATTAAACACAAACAAGGAATATTTAGGGTTGAAACATGCAAAACCTTAAAAAATGTCTTAAATAAACTTTCATTTCGATGTATGTATAAAAATTCGAATTACTGAGCTGTAAAAAAAAAGAAAACCTTAAACCAAACAAAATTTTAATCACAAATGTAAACATAAATTTATGCATAAACTTTTGAGATAAATTAAAATTACTTTTTTAAAAAAAAAAAAAAGAATGTTAATACGAAACAAATTTTATGAAGATTAAAAATGAAGCATATTAGTGCATTGCTACTATTTTATAACAAAAATGCTTTAAGAAATTGCATGAAAATTACTGTGATAACATACATTAAAAAGTCAACAAATATCCGTAACAAAATTCTTATTTTTATGCCATTTTGAGTACAAAATGCTGGATCATAATGGTGCTTAAAAATAGCGAATAAGTCTAAGAATTTCCTTGTACATTTTTCTCTTTTAAGAAGCTGTCAAACAGTGACGTGTAAATATCCATTAGTGTACTATAATGTAGACGTAATAAGTTTTGCATGTCTATATTAATGATGCATGAAACGTTTCCAAATGAACTATTGCATGCCTATTTATGTGTCGCAGATATATATATGTATGTGTATGATCATATATGTTAATAATGTATGTATCAGATAATGGATTATATGTTTGGATTATGGATGTTTTAAGTTTATATTTTTTTTAAATGTCAATAAAATAATTTGTTCAACTTTTGACGTTTGTTTGTTGATTTATTAAATGAATTTTATAATAAATGTTTATTACTTTCAACTAATCTGTGTTTAATGTATACCAGTGGCCTTCAACTAGTGTACCACGGAACTCTGGAGTTCCACAAGGCATACCCAGGGGTTCCATGAGTCACAATCGAAAAGGAACATATAAATATGTATTCAAAATGGATTTATGTTTTCTATGAAGTCTGTATAATTACAAGTTTCTAAAACTCGTATTATTCCTTAAAACTGCAAATTTTATTTATATATAATACCTTTATATTGTTACACTTTTTAAACATTTATTATAATATGATATAAGAATATTTAAAATGTCTTATCTTTATATATATTTCCTACTAAATTGTGAATGTTCTATTATTTTTGTGTACTCGTTAGTTATCACAGTGTCTTTCAAAACTAAATAATTTTCTAATGGAAAATGTCGCTTTTTGTATTTGTGGGGGGAAAACACCTATATTGAAGAAGAGGAAACAACTTTTAACATATCAACAGATTCTACCTTAAAATCTAAATTTAAGGTATCCGACTACGGTCGTAACCGTGATTTTGCAAAAGCTTATAAATGAATAATATTTATGATATTTAGTGTCACTTAGATTAGAATACGTATATAAAATTGTTTTAAGAATAGAATTACAATAAGAAATTATTTAAGTACAATATTTTGACAAAAAACGAACATAGAATGACCCATTTTCAAAATATTCAACTAGAACTTTTGAAATACGTAAGTTGGAAGTGGGTTTATTCATGTTTTACGGGAACAGAGGGGAGAAGTTTTAAGAAAAAAACTCTTATAATTATTTTAGTTGTTGTAACTCTGAAATTAATGTGAATTGTTTCAAAAATTCTAGTTGAGCCTCTGTACAGGGGTCTGAGCTATATACAGGCAAAATATTGTTATAATAGAAGCATTTTGGACAAAAGGAGAACTTTTTTTAAAAAAAGGTTATTGTAAGTTAATTTTTTGCCGAAGTGTTGTATTTAAATAATTTTTTTTGTCAAAATGTCGTTAAAACAATTTTTCACATGTATTCTAATCTAAGTGACACTAAATATCATGGAAATTATCCATTTATGCGCTTTTTTAAAATCACGGTTTCGAACGTAGTCGGATATCTTAAGCAAGAACAGCTTTTAAATTTTAGATTGCAAAATCATGCAAATTGCGCATCATTTCTCACGCAGCTATACATATTTTAATGCCATTCAGAACATAGGAAATATATTTCCTAACGCGTGTGGCTTCAAAAACAATGTAAAAACAAATTAAAATCGAAATATGTAATGCGATTGCGATTAATCTCAAAAGAACTAGACTGACAATTTGTGTGAAAAAAAGCAAGCACATATCCGTTACTAAAGTGGATGCATGAATAGGTGTCTCTTAGATCATAGATTAATATTATTAATAAGTAAATTATATTAAAAAATTAGATTATATTTTTTTAATAATAAAGAAAATACTTTTTTAATTGCCTTTATATAAAATATCTATACCATGTTAATCTACTTTAAATATTCATTTGAGATATATTTTTCTAAGTATGCATATGGAACGGGGTTCTATGAAAACACTTTCTAGTTCTAAGGGTTCCACGAAAACATCGTCGAGTTCTAAGGGTTTCGTGAATTGAAAAGTTTGACAATCACTGACGTGCACCAAAAGAGAAATATCATTGTCAATTTAACAAAACTGGCATGACCATCCATTTATTTCCTGTAAATACGCACAGAAGAGATTGCATATCTGAACCAATTCAATTGGTAATTGATAATTTATGGGTAAATTATGTATCAGAAGTAATATGTGTTTACATAAATAAAGACTTAAAGAAATCTTCAAATATTAACGAATAATATCTATAAAAAAGGCCTCCTTAGAGAGAAAAAACGTATCGAGCTTATTACTTTTTCATTTATGAATTTTTAGTACTAGGAGGCAGAAAATGTCATTTTTTGAATTTTTAATACTCGCTTATCAGATAGGGAGAAACTCTTTCCAGATGTGATAAAATTTAAATATTCCTCTTTATTGTACTATAAAATCATATAAACTTAGAATATAATATAAAATTTTGCTTCAATTATATATATATATATATGTCTATTTATGAAAAAGTAGTTTTAAAAGTAAAATTAAACATATTAGCTCTAGAAGTTTTTCTTCAAAAATTATTTTCAAGATATTGAAATATTTTGGATACAGATATCAAAAGTTTTGTACGGTAATGTTTCTTGGTATCAAATATTTCTCTTTCCCAAACTGGGGGGTGCGCCTCCCCAGACAGGGACGCCTTAAGGTATTCAACTAAGTTCGGAACCGTGATTTTAAAAAAGCGCATAAATAGAAAATTGTCATAATATTTAGTGTCACTTAGATTAGAATACATGTATAAAATTGTTTTTAAGGACATTATTACAAAAAAAATTATTTAAATACAATATTTCGGCAAAAAATTAACTTAGAATATCCTTTTTCCAAAATGTTCTCCTTTTGTAAAAAATGCTTCTATTATAATAATATTTTGCCTATATATAGCTCAGACCTCTGTACAGAGGCTCAACTATGAATTTTGAAAACTTCACATTATTTTCAGAGTTACCACGCATTGAAATAATTATCGGCGTTCTTTTCTTAAACTTTCTTCCCTCTATTGTCGTAAAACATGGATATATAAACCCACTTCTAAGTTATATATTTCAAACATTCTAGTTGAGCCTCTGTACAGAGGTCTGAGCTATATGCAGGTAAAATATTATTATAATAGAAGCATTTTTCACAAAAGGATAATATTTTGAAAATGGGTCATTCTATGTTTATTTTTTGTCAAAATATTGTACTTAAATAATTTTTTATTGTAATATTATTCTTAAAACAATTATATATACATTTTCTAATCTAAGTGACACTAAATATCATAAATATTATCCATTTATACGCTTTTGCAAAATCACAGTTCCGAATTTAGTCGGATAGCTTAAGACATGAAACACTGGGCCTCGTTTCGTTCTTGACTCAGCCTTAAGAAGATCATAATTCGAATAATTTCAAAGGTCAAATGTTATGTCAGGTTGTATTCTCCGAAAAACTGGGAATTTCGGACGATATGTCGACTGGCTACATGTTATGACCGGCCGCCCCGGACAAAAATGCAAAATTCCACCCCTCTTTCCAAAGCAAGTATTATACATATATATATATAGATATATATATATATATATATATATATATATATATATATATATATATATATATATATATATATAAAATATTTTAAGTAAAAATTACAAAATTTGGAATTAAGGACATAATTATATGTTATTACTTCAAACAAATAAAATGTAAAAATGAATTGTCCACTCCAGCAAGCTAATTTCTTGGAAAAGAGTTTACTGATGGTTGCGATCACAAGCATTTATTCTAAATTATAGTAACTACACTCAAGACTAAAAAAAACATCTTCCTTGGCTCTCTACCTATCAAAAACTTATTACCCTTGTTTTCTTTTGGATAGCTGGCACCAAACATCGTATGGAGGAAAGGAAAGTCCATTGTGACCCCACTCCGCGTTGGGGAGAAAGTTACTTGTGAAAGATGTGTAAGAACATATCACAAATTTCTTGATTTAACATATACTCCAACCTCGAACCCTTCAAAATTCAACATAACAGAAAACTGACATTAAACATGCTGAGAACAAAATTAGGAAATAAAAACATTGAATGAAATACCAAATTCACACCCAATAATATTTCAGAAAATATATCAGATTTTCTGTAACAAGAATAAATATTTTTCAAATTCGATCCAAATGCCGCCCTTAAAAATCCTTTGCCACCCCCGGGCAGGGGTCGAGTTTGTCCGGCTCTAGAGCCACCCCTGATGACCCTCGTGTTCTAAGTACAGACATTGGCCTACCCCCATACACCATCATTATTTAATTCAGTCAAAAGGTGGCAGTCGATTGAGTTGGTACGTACGTTTGTAAATCATGCACATTTATTTGTTTCGGGCTATTGTTTGTACGAGCATTTGACAATGTTTGCTATGTACCGTTTAATTTAAAAGGTCATAAATGGGGCCTACATTTGTGAAGGGGCCCAGGACCTCAAGAAGTCTCTGTCCGGACGGGGCATGATAATCCGACGCGCGAGTTCGAGTATCTCGAAAAGTCGAAAACAAAAGATTATTTAAAATATATATATATATATATTTATTTGTCGAAAGAAAGCAAAACAAAAAATACATCCTGACATAATAAAAAACAAAATGCGCATTTACACTGATGTAATACTTTTATACATGTATCAAAAATGCGTAATGTATTTGATAGTTAATTTAATAATACTAACTTAAGAACACAAGTAAATAATTTTCAGTGATTCCTTCGGCTTGTCATACATACATGATGTTATATACACAATTTAATATACTTATCTTGATAATTGGTACGATTTATGTTTAAAGTCGTAGTAAAGCTTTAGCATTAAAGTATATTATTATTCAATTCAATACTTTGTTATAGTATTGAGAGGGAGTGCGATGAGAAACATGATTAAAAATTAGGTTTCAAATATTGAAAGTTTGAGAAGCAATGGTCTACGTGGTTTGTAGAATGCAATCTTCTATGAGGTCTGTGTACGCCACTGCTTCTAGTGTGACATTAAAAGCAGAGTATGAAATAAAGCCCTCCACGCTCTTCTCTCGTTTTTTTATAATATAAATGAATTTTATTTCTTGCAAATAACTTGTATTCCTTCTTCACACTTCATCTAAATATGTAAAAGGTATTTTTTTTAGAGGAATAGAACTTTAAATTGCAATAAAACAATGATGTATTATTCGATTGACATGAATTTTTTTTTATTCGAAAGATAATCCTGTGGCATTACATTTTAAATATGATCAAGCAAGGCGTAGATGGGCCCAAGACGAGATTGCCGTTGTTCCCGATTATCATAAGCGAATTTTCTTTAGCGATGAAGCGCACTTCTGGTTGAATGGCTGCGTCAACAAAAAAACTGCCGCATTTGGAGTGAAGCTAATTCACAAGTGTATGTCGAAACACCGTTACATCTAGAAAAACTGACTGTTTGGTGCGCTTTATGGGCTGGTGGAATCATTGGTCCGTACTTCTTCAAAAACGATGAAGGCGACAACGTTACAGTCAATGGTGATCGGTATAGAGCCATGATTATTAACTTTTTCATTCCTGAATTGAACAATCATGATGTCCAGGAGCAGTGGTTCCAACAAGACGGCGCAACATGTTACACAGCTCGTGCCACAATCGATTTATTGAGACACGTTTGGTGACCTTCTAATTTCACGTTTTGGACCTGTGAATTGGCCTCCAAGATCTTGTGATTTAACACCGCTAGACTATTTTTTGTGCGGCTATGCAAAGTCATTGGTCTATGCGGATAAGCCACAAACGCTTGACCATTTGGAAGACAACATTCACCGTGTTATTGCCGATATACGGCCACAAATGTTGGAAAAAGTCATCGAAAATTGGACGTCCAGATTGGACTACATCCGAGCCAGCCGTGGCAGTCATATGCCAGAAATCATATTTAAAATGTAATGCCACAAGATTATCTTTCGAATAAAAAAATTCATGTTAATCGAATAATACATCGTTGTTTTATTGCAATTTAAAGTTCTATACCTAAAAAAAAACACCCTTTAATTAGCTGCAGATCACGTTTTTGTCTTTTTTTCAATTAAAACTATTAGCTCACACTCTTTATATATTTATCTTGGTGAAATTTTCAATCTTTAATAAAATACATTTTAATGCGCTCCATTGAGCTGAAATTTCATATACATGATTATTTTGGATGACAATACAGTAAATTAATTATAACTAATACATATTAATTGATTAAAACTAATTATTCAAAGAATTACAAATACAGCCACATTGACATCATTTCTGGCGACTTAGCGACCTTCGACCTTTTTGGTGACTTGTGTCAAAACTTGAAAAGGTTTTTTCTCACATTTTAAAGCGCTCATTTGAGCTGAAATTTTTTATATACTATTGTTTTGGGTAAAAATACGATGATTTCATTATAAGTAATTAAAATTAACTGACTGAAACTAATTATTTAAATAATTACAGATACATCCACGTTGGTTTCATTTTAACGCGAATTGATTTAAAATTTTAAATTATTTTTTTTCTCACGTTTTAAAGCATTCAGTTGAACTGAAATTTTCTATACACGATTGTTTTGGATGAAAATACAATACTTAAATGATAATTAATAAAAATTAATTACAACTTAATGTTGTGATTCTGTCAAAAGTATATGCATATTTATATTAATTTTAACCATTTAATAAAAAAATAGCTAAAATAGAACTTTTCTTCGTTAATCTAAGTAGGAACTGACTTAATTTTTTTTTATATTATTTGTTTCACTCTACACTTGCTTGTTAAATAAATAAGAGGAAAGACATCAAACTAGATACTGGTAAACTCTATACAAACTATACTAGGTCTTAAATAACTTTTAACAAGGGTTTAACGTATCTTGCCGTAAAACGAAGAGGAAACTGTCATGTCCATGGCCTTTTGTGTACCATGGCCAGAGGCTGCAGATAGAATTAGTCATCTCGGTTACTCCCTGCTACCCCCCGCCCATATATGCACCACCTGGTATCAAGGCCTTCTGTGCCCTGTCCGCTTACGTTACGCTACTGATAAATAGTGAATAAAATGATGAATGTAAGAAATATACAAATAACTATATATTTTACAACTGAAAATTAAGTTAACAAAGAGAGAAAAATTAATTTAAACCTGAATATATCACCCTTCGGAATCATACAATATAATTAAAGTTGATACAAAAATGCATAATGTATTACATTATATTCAATGCGTGGCGCACACAAGGGTGGGAGCTGGGGGTCCGGACCCCCCCAAAGCCCTTGATATTTTTTCCGATTGACTATAATTCTAAGTATATAGTGCGTAAAATTTAATTAAGTATTTGTTATTAATGATTAATTTTATTAATTAATGCTAATTATTTATTCAATGATTAGTTTTTTTACTGTGTTTTGTTCCCGAAAATTGACAAAATCAAAAGGAGCATGATACAAGAATGGTGAACTTTCAACCCCGGACCCCCCCTCTTCAAACATTTCTGTGTGTGCTACTGTTTTCAATATATCAGGACCATCTTAAGTATAACATAAGAACGAAGGAAAGTTTTTCTTCCAAATAAGTCTGTGAATCCCATCTTCGCATTGAATAGCGTCTATTCAATCGCCATAATTAACTTTCATTCTTATAGAATTCCCTAAAGCAATGTTAGGCTATTGACCAGGGACCAGCAACCTTTTATCAGTGGCGTGTGATACCAATCTACTAATATGATTAAGCGTGCTACACAGTATGATACTTTTTAAACAATTCAATTCCCGCTATAATGCATGTATAGTTAAGAGAATAGAGTTTAATAATATAGAGATATATTTACAGTTTTATTATACATTAACTTCGCCTCATTTAAAGATAAATAAACATATGAGTAAAACTTTTAATGCTGACCTGACCACTCTACTTTTATATCAATAGATCAGTGGTATAATTTGTGGTTTTTCAATCTGACACAATTCTGAGCATTCAGTTGTTAAACAATTTCTTTGCAGACTCGTAATAGTTTTCATATGAGGAAACGATTTTTGCTTAGATATGTAGAAACAAAAGCAGAATACATGCAATTTTCTCTCTTCAAACAATTAAATGTGTCGAGAAATGATATTCAATAATTTACAAAATAGCTCTCTGTAAATTTATCTTTAATATAACCTTTTCATAATTCTGAATGAGTTTGTCAAGAAGGTCCATTACAAATTTATCAGTTTCCAAACACTGACAAATCTGTTTAGTAGTGCAGAGTGCCACTGAGAATTGTATCACGTGCCACATATGGCACGGATGTAAAAACCTTGCTATGGACGATGAACCTATAAATTTTTGAGCTTCGGTCAAGTGAAAAGAGTGACACACACACACCTTAATTTCGTACCACACACTCCAAACTTCCACATCATGTCAACGTGAGATGTTTTGATCCACGACGGATTTAACGGGCATCAACCCCTGTACACAACAGATTTTCAGTGACACCAGGACTAAAACCCGTAATGTAATAACACCGGTCACGAGTTTGAGACCAAATTCACTCAGCTACTGCTCTAACTCTAAGTAAGGCCGTGGTAGCCTAGTGGTCAAGGTATAGGATCGCGGCTGGATTGTCACGAGTTCGAGCACAGTACCACTGAAGTCCCGCCGTGTAGGGAAACGATGCACGTTAAATCTGTCGAGAGCTCAAGTGTACTCCCATTGGTATGGTGTGGTAGTTAGGAGAGAGGTTGCCAGCTCAGTTGTTGTCCTCTTCACTTGACCATGTTTGAAAATTACGAGGTCCGTCCCCAAAAGCCCATCATGCAGCTAAACAGTGTGGCGTTCATATTCACTCACTCATTCAAAGTAAAAAAAAGTTGCAAACTTTTTGGCGTAGGACTATGATTACAGGGATAAATAGATGCTTTGCTTATATTACTGCGCTGATATGAGATAAATTATAAAAAAAAAATCGCATAAATATTAAAATTATCGTCTAAAATGTATGGAGCTACGCGTAATTTTATAGAGTAAAAACATTAAGTGTTACTTTCTTTGAAGTATGAAAGGAATTTAAAAGTAGTAAAATTTTAATTCGAAAAATATAATTGCAAACTATCAACGTAAAGAGCGTATTATCAAGAAAAGTAATGATGTGAAAAAGTAAATCAATTAATTTATGTTGCTGAAGAAGTCTGAATATATTTCAGTTAAGTAACTAATAAATGTAAAAAGAATATAGTCAGTTAAGTAATATAAAAATTGTAAAAAATGGTGCGTGGAACGCCACGCAATAGAAGTGAAACTTCTTTGGCGACATTGGAACATTGATTATTGACTCTAATATTCCAAACTGACAGTGCACATGTCTCAATTACCTAATTTGCAGGACAAATATTCGTGGCGAATTGAGTCTTTCTGATACCAAATCCAAAGTATGAAGCTGGAATTTCTGGGTATACAAAACTATTATATTTTTTGATAAAGTTGGTATACTTTTCATACTTAAACTTTATCGGCAATTGTAACATTCTTTAAAATGTCTTCTAAATTAATTTCCTGCTAAGCAACAGGCGTTCTCAAATAATCTCTCACAAATCGAACACCCGTGGCTAAAAGGATTATCAACGAATAACTTTTGAAAATCTTTGTGAGCATTTTTATGGGTAAGTGAATTTTCCGGCGCACTGTTCAGCTACACGAGGGCTTTTGGAGATGAACACCGTACTTTTGAACCATGGTCAAGTGACGAGGACGTCACCTGAGCTGCACTCCCCATCTTCTAACTACCACACCACACCAACTGGAGGAAGTTTAAGCTTTCAACAGATTTAACGTGCAACGCTTTCCTACACGGCGGGTCTTAAGCGGTACTCGGCTCGAACTCATGACACGCCAGCCACGATCTGTTACTTTGACCACTACGCTACCGTGGCCTCGCATTTTTATGGAAATCATAGTCTTTGTAACGTAAGATAGAATTTATTATCGATTCACTTGCATCAGTTCCAACACGCACAACACTTGTTGAGGGCTCTGTAGTTGACGGCACAGGGGGGGATTCACAAAGTCCGTATTAATCTGTGCTGCCATTAGAAGAGTCTCAATAGCATTCCTATCCCTTAAACGCGGCATTAAGAGAACATTTTGAAATGTTTTTTTTTTCAATGCTCGATATTCTCTCATGTGTACTCTGATGGAGATTTGGCAGAAGCACTTGATGAATTTGCAGTATTTTTGTGTTTGTCATTAAACTCGGCATGAAGAGAGTATTTTGCAATGTTGTTTTTTTCGTACTTGATATTCTCTCATGTACTCTGATTGAGATTTGGCAGTAGCACTTGATGAATTTGCATTATTTTTCTGTTTTTTTTGTCTCTTTTTTCGACAGGACTTGCTGCTAATTTTTCTTTTTTCTTTCTTTCACGAATTTTTTTTCCTCTTCGTGCATTTGATTTAGGCATTCTGACTAGAATTCATAATGATTAATAAATTAAAGAAATAAATTAGCCCCACCGAACACACATCACCATGTAGCCAACAATCTAAAGAAAATTTCAAAAAGGCACGCTTTTTCTGCGTGAGCTATTTTGTCTACATCTCGCACTGTAACTGATACGACCGCTGATGAGGTTCCCGGGTCTGTTAAAAAAAGACCCCTAATCGGAAAATGGGCAAGTTGAAAAGTCGGAGACGTAAGCAATTATCGAAAATTTTCAACAATATGACACAAGTCACGCGGTATCCCCGCTCCACCCTTTTCCTCCTCTGGCTCTCTCCTTACAATGACGATGATTCGGGGGGATGGGGGAAGACGACTTCCATTCCTTTTTTCACTATTACGCAAAACTGGGCAATTTTCTCATTCCCTCTCGAACCGAAAAAGTTTCACTTCAATAATATATAAATATATCTTCGAACAATAAAAATACAGGCAACATTCAAAATGTATATATATTCCTGTATTTTCCTTCAGTGGAGATATTGGGACAAAAAAAGCAACTTTATGTTTTTCATTTCTAAAATTTTATTATATTTATGCAAGTGCATTTGTGGTTATCGAATTTTGCATACACCTGTGAATTGTCTGTATATAAAGCTTCCCGTCTCAAATATTATTTTCATTTTACAAAATTTTAGGAGTTTGTTATAGAGAGTTCTCTATGTTTATTTTGTAAGTATTGATGTTATATAAACCAAATATGCTTAAATAATGTGCAATTCCTTTTCTAAAAAAATTTTTTTGGTTGTTACTTCGAAGTTGTAGAGCATTAAAAGACAAAGTCAAAAATAAAAGCAATATTACATGACTATTTGAAATTCTTTTTAAGCACATAAACATAACTTAATAACATAATTTAAAAAAAGAAATTGTGTGTGTGTGTGTGTAGTGTATTATTTAATGACAAGATTATCTTAGTTTCTATATGTGTTTATAAAAAAGGAAAATTATTTTCAGTAAGTTTTTCTTAAAAAAATATAACACACTGCAGTCCATGAAAAATAACTTCCATTTGCAAATAGTCTTTTAACTTACATTATTAAAAGCAGATGGCGCTACTAGCTACTATCTTTCAGACGATTCTTGGAAAAGAAAAATTTTCGGAAATGGAAAATCGTGGTGTTTTCAAAAAGATAATAATGGCTAGGGCAATGAAAATAATCATTTGTTTATATTTTTTCCTAAGTGTTCTTGAATGAAAAAGAAAATGAAATTTTAAATTTTAGGAAATTAATAATGCGAATTGAAAAAATATAGTTAAACAATAAATAACAAAGAAATATAGTCATACATTAAAAAAAAATATTTGAGCTTCTTTCGAGAAATCATCCAAAATATGGTACTCCTTATTGAATTGCACCCCTAATTTAAAAAAAAAATATTCTACTTTTAATGCAATTCAAATTTAAGTTTTATCTTTTTATAATGCATAATATTGAATCTATATTCTGGTGAAGGACCACTAAAGATTTTTTTTGTGTATATAGTTTATTGCAATTCACATATAGACTGCACACAAATTGCCATATTATGCAGTAAAATCTTATGATTGCGTTGCTAACTGATAAGTGCAGAATTAGAATTATTAGAAAAATTGATTACTTTATAAAAATGCCTTACAAGGGGCTAAAAAATTTCTTAAGTATTCAGTTTGAAGTTAGCTACTCTTTTTGATAAATATATTTTTAAGGTAACTAAGAACTGCATGTAATTCAATACAAAAGATATATTTTTTGTTTTATATAAAAATAAATAAATAAATAACAAAAAAATCGCCATTTGTCTTGTATAAAACGTAAACGATTTTTTTTGTGTATATAGTTTATTGCAATTCACATATAGACTGCACACAAATTGCCATATTATGCAGTAAAATCTTATGATTGCGTTGCTAACTGATAAGTGCAGAATTAGAATTATTAGAAAAATTGATTACTTTATAAAAATGCCTTACAAGGGGCTAAAAAATTTCTTAAGTATTCAGTTTGAAGTTAGCTACTCTTTTTGATAAATATATTTTTAAGGTAACTAAGAACTGCATGTAATTCAATACAAAAGATATATTTTTGTTTTATATAAAAATAAATAAATAAATAACAAAAAAATCGCCATTTGTCTTGTATAAAACGTAATACAGAAAACATTATTCGTTATTTATGTTCTATCAACTTAACCTTTCATTTAAAATTTCTTCTTCCGATCAAGGAATTTAAAAATGTGAGACAAACCTTAAAGAGAAATTTACCAGTATATTGATTTAGGTTACTTTAAAAAATAATTTTTTTAACTTATCTTTATTCGAAATGTAATTAAAAAACTTCAATGATGTAACGCCAGCTACTGCCGTATCAAACATATCAATAATACGGGACCTCAAAATGCTCAAGGAAAAAAATCATAAAATGTCAAGATATCGCAAAACAGGACTCTGAGAAATTTTGAGACAAGGCTCTTTGAGGACTAGCAACACCATTGTGTAACGCCTACTGTTCTAGGTCAACACATTTTGGCGGAATCAACATAACAATAAGAATCCCTAGACAATAACATCAGGCGCTCTTTCAGATTCTGGATGGAAAAGACACTTTAGAAGGTGCCATTTACCTTTATACTGGAACTATTTTAACAAACAGTTATAGTATATATTGTGGCAAGACTTGTCCAGAAGATTTGTTGCCAATCGATGCTTTATTTGCTGTGTTGATGACCCTGCAATCCAAAGCTGATGAATACCTGCACGTAGCTCAATATACAAGATGTTGATAAACGCGAACAATAGAAATGTAGACATGTTGCAATGTTTTCCCGACCCACAATAGAGTGCTGAATACATCATCAGCTTCATGGGGAGGAGTTGAGTTTCATCAGGATGACATAATTGTGATATTTCATAAGCAAAAATACCAAAACGCCTTTAAGGTATCCAAATAGATTCGGAACCATGATTTTAAAAAAGCGCATAAATGGATAATTTTCATGATATTTAGTGTCACTCAGATTAGAATGCATGCATAAAATTGTTTTAAGGACATTTTGACAAAAAAAATTTATTTAAATACAATATTTTGGCAAAAAATTAATCTTAGAGAAATCCTTTTGTGAAAAATGCTTCTATTATAATAATATTTTGCCTGTATATAGCTGAGACCTCTTTACAGAGGCTCAACTAGAATATTTGAAAAATTCACATTATTTCAGAGTTACCACCAATTGAAATAATTATCGGCGTTTTTTTTCTTAAATTTACTCCCCTTTGTTGTCGTAAAATATGAATAAACCCACTTCTAAGTTATATATTTCAAAAATTCTAGTTGAGCCTCTGTAGAGAGGTCTGAGCTATATACAAGGAAAATATTATTATAATAGAAGCATTTTTCACAAAAGGAGAACATTTTGAAAAAAAAAGATTATTCTAAGTTAATTTTTTGCCAAAATATTGTATTTAAATAATTTTTTGACAAAATGGCCTTAAAACAATTTTATACCTGTATTCTAATCTAAGTGACACAAAATATCACGAAAATTATCCATTTGTGCGCTTTTGCAAAACCACGGTTCCGAACGTAGTCGGATACGTTAAGTATTGTATGCGGTAATACCCCGAACTTACGCAATAGGTAGGACTGAGTGATAATCGCGTGAGTCTGGATATAATTTCGCATATGAATTATTTTTAGATGAGGCCGGAGCCTAAAGAAAACAATAATTTAGAATAACAGAATGTAAGATAGCACAAATACAAAATCTCAAATCTATATTTTTTGATGAAGAAGGTTTTACAAAATATAACAAAGTAGTCTGATAACTCAAAAATCTATCTCCCACAGCGTTTTCTCATACCATGCTAATAATTTTTTTGTCCCTTGTTTTATTGAAAAAATATGCTCTTCGTTGGAGAGAGTCTGTATTTTTTAAAATTTTTAACACTTTTTAAGCTGAGACCTTCCTTCATGTTCCCAACCGTTATTAGATCTTCTGATTGAACTGGGTCTAAATACTCAAATTCTTCAATATCTTGCTTTTGCTCATGCATTTCTATGAGTTCATCCATTGTTAACTCCTGATTGTGGGAATCCAGCAGTTTTTGAATGCCATCACTATCCATTTCTAAATTTATTTGCCTGGCAAGATTGACAACTTTTTCAATCACATTACCAATATCATCTGGGTGTGACACAGATTCCGCTTTAAGCTTCAGTGATAAAAAAAATGAATCAGCGAGATACACTGCTCGACAGTGAAAATGCAAACCAAGAAGGAGTGGTCCGAAATTTATGCAAACTTCAGGGTAGACTGACTTCACTGAGTTATGCTAATGATGTTAAATGCGTAGTCCTACTGCGCACGTGGCGAACGATAAAAGGGAAAAGAAGTTAACGAATGGCCAACTTCGTTCCGTGATTTCTCAGCGAAAAGTAATTGTAAAAATGTTTGTCTTGTGTCACAGGAAACGTGTATAGCACAGAATACCAGGCTGCCGTCAACGGAGGCATTTCCAGCAGACAGACGACTTTACGAGGGGTATGGTGATCGGGCTGAGAAGGGAAGGTTGGTCGTTTGTTCAAATCGCAGCTGATACCAACCGAGATGTGTCCACGGTGCATCGCCTGTGGCGAAGATGGTTGGAGCAGGGAAATGTGGCACGTTCGAGGGGTCCAGGCGCAGCCAGAGTGACGTCAGCACGCGAGGATCGGCGCATCCACCGCCAAGCGGTGGCAGCCCCGCAAGCCCTATCTACCTCCATTCTTCAGCATGTGCAAGACACCCTGGATGTTCCAATATCGACCAGAACCGTTTCCCGTCGATTGGTTGTAAGTGGCCTACACTCACGGTGTCCGCTCAGAACACTAGTATTGACTCCACAGCGTAGACGTGCACGCTTGGAATGGTGCCGGGCTAGAACGACTTGGATGACGGAATGTGGAACGTCGTGTTCTCAGATGAGTCACGCTTCTGTTTTTTCAATGATAGTCGGCGCATACGAGTGTGGCGTCGTGGCGTGTGGAGAAAGGTCTAATCCGCAGTAACTGTGGAGCGTCCTACCGCTCGACAACATGGCATCATGGTTTGGGGCGCTATTGCGTATGATAGCACGTCACCTCTAGTGCGTATTCAGGGCACTTTAAATGCCCAACGCTACGTGCAGAATGTGCTGTGCCCGGTGTCAATCCCTTACCTTCAGGGGCTGCCCAATGCTATTTTTCAGCAGGATAATCCCGCCCACACACTGCTCGCATCTCCCAACATGCTCTACAAGGTGTACAGATGCTTCCGTGGCCAGCGTACTCTCCTGATCTCTCACCAATCGAACACGTGTGGGATGTCATTGGACGCCGTTTGAAAACTCTGCCCCTGCCTCGTACGAACGACCAACTTTGCAAATGGTTGAAAGGGAATGGAGAACCATCCCTCAGGACACCATCTACACTCTTATTGACTCTGTATCTAGACGTGTTTCTTCGTGCATCGCCACATCCTACTGAGTCGATTCCGTGCGCATTGTGTAACCTGAATATCGGTTCGAAATGAACATCAATAATTGTTCCTTGCTGTCTCTGTCTTTTCCCCAAATTTCACCCCTTTCGAACCACTGCTTCTTGGTGTTGCATTTTCACTGTCGAGCAGTGTATTTGAAAAATCGATTAAGTCCGGATTCATGTCAGTCGAGGTATTACTGTTCTTGATTTGTGGTTAACATATATATATAAGTAAGGGAAACTCTAAAATTCTTCTCTATAAAGCATGGACACTTTTACTTCTTTTTCAAGCAATTCAAATAAACAGTTTCATTACTATATCGATCAGATAGAAAATGTACTGAAAAGCATGCATGACTACTGGTATAAAAGATTGAAAATATTTTAAAGTATTAATTAGAAAATTTTTAATAAACATCTCTTAAGGGTTAGGAAAAATGTCCTCAGATTACTAACAAAAGTAAAATATATCATTACAGTTTCAATTGAAATCATTTAAGTTAATTTAATAATTCTCCGAATTTAAAAAAAAAATCACTTTTTTTTATTTCCACTCTGTTTGCTTGTATCTTTTGATTTTGACATGTTATATAAAATAAAATTTATTTTTTTAAATTTTATTATATAATCTAAGTTCTGTACTCTTCCGAAATAAATTCCTTTAAAAACTCGGTAACTTAAAATCAAGGAGACAACATGGAACCAGTGGTGCACACAAGAGGGAGGGTTCCACGGGCCGGGACCCCCCCAAGTCCTTGATTTATTTTCGATTGATTATAATCCTGTTTATATAGTACGTAACATTTAATTAAGTATTTGTTTTTAACTATTAATTTTAATAATTAATGGTAATTATTTATTCAATAGTTAAATTTTTACTGTTTTTTTTTGTTCCCAAAAATAGACAAATCAAAAGAAAATGTTGGGCGGCGTATTGGTGATACGGGAATGATGGTCTTTCACCCTGGATCCCCTCCCTGAAAAATATCTGTGCACGCGACTGAATGGTTCTCATATCTATATCTAGAAAATACAAGGAAAATCAACACATTTACAATTTATCCAAAGCAATCCACACCGTATTTTTGTTTGATCTTGATCTAACGTACAAGGAAACATATATTAACTTCCTGTTTTGTTTTCATCTAAAAATACTAGGCATATTTACATTTCACGTGAACACAAAAAATTAATTTAAGGGAAAAAAATAGAGGTATATCTGGGAACAAGACGAAGCCATATTCCATCAAGAAATTTCTTAAGGAACATTCACTTCCCCACATTCTTTATATATATATATATATATATATATATATATATATATATATATATATATATATATATATATATATATATATATATATATATATATATATATGTTTCGTATCTGGTCATTATTGTTGTATCCTCGAGGATTTCTAGTTTTAGATAGGAGCTTAAAAAGGGTAACAAAATAATAATAAAAACTGTAATAGTAATAATAAAAGAAAGAAATTTCTTCTGTTTGCATAAAGTTTTACCTCCAGAGAGAACTTGAAATGGTTTGATGATAATATTGCTTATGCAAATTCAATTTACTTTCCTTTTGCAAGTTTTCCCTGCCAGATGTGTCTTTGAAGAATTAGCATATTTTGGCGAACCACAATTCATGAGCTGTGTCACCTGGAGAGAAATTCTCGTGAGAAAAGTTCAGTATAAAATGTTTTTCGAGTCTGCTGTTAAAAAAAAAGCTCGGGAATGTCAGTTTCCTTATTTGTTTAACAAGTTGCATGAATAAATCTGAGCTTATAAATATCTACGAATGCTAAATCGTTATGAATTCTTCGGAGGACATTGGTTGCCAATTTGAATCTTAATTCTAGGATATATTTTAATAGTGAATTTGTGTTAAAAATAAAATTGTGTAGTGACAATTTAACCCATTATTTATTATTGTCATTTTTTTGGAACGATGATTTTATTTATTATTTATTTCTACCATAATAGAGAAACTTTCAGTTTTGATTGTTGTAACTAAATGTTGTACTGACTATTATATAAGTTACAAAATCAATAAAAATCATTTCCGTAATCAACTCACTGTTGGAAATGAACTAATTAGAGCGTTTTTCAGTTCCTACTATTAGTTCACACACTCTCCCTATTTATATATGTAGGATTTTCCCTTTGAAACATTTGTAAAAAGGTTGAGTGATATCCTTTTCAGAGGACCATAAATCTCAATTTGATTTATTACTGCATTCCGAAGCAGCGCCACCTAGTGAGCTTTCGTAGCTCCGTCTTGAATAATTTTTCGGCAGAGGCCAACTAACTACTGCTTGATCAACACATCGCGTCTACCGCATTTCCGCGCCCAACGCGGCACCGCCAGTTCTAACGTCCAATAATGAGAAAGGTTCATTTCCCCGTCTTCTAAAGGTATTACTCAACTTTTGATTAACTTAATTCCTGCATTTCTTTCTATTTGTAATTATCTTTTTTTTGTAAATATTTTCCTTTAACTTTAAATAAATTCTCTTTTTTACTTAAAAGAAGTATTCGTGTTTTAATGACTTAGATTCATTTAATTCATCACTCACCCTTAAATACTTACCCCTAGACAAATCACCTACGCCAATCTAAAATCCCGCCTTCTGAAGAGTCTGATTTTTATTCGAAGATTTATTCGGACTCCCACAGAAATAATTGGGGGATCGCCTGGGATTTGATTTCGAAAATCTTCTCTAAATAATAAGTTGATAACCTTCTCTCTTCTTCTTTTTAAAAAAACCCATTTTTGGCTGCACGCCTAATTTATAAACGGACTGAATCGAAAATGCGGATTGCCTCTCATAACATACTAACATTTAGGTGCTTCAAGTTATTTTCAGCCGTGTACAACAACTACAAGAGTTTCACAAGTCCAGTGAACACATCAAGTAATTAATCACACGTCGTCAACTGTATCAGGTACTTTTTATATTGTTCTTCAAAAGGAAAAAAATCTAAAAGAATACGTGAGTCACCGTTAATTTGATTATGAAAAAATTGTTGTAGTCGATTTCATGGAATAATTTATATTTTTAAATATCATGTGTGTTTTTCTGAAATACTATTTTTCTATGTGTATAGAAATCGTATCAATTAAAATTTTCTACAAGTATATCTTTTAAAATATTAAGAAAGTCGTACGTAAAATATTCAAGTCTTTATTTCATTTATTAACGAATCGCATTGCATTTCATGTATGTGCGAAAAGCTTTCATTTTTTGGGGTTGCGTCATTGACCTTGAACTAAGAAATTAATGTTTTCCATTCCTAAACATTACCGTTTCGAAGCGATCGTAATTTCGATGACTCATATAGTTTAACATTTCTCTTGCAGATGTTTAGTAATTAATTATTTTTTACGAGTATTCCAGAAATATATTTTGAAAGAAATATGCTGTTTTTAGAATTGATGAAGGATCGTGTATAATCTTATTTTAATGTTGTGTATTTTATCGTTTAATATATAAGTATTTTGAGTTCATTTTTGACAGAATTATTATGCTGAAACATGTGTTTATCCTTTAAATTTGCTGATGAGATCCTAAAAAGATTTTATTTTTATTAGTGTAATAAAAAATATATACGAGATTTTTCTTAATTGAATAACTTCTAATTGTTTGCTTTTTTCAGCAAAGAACTTTATATTCCTTAACTTTTTCATATCTCAATTAATTTAATCACTGTTTCTAAACAAGATTTATATTTATTTTTCTTTCAAATTCTTTTTGCATTTGTTATAACGAAATGAGATAACTGATATATTAAATGGTTTAAAAAAAAAGGTTTTGTTTTTAATTGAAATTAATGATTTGACTACTTTAAATTAAGCATTACGTATTTTAGCTCGCACTGTTGTCTTTACACGTTACTGGTTTAAAATATTTCTAAATGAATAGAATTTGAATATTTCAATGTATATTTAGTGTATTTTGATGCAATATCATTTTAACTTGAGAATTTTTGTAAATGCAAACGAGAATTGCCAATAGCAACATCATTGTTTTTGTTTGAACGCGTAACAATTTTGTTTATTCCTTTGGTTACTATCTAAACTTATATTTAAATTTTAAAATGGCGTATCTTGGCAAAGGTCGACGCGAAGATTTATTTGTCTTAGCCACGGAATTAAATTTAAAATTCGATAAATCAATGACCATCGCCACACTTAAAGATCTAATTATTAGTAGGGAAGATTATGACGAAGAACTGACCAAAAACATACATTCAACGATTGTTGAGGATCGCAAAGCCAGAGCAGAAAATTTACGCATTGAAGAGCAAAAAGAAAAATTACGCATTGAAGAACAAGAAGAAAAATTACGCTTCGAACAATTGAGGTTAGATGAGCAAAAACGCAAAGATGAGTTTGAGTTGGAAAAGTTAAGAATCCAAACACAATCCAATTAGGCGCTGATACATCCAAAGAAAGTGATACTAAGTTTCTCGTCAAAGAAGTTTCAAAGTTTATACATCGTTTTGATTTGAAAGAAGACATCAGTCTTTATCTAAAATTATTTGAACGTCAAGCGCAGATATTGAATATTGATCAAGAAAACTGGGTTTCTCATCTGTTAGGCTTGTTACCGACGGAAGTATCTCACATCATAGCGAGAGAGCCTGACGATAAAGCTAACTCTTACGAACACGTTAAAGATTTACTGCTGAAACGCTTTAAACTAACTCCAGAAAAGTTTCGACAACTATTTGTCACTCACCAAAAAGCATCTGAAAGAACATGGATTGATTTTTACCATGAGTTAAACACTTACTTCAACGGATGGATAGATGGATTGAAGATAGATACTTTCAACAAGTTATCAGATCTAATCATAACAGATCAACTCAAACGAAAAACTCCTTTTGAATTTAAAGAATATTATCTTGATGAATGGGCAAATATGAACTCCCTGTTCAATTAGCAGAAAAACTAGAAGAATTCGAAGACTTTAAAAGGACTCTGAAACAAAAAATCGAGTGGTCCAAATGTGAAGAAACAAGAATTCAGATTCACAGAAAAGAATCGCAGATATGAATCACCAGGAAAATTCGAGTATAACAAGAAAGATAAGAAGTTTCCAGCGTCAACGAATTACAACAAACATTACGAAGCCCCTGTCACCAAGTACGAATCTGTTCAAAGATATCAAGACAGCGCGCAGAAAGGGTATTACAACAAAAATTACGAGAAACACTCAAATCACAATGCTTCCAAGCATGCTCAAACAAACTATTCAAAATCACAGAAATTCAAAGAACCTCTAAAAGAAACTTGCACACTCATCGTTAAGGAAGGTTTACGTACTAAAGAGATATTTTTTGGAAAGGTGAAAATCACGTTGCTCATAGACAGTGGTAGTACCGTAAGTTTGCTTCGAGAAAACACAAGCAGAAGAATAATGGATCCAACGAAATTATCGAAGAACAAGATGCTTCTCACAGGTATTGGTGAAGCACAAGTGACAACTATCGGTTCCTTTGAACATGAGTTCAAAATAGATGATGAAAATTACTCGTTAACTTGGCATGTTGTACCGACTGATAAATTAAAATTCGAAGCAGTTATTGGATCAGATCTTTTGGAACAAGCATCGATAAGTTTTACTAAAGAAGGAGTTAAATTCAACAAATATGAGAATCATGCACAGCTTATGCAAATATCTGCTGAAAATCTTCAAGAAGAACTAGACCTACGTCATGTTGAAAATCGTCAAATCAAGAAGGAACTTGAAAAGTTAATTCAAGACTACAAGCCAGAAAAAACAGCATCTACTGACGTCACAATGAGAATTATTTTAAAAGACAAAGAACCAGTCTGTCAACCTCCTCGTCGACTAGCTTTCAAAGAAAGACAAGAAGTAAAGAAACAGATAGAAGAATGGCTCAACGAAGGCATTATACGTCCGAGTTCTGCGGAATATGCAAGTCCAATCGTAATGGTAAAAAAGAAAGATGGATCTTCGAGAATGTGCATTGACTACAGAAAATTGAATCAGAAGCTTGTGAAAGATAAATTTGCGTTACCTATCATCGAAGATGTTTTAGACACTTTGCAAGAAGCAAAGGTATATTCTACATTAGATTTACGCAATGGTTTCTTTCACGTCGATGTTGGCGAAGATTGCAGAAAGTATACATCCTTTATCGTCCCAGATGGACAATTTGAATTCAACAAAGTTCCTTTCGGACTAAGCACAAGTCCAGGAGTTTTCCAACGCTACGTATCAAGTATATTTAGAGATCTTACTCGGAAAGGAATTGTAATCAGTTATTTAGATGATCTCGTCATTCCAGCGAAAAACGAACAGGAAGGTCTCGAAAAACTTAAAATTATTTTTGAAGTCGCAAAGAAATACGGATTAGAAATTAGGTTCAAGAAGTGCCAATTCTTAAAAAAAGAAAATTGAATTTCTAGGTCACATTGTAGAAAGCGGAACTATTAAACCATCTCCCACGAAGACACTAGCTGTCCGAAAATTTCCAGAACCAACAACAATAAAACAAGTACAAAGTTTTCTTGGTTTAACTGGATATTTCCGCAAGTACATCAAGGATTATTCAAAGATAGCTAAACCACTTAGCGATTTAACAAGAAAAGAAAACCTCTTTGTTTTCGGGATTCAACAAAAAGAAGCATTTGAAAAATTGAAGAAAATCCTGTCCGAAGGCCCAATCTTGCACCTTTACAAGTATGGAAGAAAAAACAGAACTGCATACAGACGCCTGTAAACAAGGGTACGGCGCAATTTTGTTACAAGAAGCAGAAGATGGAAAGTTACATCCCGTTTACTACATGTCGAAAAAAACAAATACAGCAGAAGAAAAGTATGACAGCTACGAATTAGAGGTACTAGCAATTATCAACGCATTAAAGAAGTTTCGTGTTTATCTTTTAGGACAACCCTTTAAAATAGTAACTGACTGTTCAGCATTTCAGAAGACTATGCAAAAAAAGGAGCTAATTACTCGCATAGCCAGATGGGCGCTTCAATTAGAAGAATTCGATTATGAAATAGAGCACAGAGCTGGAAGTCGTATGAAGCACGTTGATGCTCTTAGCCGATATCCCGTAATGATGGTATGCAATGATACATTAACTTCAAAGCTTAAAAACGCACAAGTGGAAGATGACAACATCCAAACATTGAAATCACTTCTAGAGAAGCAAGAATCAGAAGAATTTTTGAGCGAAATGGTATACTCTACAAGTACTTAAATGGTCGAGAATTAATTGTAACACCTAAAGCAATGCAAGCTGAACTAATTAAATTGATTCACGAAAATGGTCATTTCTCAGTAGGAAAAACAGAAGAGATTGTGAAACAGGAATTTTTATCCCAAATTTATCCAACGTCGTTAAAAAAGTAATAATTAATTGTGTTCCATGTATCTTAGCTAATAAGAAAACTGGCAAAAAGGAAGGGTTTTTGAATCCTATTTCTAAGGAAAGCATTCCTTTAAGTACGTACCATGTTGACTTCATTGGTCCTTTACCCTCCACAAACAAAAGCTATCAACACATTTTCACCGTAGTAGACGCATTTACCAAATTTACTTGGCTATATCCCGTCAAAACTGTATCTGCTGAAAGTGCCCTCGAAAAATTAAAACAACAGCAGAAAACCTTTGGTAATCCCATCAGAATTATCTCTAATAGAGGTTCAGCGTTCACTTCAAAATTATTCAACGACTACTGTGATGAAGAAAACATTCAACATCTACAAATAGCGACAGGTGTTCCTCCTCGAGGAAACGGACAAGTTGAACGAATTCATCGAACTTTGATTCCAGTTCTCACCAAACTATCATTAGACGACTCAACGAAATGGTACAAATACGTCTACAGATTACAGAGAATACTAAATAGTACTATAAGTCGCAGTACAAAATGGACACCATTCGAACTATTAGTGGGAATCAAAATGCGTAACAAGGAAGACACCCTAATCAAAGACTTACTTCTAGAAGAAATGGCGAAAGAATTACTAGAACAACGCGAATTTTTAAGAAACGATGCAAAAAAGAACATCGAAACCCTACAGTCTGAAAATAGAAAGACGTATAACAGAAGAAGAAAGAAAGCTTCGTTATACAAAGAAGGTGATTTAGTTGCCATCCAAAGAACCCAATTTGGAGCTGGACTGAAACTAAGACCAAAGTTCTTAGGCCCTTACAAAGTAACAAAAGTTAATTCCAAGGATAGGTATGAAGTGGAAAAGGTTGGTCAGCACGATGGACCGAACTCAACCACCACCTCTGCTGATTTGATGAAACTTTTTTATGCTTAATTGAATTTTTTATATTAGTTATTATTTTTAATTTTTCTCATATCTCTCTTGAGAAATTAATAGATGTTCTATGGTAACACTCGTTTCCATTAATCATTTTATATTCGCTTGTAATATTTATTATATTTTCGTATTATTCATTATCTTTCTATTGATGCGAAGCATTTTTATGGTTTAGTTAATTGTAGATCACAACATGGAATATTTTGTTTTTATATGCTTTATTTTAGGTCCGGAATTGTGAACATTAGGTATACATCTTTTCATCTATAATATTTTATTTTATTATCTTTAAGAATCTTATTATTTGTCTTTATTACATTCATATTCCAATAATCATCAAATTTATAGTTGTAACTAAAAATAGTTTGTATTTAAAGTACATAAGCTCTCAACATTTTGTAAGAGCTGAGAGACCAGCTCTGTCAGGAGAGGGTGATTCTGCAGGATTTTCCCTTTGAAACATTTGTAAAAAGGTTGAGTGATATCCTTTTCAGAGGACCATAAATCTCAATTTGATTTATTACTGCATTCCGAAGCAGCGCCACCTAGTGAGCTTTCGTAGCTCCGGCTTGAATAATTTTTCGGCAGAGGCCAACTAACTACTGCTTGATCAACACATCGCGTCTACCGCATTTCCGCGCCCAACGCGGCACCGCCAGTTCTAACGTCCAATAATGAGAAAGGTTCATTTCCCCGTCTTCTAAAGGTATTACTCAACTTTTGATTAACTTAATTCCTGCATTTCTTTCTATTTGTAATTATCTTTTTTTTGTAAATATTTTCCTTTAACTTTAAATAAATTCTCTTTTTTACTTAAAAGAAGTATTCGTGTTTTAATGACTTAGATTCATTTAATTCATCACTCACCCTTAAATACTTACCCCTAGACAAACCACCTACGCCAATCTAAAATCCCGCCTTCTGAAGAGTCTGATTTTTATTCGAAGATTTATTCGGACTCCCACATATATATATACATATATCATGTTCAAATTTTCAATCGTTAATAAAATACTTTTTATTCATACACTGAAGTTCAAATACATTTTTTTAAAACTTGTAGTGGATGACATTTGATGCTAATACAGTTTTTCAAAATAACGTTAAGGTATCCAACTACGTTCAGAACCGTGATTTTGAAAAAGCGTATAAATGGATAATATTTGTGATATCCAGTGTCACTTAGATTATAAAATGTATATGAAATTGTTTGAAAAATATTATTCCAATAAAAAAATTATTTAAATACAATATTTTGTCAAAAAATTTACATTGAATAACTAATTCTCAAAACATTCCCCTTTTATGAAAAATCCTTCTGTAATAATAATATTTTGCCAGTATATATAGCTCAGACCTCTATACATTGTTTGAACTAGGACTTTTGAGATATATAACTTAGAAGTGGATTTATCCATATTTTAGCACAGCAGAGGGGAGAAATTTTCAGAATAAAACGCCGATAATTATTTCAATTGGTAGTAACTCTGAAAATAATGTGAATTTTTCAAAAATCCTTGTTCAGTCTCTCTGTTTATATAAGCAAAATATTATTATAGAAACATTTTTAATGAAAGGAGAACATTTTGAAAATAGATTATTCGAAGTAAATTTTTTGCCAAAATACTGCATTTAAATAATTTTTTTGTCATAATGTTCTTAAAATAGTTTTATATATGCATTCTAATCAAAATGACACTAAAAATCATGAAAATGACACTAGATATCATGAATTACGCGTTATTTTTAAAATCATTGTTCCGAATGTAGTCGGATACCTTAATGCATTTTGGTGATTTTTCATTTTGAATCATTATTTCTGTTTTAAAGACATACTTAAAATTCACTTATTTCAACAATGTAAAATTTGATATGCGCATTAAACACAAATTCTGAAAGACAATATTAATAAAATTCAGTAAACTTTTCATTTAGTGTTTTTTGTTTATGCTATTCTAATCGAGTTGACTGTGTTTTGAAATCGCTTTCCTTGTGTGTATGCATTACCCTTCTAATACGATATTCAATATCATTCATCTATATTATATACTCTCGAAGAAGTTTTTTAAGAGACAAATAAGACTCTATCTATACTTTCTAACTAAAAATACTTTATTGAAACAAACCTTATATCTACTACACATTATGGAAATTATTTTATTCATAGCTAACAAATATGTCTATTGCTTCTTCATTGTTTGATACACATCATTGAGTTGAGGATGATAAGCGGTGTAACCAATACCACTTGGCTCAGCATATGTCGGTTCACCTCCAAGAAGTGTTCTGTAGATAATAGAGTTTCTCGTGAATAGTGTACTGATCCAAGAATTCTCCATTCGACTCATGTAATCCATGGCTATTTGAAGGATGGTCACTTCAATTGGTTTCAAATCCTTCGTAATTTCGGTGAATGTGTAAGTAGTAATATGACCGTCTTTTGCTGACCTAAGTGCATCACCATGTTTTCTGTAGAAACGGACGACACTGTCCTTGAGAACACCAATATGGTCGCGAGAAGCATCTCGTAATCGGTCAAGGGTATCGAAGAACAGTTCCACATTATCGGCCAAAGTATCTAAAAATAAGGCAAGATGCTTTCGAAACAATTTCTTAACAATTGGTTTCGTTTCCCGGTAGTAAATGGCTTTAGCAGCATTGATTTCAGCAACAGGTATACGGATTAGTGTGCCTTCAGGAGTGAAAAAGGATTGCCGTTGCAGCATTTCGTTGATGAGAGGGGCATAAGCTGATTTAGCTGACCAGAAGATTTTCTGGATATCTAATCTGGTTTCATCATCTTTCAGCATTGATACAACCACTGGTAAAATTACTTTTCCGGTAAAGGTTTCTTCGGTGCCTGTGAATAACTCCACAAAGTTTTCAAATGCTTCTTTTAAATAAGGCTCCAAAACTCCTACGAGTAATTCAGGGGCTTCGTTGATTGGTATGGTGACACTACGCTTAGGTCTTGATGACATTGCAAGTCTGTTTGACAAATATCTTCCGAGCTTTAAAACTGGTTCCATATCTTTGCCTATCTCTTGAGCTAGGTCAGTAAAAGATACTAAGTTTATGTGAGTGGAGTTAGATAGTTCATAAGAATCACTTAACTTATTTATTACTCTACCCGCCATTTTTGAAGAGTAATTTAACATGGTTCTTAGTCTTGGCAATACTTTGTCTTCAATAATTGGTGCCATATCCTTCATAAAACTTTCTATATCTGGAAAATATTCTTCTTCCAAAACTTCATAAACTGATGGTGCCGATTTCTGTAAGGCTTCCTTCAATTCAAGTTTAATTTTTCTATAGGCTTCTAAAAAATTACTTTTCACATCTTCTATAGGTATGGTATGCACTAAAACATCTGATCGCTTATGACGATGATGTCCATCTGTTTCAATACATTCTGCGATTGATGCATCTAGACACTGAGAGGTTCTATGGTCAAATGCTTGTCCAGATGGGCAAGTGAACGTATGAACTTGAGAATTCACACAATGGTGATAAACCTGTGGAATTTTAAAGGTAAATATTATTTTTAAAGCATAATTCATTAAATATAGTAGTATTTAAAAATGATCAAAGTTAAGCAAAAATACAATGAGATTTCTTGAAGTTAAAATTTCAATAGATATTTTACGAAGTAATGGAGGGGGGTAGGAGGGACCAAAAGCATATGTATTACATAACAACATAAATGCCAGAAAATATCAAACTTTTATCATTATAAGTATCAAACTTCACAAGAGGGAAACAAATTAAAAAAAGAAACAAGTGATGGTTTGAAGAACAAATAAAAAGGATAATTGTAATAATGCTTGTATACAACTTTTCATAGAAGTTTTTTTAATATAATATCACGTCCTTATTTTCAGTAACTTTTTGTTTCTATTAAGCACTACTCCAATTAAGTGAACACGGATTGTAAAAAAGTAGTATATATATTTGAGGATATTTTTTTTTAATTTCTGTAGACAGTAATCTGTTATACACTAAAAAAATATTCATATGGCATTTTTTTAAAAAATAAAAAATATGCACTGTATGTTTTTGTCTTAAGAGACTCAGTCACTCATTTTATTCAGTGACACAGACAGACAAACACAGGGGGGGGGAGTTCAACACCCCTATAGAACAAAGGAACTTTAATTTTCAACATAGATATTACCCCTTGGTGTTTTCGTCTACATCAGAGGTTCCTAAACTTTTTTGTCTCATAGAACCCTTTGGGTAGACCCCTACTTATACCTAATAAAAGATTTTGGCCAATTTATCAACTTAAATGTCTTTTTGACAGCTACTACTACTACTGAATATAAAATAATTAAATTTCTAACTGTAGTGTTTAAAATTAAGAGAAGCACGTGTTAATTAATCGAATTAAAATTCAATTAATGCATAAAACAATTGTTACGTAAAGTAACTGAGCAACAAACAAATGTTTTAATAAGAGGGATGAATCTGGTACTTCAGTAACAAATTTTCAACATTTAGTATCAATTTATTCAAGTTTAAACATAAATCACCTTTGTTCAGTGGCGCACACAAGGGGGGAGGGGAGCCCTCCCAAAGCGCTTGCTTTTTTTCCGATTGATTATAGTTCTAAGTTTATAGTACGCAAAATTTCATTAATTATTTGTTATTAATGATTAATTTTATTAATTAATGCTAATTATTTATTCAATAATTAGTTTTTTACTGTACTTTGTTCTCGAATATCGACAAAATCAAAAGGAGCATGATACAAGAATGGTGAACTTTCGACCCCGGACCCCTCCCCCCTTTCTTTTTTGTTTTTGAGATTGGCAAACTTGCTGATACTCTTTCTCATTAGGAAAAGTAATTAAACTTTCTCACCATATTCCATAATTCAGGACAAATAACAGGTATGTCTTTTTAAAGCCAAAATTGCTGATATCCGCTTCTTAATTTAAATTTAAGACCTTTGTTGGGGCCTATTCTGATAAGTTCTCATTGTTATATGACATTTTTTTTTAATGGAACCCTATGAGTTCATTGCCTACTGTGGTATTACTATAGTCAAAGTATTCTCAAACCTAGTTTCAATATCTGAATAAAATGTATCAAATTGTTGGATGCAGGTTAAAAAGCACTGACAAATTGAGAAAATTAGTGACGTCCAATATTATACTTTAAGAATTCTGGAAAGAAATGCTGAAAAGGTTTTTGTTTGAATTAAATTTATATGCTATATATATATATCACCTTGTAAAATGTCGTTCGACAAAAAATAGTTCACTAAACAGATACTAAAAGTAAAACAAATGTCCAAAAGTCCTATAACACATTTTTTTCACCTTGAATGCAGAATTATTGAGTTCACAATGAAAATGAGTCAGTTATACTAAAATTGTTGTGTCTAAGTGCTTCGTTATATAGAATTTCCTCATAAGCTCAAAAAAAAATAATTCGATTTTCGAACTTGGTACAGAGCAGGCACCCTGAAATGAGGGTTCTTAGAAAAGGTCTAAGGCTTGATGAAATTTATAATTTGTTGCGTGAGCTTCCTGAGAAAGAATTGGCTCTAATTTAGAATCCGATGAAGGCATAAGATTGAATGAAAGTGATTGAAAAGAATCTGAAGAAAGTTCAGATGTAATTGATAATATTCCAGTAAATTCTGATATACACTCATGGACAAGAAAAATTAATGCACCAAGAAATAATTGCGGGATCGTAACGAAACTTGGCAAAAAGGTACATGCCGGGGAGATATGCAAACGATTAGAAATACAGCGTGATTGTGCATTGCATATAGCCAGTAGAGGGTGACTAACGTCATTCTCCGTGGGAGTATAAAGCAGGTAACCAAAGCTTGTTCGGCTGTGCCGAATGGGTTACAAATAAAAAGCTGAGATAGACATGCCATTAAGACATTTTTGAAGACAATATGAGCAGCTGTCACAGTTTGAGAGGAAAAGAATCATCGAAATGATGGAAGCTGCGTGGTCAGCTAGGTGAGTAGCTCGTCAATTAGGCATTTCTGATTGTGTTGTGAGGAGGTGTTGGGACCAGTGGATCCGAGAGATGTCATTTACACGAATACCAGAATCAGGACGCCCTCGACAGACCAGTAGTCGAGAAGACCACCACATCGTAAGAAATGTACGCGTACAGCCAACTGTTTCATCGGTAGCAATCAAGGCACAGGTAGCACCTTCACTAAAGGCCCCTGTGTCTTCTCGAACCATACGAAGGCGCCTGAGTGAAGGACATATGGGATTTCGGCACCCCTTACAAGATCTGCCCTTGACGCCCACCCATCGACGCCTCTGTTTGGAGTGGTGCCGTGCACGAAGAAATTGAATTGCAGGGAAATGGAACCAGGTCGTCTTTAGTGACGAATCCAGATTCAATCTCAGCTTTGATGACAATTGTGTTCGTGTGTAGAGACTCCATGGTGAACGCCTCAATCCTTCCTTTGCTTTACAGTGATACACCGCTCCCACAGCTGGTGTGATGGTAGGGGATGCCATTTCCTACAATACACGGTCACCCCTAGAATTGATCCGTGACACCATGACAGCTCAGTGGTATGTCCATGACATCCTGCAACCACATGTGTTGCCACTCATGCAACGGCACTCAGGAGTCCTTTTTCAACAAGACAATGCTCGGCATCACACGGCAAGGGGATCACAATACTGTCTTCGAACTGTTACTACCCTTCCTTGGCCTGCCTGATCCCCAGATTTGTCTCCAGTCGAGCATATCTGGGATCATTTAGGTTGGTGAGTTGGGAATCCCACGAGTTTGAACAAACTAGAGGTAAGGTTACAGCAAATATGGTACGAAATGCCTCAATACATCATACATAACTTCTATCCCTCAATGTTCGATTGTATCGCATCGTGCATTCGCGCAAGAGGGGGGTTCAACAGGGTATTAAATCCTCCGTTCATTGGCCTTTTTCTTTGAAATAAATTATCCTTTTTCTTTGATTTTCTAATCATTTACTTATATCAAAGTAGTCATTGCGTATGTAAAATTTCGCTTCATTTTGACGACTCCTTCTTGGTGCGCTAATTTTTTTGTCCATGAGTGTATATGCCGATAGGGAGGGCACAGAATTGACACCGCGTAATAGTAATGTTCCTGAAAATTTTACGACTCTAAATGTTTTGCGACAAAGCAATGGTTCAGCAAGATTCGCAAAACATAATGTCAAAGTTAGTTTTTTTATGATATAAAGGGTCAAAATATATAATAATTACATGAAATAATATTAAAAAGTCTTAAAAATAAACCCTACTGAACAGTAGTTGTGCAATTGTTTAGTTAAAGCAACACCTTTATATATATTTTATATCGCAGTGTCGAAAAGACAACGGTGAACGTTTAAGGCTAATCGAGAGAGAGAGAGAAATCCTGGACGTTCTAGGGTTAACAAGACTTATTCTTTTATTTATATTCAACTATAAGCAGACATTCAATTAAAATATTGCTTTAATTTTTAAGTCATAAGGAGATATTTCAACATGGTAACCGTGAAAAGTATTAATAATTCTAATAATTACACATTTTTAATGCATTTTGTTTAATTCAAGCACATATTCAAATTTCTACAGTATCATTAATGTTCAAGTTAAAGATTTTACTATTTGAATACCAAAGTTATATTTAAAGTCATATATTAGCAGTTAAGAAGTATTTGACTTCCAATAGATTGAGTTTTAAATCAATATAAAAATTGAGAGTAAAGTGAATTAAAAGAAAAGCGCATGCAATTGTTAAAATAATGAAGTTAGAAACGGTAAATGTAAAGTTATTGATTTACTTGTCTCCATTAAATCTAAAAAAAAAAATATTCGTTCATGTTATATTTCATAAATCAAATCAAATTTCAAATAATTTATGTATATATATATATATATATATATATATATATATATATATATATATATATATATACATGTTGAATTTTTAGGAGATAGGTTTCAAACAGAATTTTTAAATTTCATTTTGGGATTCAAGTAAAGTATGGAGTATAATAGAGTCGGACCTCAATTTCACGAATTCACTGAGCAATTTGTTCATTAATTCGGAGTTATTCGTTATTCGTATTGAATTATATTATTTTTGCACTTACCTTTTGGAAATTCCATTAGCAACTCAACAACTAAAATACTTTTAGTTAATTATTACTCAAAAATTAATTGGAAATTTTAAAATGCTGCCTAATAAGTGCTTGAAAAGCTTTTTTGATTTCTGACTCTAAAGAGTTTTTTTTTTGCGACTTTATGTAGAGAGAAAAGTACTGCATATCATTTACAAGTTGCTGTTTGAGATAGAGGTATATTTTCCCAGTTTCAAAACAATGCAAAACAATAGAAAATCTAGTAGTTTTGACAGAAGTTCCATTATCAATCTCTGCATTAGAATTGTTATTTATTGACTCCAACAAATTAACACTTTCTTGAACTTCTGTTGCTTAGATAGACAGTCCGTCATCAAGTGTATCAAAACCATTGGAATCTTAGTGCAGTCGGACGCCTCCCCCCTCCCGATTTAACGAATTCATTCGGACCAATTAAATTATTCGTTAAATCGAGGATATTCGTAATATCGGGGTCCAAAAAATACCCTTACCTTTTGGAAATTCTATCAGCAACTAGACAAATAATATCCACAGAAATCACTCACTTTTATTTTGCAGCTAAATATACTAATAGCGAATTATTACGCACCAGTTAATTGGAAATTTTAACATATAGACTAATAAATGTTGGAAACATTTTTGATTCCTGACACGGAAGAGTTAATGAAGAGAAGAAATGGTTAATGGTTTCGAAAATCTGAAAGGCTTAACAAATTTTCAAAAACAAAATTTTCTACATACAATAAGTCCCGCTTCCCTCAGGAAAGAGAGCAAACGCGGAAAAATCTCAAAATATCCACTGCGTTTTGGAGTAAGATCAAATAAGGAATTTCTTGCTCTATTCAAAATTCACACGGTAGGTTACACTCATGACTCATCTATACCTGTATAGTCAAAAATGAGTTACACTCTTCGCTGTCAAAATTCGCTACTTATAAGTAAAGTCTATTTCAGTTCCGGTAAAAAAGATGTTATTTTTAAAGTTCTTTTTTTTCCTTATGCAATATATCAGTGATAAAAGTAATTTGATTGTTGAAATAATTTGTTCAATAGGGGTTTAATTTTTCTTTCAATATGGGTTTTTTCCTGCATTTTAATCGGTAAAAAGAAAAAAATTCGTTAAGTTGGGGAATTCGTTAAATTGTGGTTCGTTAAATTGGCGTCCGACTGTCTATACCTTGCGTTGTAGATTGGGATAAGATAAAAATGGAATTGTGTGCCCTACTCAAGACTCGCACGATAGCTTATACTCATGATGCATCTGTTGCTTTAAATAAACTTCATTTTATGTTCCATATAAATATAGATATGTTCCGTCATTTGAAAAAAAAATTAGTTTTTCTAATACAAGCTAATAAAAAAAATCCCAAATGCTGAAATAATTCAATAATTCGGTGTTTGTTATTTGTTAAATAGAGTTTTTTGCCTTTCTTTTAATCGGAGATAGAAGAAAAATTCTTTAAATCAAGAATTTCGTTAATTTGGGGTTCTTTCAGGGGTGTTAACTTCGTCTTTGGGGGTAAAAATGCAAACAATTTTCAAATACGTATAACTCTTTGAAATTAAAATTAAATAATTCGTATTTTTTACACATTATTCATAAAAGAATGATGTTTAAAAAAAAGAACAAAATATTTAAAATATAATCATGATTTAAAAAATTATAAGCATATAAATTTGAGAAACATTTCTGTAAATAAATAATAAGTAAATGCGTATGATTTTTTTTAAAATAGTAGCATTTGATGTATAAAACTTTAGAGAATTATAAAATGTACCATTCTCATTAACCCACTCAATTTTAGTATTATACATCTTTTGTATTTCAAAATATTTTAAAAATATTAAAATTTGAATTTTCCTTTAAAAATGAATTTTTTTTATTCTTTTAAAAATATAATTTATTATTCTATTTATATAAAAATAGCTACAGTGTAATAAGGATACATTTAACTTTATAAATCAACTTGTTGCTTGTAATTAGAGCTATTATCTTTGAAAATAGGATGCACAACGTAAAACGTAATATTTCTTATAGACATGTTTCCTATTTTCATAGGCTTATAATTTTTTAAATTATGAATATATTTTAAACATTTTACACTTTTTTGAGTCCTCATTCCTTTACAAATAATGTGTAAAAGATTCGAATTATTTAATTTTAATTTCAAAGAATTATATCTATCTGAAAATTGTAGATTTTTTTCCCCGAGATGAAGATAAGGCCCATAGGTCAGTGCTTCTCAAACTGGGGGCGCGCCCCCCTGGGGGGCGCGAGCATATCGAAAAAAAATTTAAAAAATAATTAGTTTACTTGAATGAATTAAAACAAAATACTTTCAGACATAATAAAAAATGCACTTTTACTCTGATATAATTTATAGGCGATATTAAGCCATCAAAAATAAAAACTTCTTCAATACCTAATTAGCTATCTTTGATCCTATAACCAAATAAAAAACTTTTATTTGATTTGCTGTCATCCCGTGATGAGAGATTTTTTTATTACGCTTTTTTTTAACTTAACATACTACTCTTTCAGGGAAAAACCAGATCCCGGACCCAGAATCGAAAAACTTTAGGAACATAAAAAATTCATCACTGTCATTATTTTTGAAATACTGCACATTATAGCTGTAATCTGTTTAACCTTCTAAGTTATTGATACATTTAGTTATGACCCCTCTCTTACGTGTTCTCTGTTGCGCTTTTTTTCATGCAAAAGAGTTTTATGATATTTGGAAAACCACGGAGAGCACACACACACACACACAAGCACATGAAGGATTACTTGGCCAAGACATATTTTTATAAATATTCTCAATGTATAAAGCATAACGAAAAACGTTTCCCATAATTTTTAGCAGTAACATACATATTATCATAATGAATATACATTTTACCCGGAAGTGGTCGCGCGGGACACACAGATTACGAAATCGTTAATTCTGGCAAAATTGTTTATTTATTACCAAAGAAAAATTGAAAAGTCCTTGAAAGTAGGTAAGTAAACTTTCTCTTAGCTAAATTATTCACTGGAATCATGATTTGTATCATGTACAATAAAATAATTATAAAAAAAAGGATTGGGGTGACTGCTCCCGGGAAAGGAAAGGGTGCGCGCCTGCTCCCGGGATAAAACATGTTGAAGTCTTTTCACTTTAAATATTAAAAATAATACAATTATTCTTCATCGATATTTTATATTATGGATCATTATTTAACATCAGTGGCGCACACAAGGGAGGGGGGGTCCGGACCCCCCCAAAGCCCTTGATTTTTTTTCCGATTGATTATAATTCTAAGTTTATAGTTAGTTAAGTATTTGTTATTAATGATTAATTTTATTAGTTAATGCTAATTATTTATTCAAGAATTAGTTTTTTACTGTGTTTCGTTCCCGAAAATCGACAAAATCAAAAGGAACCTGATACAAGATTGGTGAACTTTCGACCCCGGACCCCCCTTGAAAAATTCCTGTGTGCGCTACTGTTTAACATCAATTATAAATGCTAATTCTGTGAGGCTTAAAATTACAATTCGCTTAAAACTAATTATAATTTGAGCAACGATTTAAAAAAAAACATTTTACGTTTTTGTAAACATTGTCGAGCACTTGGCTTTGCTTCCCTTACAATTCAGCTATTATATCAATAATGTTTTATTTTCTTATAAATGAACTCGAGCAAAGAGCGGGCACTTCAGCCGGTATACTTTTAATGTATCAGTGCTGCACAGAATATTTTATAACTAATTAGTTAATACTAAATTAAGAACAAGTTTAATAAGTATTAATGACGTCCATGAGCTTGTCTTGGAAAGCAAAGTTTTTATAAGGAATGCTTTTATTATTAGAAATTGACCCTCTGAGTTATTTTTCTATATTTAGCAGATATCTGTATTTTGTCTTCTAAGCAGCTACCGCATTTTGTAATATGTTCAATTTAAAAATTAGAGAAAGGAAAAATAACATAATTATCCTATTATTCTATTTATTTATTTATTTTGCTTAAAAGTAGTATACAAAATTTTTAACACTTATGTTACTAATTTGTATGGTTTATAATTATGATCGCCTATTGTAACTTTAGCGTCAAAGTGCCTTATTATTGCATTCAGTACATTATTAATGTATAAGGGGGGCGCGAAAAAAATTGTGATCGAAAAGGGGGGCGCCAGTATTGAAAGTTTGAGAAGCACTGCCATAGGTCATACAGTATTGACATTTTAATGATGAAGCGAATAGAAAAACTTAAGCGACTTACTCGGCAACCAGTTGCAACGTCTGCATGATAGAAGGCATGGCCATCATTAGGGCACATATATCCATTTGCAGTTGCAAATATTAGTAAAGCAACTGTTGAGATCTGTAACCATCCCATATTTAGATCTGCAATTATAACATAGAAAACAATTTTTAATGCAATGTTTAAACACATGTTTTAATTATCAATTAGTAACAATAGAGAACAAATATTTGAATATACAAATATTATGTTAAAAATTACTGAAATATCTTGGAGTATGTGAACATATACATGTTCTAACATAGAACAGTACAGTTTTAAAAATCATGAAAAATGTTTTCAAAAATTCTTAGAATGCTATTAAAATCTACACCAAATTACGGAAGTAAGGAGATTAAAAAGTTTCTAGGATATTTTGTGGGTGTATTTAGTAATTTTTCATAGAAACTACAGCATTTTGTTTATTAATTATTTACCTTTACGAAATTTTCTTATCTTATTTAAGTAATTTAAATTAAATACTAAAATATTATTTTATTAAATTATATCTAACATATTATCATGGGTTCCTTTCTTCCCAATTAGAAGGGGGGAATGATGAAAACCTCCATTTATTCTAATGGGAATGTTAGTACATAAAGCAGATGTTAGATATTTATTTTTCCAATATCTCAGCCTGATTTAAAAGAATAGTTTTCTTCATAGAATGTGTTACATTTTTGGAAGGTATTATATAGCTTATACAATATTATCGTAAAATAATAATAATTGAACGATAAATCTCAAAGGTATTTTAACAAAGAATATAAGTAGAAAATTAGGAAAAAAAATTGGTTTATTAGAATTGTTTTAGTATTCAACACTAATTGCATTTTCAATTTTTCAAATGTAAATAAGGTTTAAGAAATATGAAATTTAACACACAGCACAACAGTTCTACAATTCTGAAAAGCAATACTATCAATTATTTTTTAAAAAATTACTTTCATTTTCTTAAATTGCTAGATTATTTTATCTGAATGACGTAGTATAAGATTTCAGCTTAAAATCATTAATTCATCTCAGATTTTCTTCTTAAACAAACTATAATCTATAAAAATACATTAAAATCTTATAAAAAAAACTTAAGCCTTAACGATAATAGTTTTATTTTGTCACATAAACACAGTTTATATTATCCCTAAGGTATCTCACCACGTTCGGAACAGTAATTTTTCAAAAACATAGAAACGAACATTTGTTTAATATTTAGTGTCACTTTGATTAGAATACACGTATAAAATTATTTTGAAAAAATTTCTAAAAAGTATTCAAATGCAAACTTTTGGCAAAAAATGAACATCAAATAGTGTATTTTTATAACATTCTCCTTTTATGAAAAATGCTTCGATAATAACAATAATTTATACCTGTATGTATCTTAAATTTCTTAACAGAGCTTGAACTAAGATTTTTGAAATATATAACTTAGAACTGGATATATTCATATTTTAATACATCATAATGGATACATTTTAACAAGAAAACAATAATTATTTTAATTGGTAGTAACTCTAAAAATAATGTGAGTTTTTCAAAAATCCTAGTTTAAAAATCCTAGCTAAGCTATATATTAGCACAATATTATTATTATCAAAGCAATTTTTTTTAAAAAAAGTAGACTGTTTTGAAAATATGTAATTCTATGTTCATCTTTGGCCAAAATATTGGATTTAAATTATTTTGAATTGTAATAATATTCTTAAGACAATTTTATACATGTAACCGAACGTAGTCGGTTACCTTAACATCATAAATATTGAACATAAAAGCAAAAGACTAAATATACATGCCAAATGATTATGCCTCATTTGTGAGACATTTAATTTCAAGATTTTTAAAGACATACATTTCTAATTTTATTTCAAAATCAAGAATAAAAAAAAAAAATCAGAAGAAATTTTGTAAGACAAAGTAACGACAAAAGAAAGCTTTAAAATAGTGGATGGACACTGTTTCTTCATTTAAATTATTTCTATGTAGCTAAAAAGCACAGGTGAGCGTTAAAGCCCGATGCCCGTTATACATCGTATTTTACACTACATGGAGCTATAGTTATGATTGCAATAAGGTATCAAAGATCAATTTAGCTCTTAAATGTAAAATTAAAATAAATACATTTAAAATAATCAGCGAATCTTTGATTAAGCACTTTAAAGAAACTTAATTTATTATTATGAAAAAAAACATGAATTTCAACTTGGTTTAAAACGTGTTTTATATCAAAACAGTTCATTTAAATCTTAAGAAATGAGCTTTAATACTTGAAGTTGATTTTGATTAAATATTTATCAGATAGAATTTTCAACTAAAGGTGTTGATTATAAAATACTTCGATAACTATATGTGCTTTTTATGAGATTTTAAAACATTTCTCTTAATTTTTAGATGAGTTATAATTTTTATTCTAATTCAATGGTTTATGAATTAATTACTAAAGGCTATTATAAAATAATATAAATAAATTTTACATTGATTTACATACATCAGCAAAAGAATAAGAAACAATCAAACTGAGAACTCTATATATCATTTTTGGATAACATAAATTTCTTAAGAAAATTCTCAAGCGATCTAAGGAAAAATATTTTTTCTTACCTTTCTCGAGAAATACCCAGGGGAAAAGTAGTTCCTTAAAAGTCAATGATAGAGCTGAAACTGAAGACAAAGTAGGAGTGAGTCTTGCTATTTATGCTTCTCAACCTGTTGCCAATATCTGCTGATAACAGAAAACGTTCCAGGATTAGAACATCAAAAACGAATTATTGTAACCATTGGCTAATATAAGAATCCTGTTTACCAATACGGATTCCTCTCAATGTTTGTTTCTGAAAGGTTCTGATATTGTTAGGCACATGATTGGCCAGCAATATGTAGATAACACCAACCAATAGATAGTATAGAATGATCGCGATTTCTAATCTTCAGAAGTATTTCATCCTAAATGGAAAGTATTCGTAAGATAGAAGCTTAGCTGTAACTCAAAGATTAAATGATTTCATAATCACTCAAATCAAAAGAGTTTCAGTATGAGTTGTTTTTATCCATTTAGGACAGAAGATCTTTTAAATAAAACGTTTGTGTAACTTTACAAAGAGAATTATTTTGTGGAAAAAATCATTCCCAGGAAAATCAGAAATGAGCACTTAATTTTCTGTTTAGTTAATATTTTTTTAAAATTTAAAATTCATTATTATTTTTTTATTTTGTGAATTTTTTTTAATAATCACTGTTAAATGTACGTACTAGCCGTTAACGGACCGTTCTTCTTTTTAATTTCGACTTCACAATCTCCCTATATATATATATATATATATATATATATATATATAGTTCAAATTTTCAATTGTTAATAAAATGCATTCACTGAATTTCAAATAAATTTTTTTTAACTTTTTGTGGATGACACTTGATGTTAATAAAAAAATTTCAAATATTAATTCACTAATTAAATTAAAAAATGAATAAATAGTAACAAACAAAAAATAATAGTCTAACAGCATACATAGAAAGGAAAATTGCTTTCTATTTTGCCACTTAATATTGTGATTTTACCATATGTGCATCATATTTATATGAATTGTAATTATTTCATAAAAAGTAACTAATTTTTTTTTGTTGACCTATTGGGAATTGACTTTAAAAATTTGTTTTATATTACTCGTCGATGGGTATTTCATGATGTTGTAAGACACAATGTTCCTGAGTTAATGATATCAAAGTTCTATTACTACGCTTTCGATTGCATGGGTAAACATCCTTAAAGATCTCATCTCCTGATTTTAAAAGGGCCCGATTTAAATGAGAGTATATTTATTTTATTACTTGATGGAAGTATATTTCTTTTACGTCATCGTGACATATCCCAGGAATTGGCTTCACTAAAACCCTTTTATGCGAATTTCTACTCAACAAGTAAAACGTACCAGTCAGATTTCAAGTCTGTAAATCTAAACGTTCAAAAACGAGATTTATTTATTATAATGAATGTCTTCCAAAATCCCTATAAAGCTCTTGTGAGAGTCGATATCCTCGAAACTTATTTTTAGAAAATCTCAACAAAAGAAACACGTGTGGCAAGTTTTGGGTCTGCATATCTACTATAAATATCGAAAACTTTATGGATCTTAAATGCCCCCTCAATCCCTTTCAGGCTTCGATTTTCACAAAACGTTCTTAATGTATTTTTGCTTAACAAAAGAGAGAGAATCATGCTTTCCAAATTTCTATTCAATAATTAAATAGCTCAAAACAGTTTTTTTTTTGGCAATAACGACGGTCTAAACCGTCTTGTGCGATTTCCCTAAAAACCGGTCTTAAGAGGACTCGGTACCCTTTGAGCAAATTTCTTTATTTATGTATTTAAAAATTATATTTTAGCATTTTATACAATGTTTCTATTCAAGAAAATGATAAAGATGAACATTTTCATATATTATTCACACAATTTTAAAAATTTAAATTTTTTGAAGAAAATTGGAAAAATTTTAAAAGCCTACTCCTTTTGTAAAAATTAATTTTTTGACCTGAAATTTTTTATAATATTCTTATGGATGTTCTAAACAACTTTAGGGATCGATTTTAGAATAACTTTATTCCTTTCCGAGAAAAAAAAATAAAATGTTGATATACATGCTAAAATTCAACGAAAAAGCCAACATGTCTTACATTTTTTTTTAAACAAGTACTCAGTTTATAGCAAAATGGATCCCTAATTTTATTACATGCTTTATTTTTAACACACAGGAAGAAAATGGAAGTGATTGGTAAATAATTGTCGAAGGAGTAGCATTCTGAATGCACTAAGGTTTCGAAAAACACAAACTGAGAAAAACCACTTTAAAGTTTATAATTGTGAAAAAAATAATTATTATAAGCTTAATTAAACTTAAAATACCACTTAATGATATTAGTTATACATTTTTCTGTAAAATAATTGCATTTTCATATTTTTTTTTTTTTTTTTTTTTTTTTTTTTTTTTTTTCACATTTTTATAAATGATCAACTTTTAGAGAGTACTAATTGCACAAGAAAACTCAAGAAAAACTTTCAAAAAATTTTTTTTCTGTCACGACAGAAATTTTAGCTGTTTTTCTTCTTATAATATTAAAGTATTACATTTGTATGAAAAATATATCAGGAATAAAAACTGAAATTATAAAATTATTAATATAAAATGCCTTAATTTAAAAATTTTACATGCACACATTTCACAAAGAAAAAAAAATGATTGTATGCATTGCCTCGGAAATATTCTGCTTTATATATTGTACATTCTTTTTTTAATTTTATTATTTCTCTTTATAAATTAGATTTTTTTTTATCAAAACGCTTTGTTTAGCTTTTTTTTCTAAAAAGGGGGCGTGGACTAATTGCCTAATTTGTTTTCAAATGAAGTTTTATTCAACTTCTAAATTTCCTACATGCACAAGTGATATATCAATCGAAAGATAATAATGCAAAAAATAAGATTAAATGAAAATAAAAAAAAACGATAGGTCCGTGATTTTGGGGGTACTAAGTCCCCGTAACGGATCTCTACTCATTAAAAGAAACATGTCCAAGTTTCAATTCTGCATGTCTTATATTTCCCGAAGTCTCGCGATGAATCATTGAATCGCTATTTCCCTATTTATATATAGAGAGAGATACATATTTCTTCTCATGCTGTGGTTATTTAAAATAAAAATGAATAGATTGTGATACAAACTCATATTAACATCAGATATATTTATGAATTTGTTTGAATAATGTTCTTTAACCAGTTAACTGTGATTGACGAGTATACACTCGTCTTGTAGAAGTTGCAGGATTTTGTTTCATGAGGAGTATACACTTCATAAGTAAAGATCACTGATCATTGGCTATTTAAATTGTGATTTTTGAGGGGAAAAAAACAAATTCTCAAATTTCAAGATGTTTAGAATATTTTGAGCCAAGCCGAAGTAAAATAAATGAATAAAAATTATATAAAAAAAAAATTAAGAAGAACTCATACACCTTCGCATACAACAGCTAAACAGGGTATAAGTTTGCTTGAATAAGTTATTTATGTGCGATGAAAGGTAAAAGTCGGAAAGTTGATTTATAATGGGGTTCCTTCAGGTATGGTCAGCCATGGAACAAATACGTGACGCCGATCAGGCAGTGAACCCATTGATAGCTGTTGGTCCGACGCTACATAGCTATCGAGGGGTGTAAATGTCATTTTTGTTTATGTTAGGACATTAGAGTAATGGTCCAATGCCTTGTTGTCTGAAGAATAGTTACTTTATTGAGGTATTTTGAAAGGTAAGGTAAAATAATGTGATCAAACCTAGAGCACCTCTTCACAACTTTCTTTGTGTCAAGACAGGTAGGAAATATTTTGACAGTTAAGAAGAAAGTGTAAATCAGTGTGTGTTTAGGTCTCAGTCCGGGAATTATAACGGTCACTAAAATTCATAGATATCCACAAAAGCTTACGGCCGGAAGCAGAGACGTCCTAAGGCATGGACCTACTGGGCCCTGGCCCAAGGCCGCGACCACAATGGAAGCCTTATCTTGTTTACAACTAGGCTTTAATACAGTGCTTCTCAAAGTTTCAATATTCGCGACCCAGTATTCAGTCATAATTTGCATTGCCCCCCTCCCTCATACAATAACAATGTATTGAATTCAATAATACTATACTTCAACGCTAAAAAACTACAAATACGACCTTAACCTCTTAAGTTCCACCAGTGTATATAAACGTCTTGCTCAGTCAAAGCGTTAATTTCCCAGGGCGTATATATACGTCTTTCCGAAGTACGATCTAATATCTGCACTGCTATCTATATAACTATTCCGGAGGCTTTAGAATTCAATAAAAGGACCTTGACAATGTTTGCGAAGGATTTACTTATTTCAGATTATTTGCTCTTTTTTATTCTTCACCCTCCCCTCTCCCAACACACACCATACGCTCTCCTTCGTGGAAAACGAATCTCGTAAATTTTAATCGGCAGTTAAGGATTTAATTATAAGCCGTTCCGATGCTCAAGATAAGTGTTAATTCGTGCATATTACTTATATATGACAATCCCATGGGGGGGGGTTTACTGGAAACTATTAAACTTGCTCTTATCTTAGTATTGTTAAATTAATTATCAAATACAATTTGTAGCACTGATCCATTTATAAGTGTAATATATCAATGTAAATGTGTATTGTATTTTTAATTATTTCAGAATATATTATGTTTGTTTACTTTCAGTTAATTAATAATTTTTTAAATAATCTTTTGTTTTCGATTTTTCAATATGCTCGCGCCCATCTCGTAGAGTTGTCACGCCAGCCAAGGGGGGCACGCACCACAGTTTGAGAAACACTGCTTTAATAAGATCATGATTTCAATAATTTCAACTCTCAAATGTTTTTTTTTCCGGTTTTCTAATAAAAACTGGGAATATCCAACAATATGGCAACTGGCTACTGTTGATGACCGTCGTCCATTGGCTTAAGCCTACCACCATATACCATCATTTGTCATTCTATCAAAAGGCGGCAAACGGTCGAGCCGGTTTGTGTGATTGCGAGTCATGCACATTTCTTTGTATCGGGTTATTGATTGTGCGAGTATTTAACAATGTATATAGATGGGGACAACACCTGTGTAAGTACTCTATGTATGGGGCCCAGGGCTTCAAAAAGACTTAAAAATACCTAGTTGGAAGGACCGTCGGCTTCATGAACCTCGCTACCAAGATAAATTACTGTATAGTCTGGTACATAGACCTCCTGTTCAATAAGTATTTGTGTAATAAAATTTCAAATTTTATAACATAAACACATCTTTTTGATCCAATATTTTAGCAGCCACACTTACTATGTAATTGACTCGTCATTGCTCGATATCCCTGACACTCATAGTTGCACGCTCTCAAACGGGAGCGCCATATTTAAATACTTAAATTAATTTCTCGTTATTCTTTCTATTTTATCTTGCAAATACTTCATTAATAACTATGTGAAATGTTTTTTCTCTACACAGCAGTGGTCTTCAAACTTTTTTGACTCACGGAACCCTTAGAATTAAAAAGGGTTTAGGAGGAACCCCCACTCTTTCTCTCTCTTTAGGGAGAATATATCATAAAAAAGTATTTAAAACAGATCAACATATTATAGATACTTTATAAGGACAAATAAAGAAAAATGTTGTATTTGTCATTAAATTTTTTTATATAATGTTAATTTTAATTTACTCATTCACACACACATAATAGTATATATGCTCAAGGTGCCACCTACAAATATATTATAATTAGTAACTGGGAAATGTGCTTATATTTTTTTACACAAACTATCAAAGTCTAGGTCTATTGAAATTATCTATAGTCACATTTCATATTCTGCGTTTGATAAATTTTTACGTTTAGTTTTTGCTACGCCAAAAACATTTTTCGATTAAATACACTTTTCTGAATGGCATTAAAATGTTTTAAGCTGTGAAAGAAAACTTGCATATTCTGCATGAATTTGCAAGCTAAAATTTAGGAACTGTTCTTACTAAAATTTAGATTTTAGCGGATATTTATTACTTGCAAATTTTCCACCAAAATCAAAACTTTATTCATATCTGCATTTTAACATAGAATCTGTTGATAGTTCTCAACCACTCGTTCTTGTTATATCTCAGTAATGGATCCTGATTTTTATTGAAGTAATGAAATGGATTTTTAATCATTCTCATAAAAAACGTGAATCCATTTTGCGCACACATTTATAATTTTCTTTTCGATTTTTTATTTTGACTCGTGGAACCCCTAGAAATATCTCGTGGAACACAGTTTGAAGACCACTGCCCTACAGTATAAAACCGAGGTAGGCATTAAATCGATCGCGATCGACCGGTGGACCACCAAAACAATTTGGGGTGACCGCTTGAAGATTAGCATTTAGTAATTATGTACGGAAATATTCAAGATTCGTTGACAGTACGCAGACTAATCTTCTACTGAATATAATTACGAGAACTAAGTTTAGTTGAAAGTATTTTAATTTTTAATGCGTTTTGAATTGTTTGCTAATTAATGCATCATTAGATATTATTATATTTGTGACTATTAGAATATTATATTTGTATTTTGCGTTTTGCCTTAAACGCAGTTTCTAAAAAGTGAGTTTTTTTATTTTATTTACGTAGGTAAGTACATATTCTGTATTTATTATTCGGTTATAATAAATATTGTTGACCTTTTCCTTACCTTATCACATTTACTACACGGGGCAGTGGGCACACTCGTGAATTTTTCAAGGGGACCACGGCACGGTGGTCTAAGGTCGAATGTCTACCATTCTCATATCCTACCCCAATACGCCTCCAAACATATTTTTTTTTCATTCTGTAAACTGTCGGGAACAAAGAACAGTAAGAAATGAATTATTGAATAAATAATTAGCATTAATTAACAAAAAAATTTTACTAAAAATATTCACAATTAAATTTTGCTTATTATATACATGGGATTATGTTCGATCGGGAAAAAAATCATGGGCTATGGAAAAGGGGCCGGACCCATGAACCCGTACTCTGGAAAAGTATGCCAACCCCTGGTATAAAATGTCTAGCACGTGTTAAATTGGGATACGTGCTCATGTATAAATTAAATGTTTAATGCTCATGTTTAAAACCATAAATTCATCGTCAATACCTTTCAAATTGCGAAGTTAATAAAACTGTAACTAAATTCTTGCCCTTCCTTCAACTAGAAAAATAGGCTCCGATAATCAAGGGGTCATAATACAGCTTGATGGCCATGTATTTCTGCTTTGAAGAAAGTGTAGAAAAACCTCAGAATCCTGACGTGAATTGAAATCTAAGTGAGTGGAATATATACTAGGTATTATATCTAGATCACTTTTACCTTGTACGGAATAGTTTATAAGTACGGGGTAGTATTTCCCACAAGATAATTTTTGAAACATGTTTAGTAGATTCTACATTCTTATATAAAACAAAAGATAAATAATACCTACCTTTTGTATACTTTAAATTGTAAAATTGTCGTTTATTTAAATATTTTAGAAATTGCAAAATAATTTTAAAAAAGTGAACCCGTTACTTTTTTTATTATGCTGAAAAATAAAATGTATTAATTTTATTCACAAAATTTTGATATAAAGAATCCAGATATATAAGTCTAATGCACATACAAAGTACCATAGCTATGAACTCAAAACTTGTTTCTTAATTTTGTGGGTAAGTGGGAAAATAAATGACCAAAAAGACAATTTTGAAGATAAAAAATATAATTGTTTTGCACTAACAAAATTTTCACTCTTAAAGTGTAACCATTTCGTATTTTGGGCATCCTTTCACCATAAAGTATTTATGCAGGATTTGTTTTCCCATTCCCATAATTTTAAGAGCCTATTTTGTGGAAAGTTTAGTTTGAAATTATTTTCCATTTATTCACGCATTGCAAGCCTGAAAAGAAGAAATGAAAGAAAAATGTCCTTATTTAAAACCAGACGTTTAATAATATCAAGGCGTTTAGGTATTCCATTATTGAGAGAGAGAATATCACTGTTCTTTCATTTTACAACAATATCAATTGTTATTTTGGAAGATCCTGATACATGTATATCTGGTCAGAATTTCTGAACTGTAAAATGGAAAGCTTCTTTTAAGTTTTGAATTTCGGTACCCAAATATTTTTTTTAATAATTTGAGTGAAGACAATACTGTATCTAAAGATCAAACAGCACGTTTATAACAATAATAGCCACAAGGTTAAATTTATATATATATATATATATATATTTTGTGATTTCTCACTTTAGTAAATATACATTACGAAGTAGTATCAAACATTAAGATATAGAGAATTTTTCCATTTTTAAACGGGCTGGTCATCTGCCTAGAATGAATGAAAACCGTTTCTGCAAGGAACTCTTTCTGACAAAGTCCGTGAAAAATAGACCTAGGGGCAGACCTCTTTTAAGAGAGATGGACTGTGTCGAAAAAGATCTAAATATTTTAAAGGTCAAAAACTGGAAAACGCCAAAAGAAAAAAAAAGCTGCGCGGAGAAAACTTCTAGAGAAGAACGGACCACCCAGGGCTAGTGAGCCATTGAAGAAGATTTCCTTAATTTTTTGGACAATAATTAGATATTCATTTTGATTATATAAAAAATTAATAATATAATCTAAAGTAGGGACAGCATGTATGAATATACGAAGTATGGTCCAACAGTATGGAGTGTAAAGTGTCAAATCAGGTGCAGTTTTCACTACTTGACTATGGTCCAACTTTACGAAGCTCGTTGCCAATAATCTTCATGTTATTTGAAAGGTGATTTAAATTAAACAAATGACCAATCAACTAAATACGAAAAGAAATGAATGAAAAATCTGTTTGTTTATATTTTTTTAAGGACTTGACTTTATTGAATATGAATTTTTTTATTTATGAGTATGTATTTAAAGTTGAATTTTGCTTCGAAACGTTCCTACGGTTCCAGATTACTTTTAGAATTTTTTTTTGAAAAATTGATCTTTTGAACATCTGAAGATATTATCCCTTCCAACTCTTAATTCTGATTCAGAATTATGGGATTCGTCAAAAATAGCTATCGTATTTTTTGAGTGAAGTGTTGATTCTAAATTTATAAATGTACGATTTGAATCAAACAAAGATTCAGTTAGAATATTGATAACCTTACGAATACTTTAAACTGTAATAACATTTTTAAAATATGGTTCCTGTATAACGCTGAAATTATTTGTTCTAAATATTGGCACGCAATTCTTGAAATACAACAATTTTGTCGCAAGGTAATTTTACTACACTAATATACTTTATAATATAATTTCCTTCTGTGTTCCAAGTATGTCAGAGAGAGAAAAATCATAAGACTGTCGTTCAAGAGATTCAACATTAATTGGCCACCGAATTTTCACCAACTTCTTTCCACCAGAAGTGCTTTTAAAAATTTCTATAAATTTGTTGTAACTGTTTATAATCCTTCTTAACTTCATTTTTTTAATTGTTTATTTCCCTTGAATGTGTGTTTAATACTTACTTCTGTAAGCCCCGTGTGATACTTTGTGGTGCACGGAGATTTTATAATTGTTTTCAATAAAAAATATATATAAATATATACTTTGTAATACTAAAATATTTAGTAAAAAAACTACAACTAGAGCTTGAGTTTTTAATGGAATGTATAGTTATCATATTTTTCAATACTTTTAGAAAAATATTTCTTAATTTAGTACTAATGCTTGTCTGGAAAGTTTTAAGTGATAAGTTTTGAAGTTCTAAGAACGTTCTACAGAAAATTCCTACATTAATGTATTTCTTTTCTGTTATATTCTTTCTGTTTTTTCTAATGTGATATACATGTTTCAAATTTTTTGCAATCTGAAGTTGTTTTTATCCGAGACAAGATTTTTATATAATGGCTCTCAGATGTGTTCGCACACTTGGAATATTTTACAAAATTTAATGCTTAAGATTAATAAAAATTAATACATCGTAGTTGTAATTTTTTTTTATAATACGTGCAACTTGTTAATCAATTTTGAAAACATAGTGTAAATATTATTTCGAAATTAATAATCAAAAAACCTACTAACTATATATATACAAAAGTCTTTGTACACTTAAAAAAAAATCTCAACATAGTTTTAACACTTGTATTTTTTTGTTTTTGTTTTAATACTTAGTAAGATATATTTTAGTGTCCACAACAACTTAAAAGTCTTGGTAGGATTTCCTCAGTTTTTTTGTGATTTCTGCATTGATTTTCCTCCATTCTTCATTAATTATTGTTTTTAGTTCACATTTTGTTTTTACATGTCGTGTCTTCTTATTCTAACTTCAAAATCTCAGTGAATATGCTCTATTGGGCTTAAATCTGATGATTGAGAAGAATTTCAATCAGAATTTTTGGACAGTTATAGAGACACCATAGGTGTACGTTGGGAGCAATGCACTAGGAGTCATTAGTTAAAAAATGGTCTTCTCCAATACTCAAATTCGTTGAAATCATCTTTAATATATCAAATTGTTCTTTAAAATCCTTACTAATATTATAAATGTGAAAGTATGTTTGGATGTTTGGTAGTCTTTCACGGAAAAAAAAACTGAATGGATTTTTAATGAAACTACAATAATATAGCTTATAGATCAGAATAACACATAGACTATAATTTATAAAGATATTGTGTGAAGTGTCCAAAATATAACGATAATTGTCAAGTAGGTAGGAAAGATGTCTGCCATCTGCAAGCAATTCTGGAGTGTGCTGCGAAAAAAACCGCGACAGCATATCTTTGACTTTTATGTGTTAAGAATCCCTTTTCGTTTTGTCTACGCCATGCCTCAGTGTGTTCGTTTTTTATTTATTCCGGTGATCAGTGTAATCACTATTTTTTTATTTCATAATAGAACTAGATTTCGAAGGGAGAGGTGGTGGCAAAATTTTATCATAAAATAAATACAACAGAAAATAATAGTAATGCATTACACTTCCAGATATAAATTATTTACACTATTTTAAGCGTTCATTACACAAAATTTGTAACAATGTGTTACTTTTGCTGAGCAGATATCAGTTTAGGAAGGTGATTTCAAAAATCGACTGACAAGAGAGTTACGGGTAGTTTATAAATAAAAAAAAATTCCTTTTATCAGCTATTAGATCTAAAGACTTCAAATTTAACAAATATGTTTTTTTTTGTTCAGCTGAGGTATGCAAAAAGCTTTTTTTAGTTTAATTTGCAATTCACGTAAAATTAACTCATTAAAAACTTCTTTATCCTTCAATCTGTATTGTTAAATTTTTCAATTCACCCGAGCGAAGAACGGGTATACCAAATATAACACAAATAAAATATTTTATATCTATACACGATATTTTCTCTTTTACTGCTACTTCTTAAGCAAACGGTATGTCACAATTATTTTCTAAATGAACATTTTTTAATCCATTTTATTGTTTTAAAACCTAAGAAGGAAAATATTGTTAAAATAATGAATCTGTTAGTTTTGTATAATATACTTTTTTTCGCCCGATACGTATTTAAATAATTTATTAAACACAGTGGAATGAAAAACTTTAAAATTAAAATAAAATATCAAAATGTTTTTATCAGATAGTTTTTTTTTTTTTTTTGAATGTTTTTTTCAGTACATGTAAATGTATATCTAGGCTTTCCCCCATACTGTTTTTTGTAACTTACACACACACACACACACACACACACACACACACACACACACACACACACACACACACACACACACACACACACACACACACACACACACACACACACACACACACACACACACACACACACACACACACACACACACACACACACACACACACACACACACACACACACATATATATATATATCAAACAACATATATATCATATATAACATATATATATATATATGTTCAAGCATTAAAAAAAAGCTATCGTTTCAATAGCTATTTGTAAATTTTTCTGTTATTGATTACATGTCAAAATGGATTTTAATTAATATATATATATGTTTTTTTTTAAAAGGATTATTTCTATTATTTTATTACAAAATTAATTATTTGCTAATTAAAAAGTACATTGTTTATTACTTTGGATAAAAATATAATTTAGAGACATTTTTAATCTAACCATGTATAACGCTTGATTGATTCATGATAATCTGAATATTTTATTATTTTAGATTCTTTGAAACATTTATTCAAAAAATTATGAAAGTTTTTTGTTTTACTCTTAGGTCATCAGAATCGTTTTCTTTTTATTGCTTCACATTAATAATTTTTTAAGTAACGCAATATTGTTTTTTGTAAGTCATGCATCAAAATTTGAAGCTATATCTTATCTGTGAGGGGAAGATGGAACAATAATTTTACACTAAAAAAAAAACGTGTTATTTCGTGCTAAAGAGAGGGAAGTTACCTGTCTTAAATCGAAAATAAGTGGAACAAATTTTGAGCAGGGGAAATTTAATGAAATAATTTTAGAAATCACTCACATTATGTGCGCGTACAAACACACACACATAATTGCTGGCGTCATGAGTGTTAGAGAAAGCCGGGCCATGCAGCTAGTGCTTAAATGAAGCTCATGATTCAAAGTAGCACTAAAAATACCAAATTACCTAACCTGAAGCCGATTTCCAAACCCCACACAAAAACATTTCCTTTTCCTCTTTACTTCTCTGTTCCAACTAAATTATTGGGATTAAGTTTCAGAAATTTCAACATTGACAGCTAATTCAACAATTTTGGTTCCAACGAGCCTATTATACAGGTAGTTTAGAGAAGAAAATAACGACTCATACTCACCATAATAATTTTGAACAATTTAAATGCCAACTTGTGGTAGATTAAAGAGCTGGTTTTATGTAGTTTATTGTAACTCTGCTTTAACATAACTTGGAAATAAAACAAGTATAATATAAAAAAAAGAAATTTTTAAGTCAATTCCTACTTAGGTCAACAAAGAAAAATTTTATTATAGTTACTTTTTATTCAATAATTACAATTAATATAAATAAGTATATACATATGACAGAGTCACAATATTAAGTGGCAAAATTGAAAGCGATTTTCCTTGAAATTTTCCATTTTTCTTGCTATGTAGAAAAAGGGACTATTATTTTTGTTTGTTACTGTTTATTAATTAATTAAATTAAATTATTCCTATTTAATTGTTTGGCAAAAAGAAATCACATTCTCAGAAATTAGCCCATCTCAGGTGTTATTCGAACCCACAAACTTCGGATTAGAAGTCCAACGAACTAACTATTTCGCTACAAGGACGCAATGACTGATTTTCCTTTTTATATATGGTGTTGGACTATTATTTTTGTTTACTATTTATTCATTAATTAAACAGAATGAATTTTTGAAAAAAAATTATTAACAAAACAAGTTTATCCACTTTAAGTTCAAAAAATGTATTTGAACCTGAGTGGATGAATAAAAAGTGTTTTATAAAAGATTGAAATTTGAATTAGACATATATATATATATATATATATATATATATATATACATATATATATATATATATATATATATATATATATATATATATATATATATATAGGGAGAGTGTGAACTAATAGCAGGAATTAATAACATGTTTTGTAAAGTCAAAAAATTATTCAATGCAATAAAGTACAAAAACCAAAAATGTATGTTTTAATTGGACTCGATCATTTCAGCTTGTTCAGATATCTTATTTTCTGCTTCCTTTAAGCAATAGAATTTAAATTTTTGTCAGGCAATTTTTGTCAAAATTTTTATCATAAAATAATTATGTCAGAATGGAATATTTAAAAAAAATTACAATAAAACAGTTTTGACACTTAATTGAATGTATAGTTATCAAATTTCTCAATATTCTAAGAAAAATATATATTAATCTTTGCTCAAAGTTGTACACGATATTTTTAGTGATAAATTTTGCAATTCTGAGAAGAACGTTCTATTCAAAATTCCGAAGTTGATACATCTATTTTGTATCATAATCTTCCTGTTTTTTCTGATGTGAGATATGCATTTCAAATTCTTCGCAATCTAAAGCCATCTTTGTTAGACTCTTTGTCTGCATATGAGTCAGATAGTTAATCTTTAGAATATAGACAGTTTTTGATAAAGAAGAATACGGCCCAAATATTTACTTTCCTTACATTTTAGTATATTTAAAAGCAATTACTCATACAGCACCATCTACTGAAATAATTCGAGTTTATGTTAAAGTAACAGAATTTATAACTTTCGAGATTCAAAAATATTCTTATTAATATAAAATATGTTGCCAAAATATTCTATTAAGATATTTTTTTAAAAGCTATAGATTCAGAAAATATCTATTTTTTTTAAAACTGTATTAATTTCTCTATTATTTCTAAAACTATATTTTATTATCCAAAAATAAATATTATAAGCTTCAAGAATAAAGAAAAAGTTTATTATAGTTATAAATGGGATAAAAGGATATGATTATTTTCCTCTTCGAAATTCCTTCGAATAATCATTGAGATTAAAAATGATGCAGTTTTAATTGATTCTTAGCATGGAAAGCATTTTCTTAGGATGGTCCTTTACATAATAAAAACTTAAATTTTATTCACTTATATTAAATAAAAATTACTGCCAAATATTACTTCCGGGTATAAAGCGAGAAGTTTTGGAATTTTTTTTAAAATTAATGTAAAGAGATCGGCATATATAGGGATTCCCTAATCTTGGAAATAAAAAAGGTAGATTTTCAGGAAAATATTATTTATAAAATTTTTTAAAATCATTTTTCGTTACTCTTATAACATATTGGGGTGTTTCGAACATAAACTTTTATTCTAAAAAAAATAAAATAAAAATTATATAAATTCTTTGTAGTCAATGTCTAAATTTGATAATGATTATGAGTTAATGATTTAAAAAAGATATAATTATAAAGAGATAAGAACTAAGAGGGGGAAATGATTACTAATTAATCAATAATTATTAATTAAATTAAAAGTTTCTTTAATTTTTTTAATCAAATGTTTTTATGTACGCTCTATTATTATATGAATAATCATTATCTTACATATATTTTGGGGAATTTGGTATTAAAGGGTTCAATTCTCTTTCAGTTTAAAAAATAAAATATTGTAACGGGTTTATTCGCGTTCTTCAAACTAATCATCTTGGGGAATAGTGAATCTTTAAATGTTATTCTATTGAAAACTTTCCTCCGCCGAAGATGTGATTATGCAAATCAAGGCTTGTATGTAAAGATTAATTTTCTAGTTAAATAGGAGAGAGAGGTTAGAAGCTAACATGATTTTAAGTAAATATTGACGTAGTGTTAAGCTAGAGTGCTTAATAGATAATTAGATTAATATTTAGAATGACGATTTGGTCAATCAGTCATTAATTTAGTTTCAGGTTGTTTTGAATTAGATTACTTTTGAATTCATCTTCAAATATAAGAAGGTGAATTGCCTGGACATGCTAAGTGTAAGTGATCCGATTTATTATTAAATCTAGTTTCTTGTCTACCTCGCTATAGATTCCCATAATTATCAATTGATGCATTTCTTAACTTGGGATGTTGAATTTGTGTCGTTGTTGAGAATTTGTTAATAAATAGAGTTTGCATTGACTATGGCTCATCTTCCTTCGGACACTCTCATACTAAAAGATGACACCGGCTATCCCCCCATTACAACGCACATATTATTCTTTTTAAGATTTTTGTTTCTAAACAAACAAAGGAATTCGAAAAACATTACTTTTTAAGAAATAAGGCCACTGATCAAAAATTTAATAATGCAGGAAAAGTGTCTGGCATGTATTATTTCTTCCACTTATACTGACGAATAAAATCGCCACATGAAATTTCGAGGAAAAATAACAATTGAAGATTCAGTTATAAATAAATAGGACATGTATTTACTTTAGTTGCTGTAGCATTTCTTCGCAAAACCTTTCCATTTTTTTTTTAACTTTCTGCTAAAAGAAATTTTGCGCCAACAAGAATTTTATTTCAAAGTAAACACACGTAAACCTCGAGGAATGTAAGAAGCATTCTAACATTTTTAAAGTTATGTCAATTTTTTTTCTCTCTCTCTTTCAGGATTTATACGGTTTCAAAGAGATGTATTTTCGAATTTTTCACTTAAATATTTGAACTCAAATATTTAACTGCAATATGTTTACATGAGACTTCACTTTTCTTCTGTTTTGGGTAAATGTATTTTCTTCAAGAAAATATCAATTTTTTTAGAATAAAAATAATATGAGGCATGATATAAAGAAGAATATGTATAGGAAAATATAAATACAGTAATAACCCGAACTTAGTGAAAGGGGGAGTCAGAAACAACCACGCAAGTTGGGGGCTTACAAATCAGTTTTAGTTGAAGCTGAAGACAAAAGAAAACAATAATTTAGAAAAAACAAATGTAGAATGAAATCTAAGATAACACAAATACAAAATTTCATACATAAGTTTTTTGATTTAGAGTGAATAGGTGAATATATATATATATATATATATATATATATATATAACGCCACACTGCTCAGCTAGACGATAGCTTTTGGCAACGAAACAAGTAATTTTAAACCATGGTCAAGTGACGTGGACGACACCTGAGCGGGCACAACTTCTCCTAACTACCGCACCACACCAACGGGAAGACGTTTAAGCTCTCGACATATTTAACGTGCATCGCTGCCCTACACGGCGGGTCTTTAGCACTACTGGGAACGAAATCATAACATGACTGCCATGATCCGATACCCTGACCACTGGGCTACCGCAGCCCTTTTTCATGTAGAAGATTTCATATAATCTAACAAAGTATAGGGTCTTTTCTTAGAGGTATAGAACTTTAAATTGCAATAAAAGAACGATGTATTATTCGATTGACATTAATTTTTTTTATTCGAAAGATAATCTTGTGGCATTACATTTTAAATATGATTTCTGGCATATGACTGCCACGGCTGGCTCGGATGTAGTCCAATCTGGACGTCCAATTTTCGATGACTTTTTCCAATATTTGTGGCCGTATATCGGCAATAACACGGCGAATGTTGTCTTCCAAATGGTCAAGCGTTTGTGGCTTATCCGCATAGACCAATGACTTTACATAGCTCCACAGAAAATAGTCTAGCGGTGTTAAATCACAAGATCTTGGAGGCCAATTTACAGGTCCAAAACGTGAAATTAGGCGGTCACCAAACGTGTCTTTCAATAAATCGATTGTGGCACGAGCTGTGTGACATGTTGCGCCGTCTTGTTGGAACCACAGCTTCTGGACATCATGATTGTTCAATTCAGGAATGAAAAAGTTAGTAATCATGGCTCTATACCGATCACCATTGGCTGTAACGTTGTGGCCTTCATCGTTTATGAAGAACGATTCCACCAGCCCATAAAGCGCAACAAACAGTCAGTTTTCTGGATGTAACGGTGTTTCGACAAACACTTGTGGATTAGCTTCACTCCAAATGCGGCAGTTTTGTTTGTTGACGTAGCCATTCAACCAGAAGTGCGCTTCATCGCTAAACAAAATTCGCTTACGGCAATCTCGGCAATATCGTTTTGGGCCCATTCGACGAATCTACGCCTTGCTTGATCATATTTAAAATGTAATGCCACAAGATTATCTTTCGAATAAAAAAAATTCATGTCATTCGAATAATACATCGTTGTTTTATTGTAATTTAAAGTTCTATACCTCTAAAAAAAACACCCTATAGTATGATAACTCAAAGAGTTTCTCCCATAAGATTTCCTCGTATCATTCAAATATTTTTCCCTTGCTTTGTTCAAAAAATACGCTTTTCATTGGAGTCTGTATTTTCTAAAATTTTTAACCCTTTTCCACCTAAACTGAGACTTTCTGTCAAATGTCCAGCCGTCATTTGAGATTGAATTAAGTCTAAAGCACTGGCGTAGCTGGCTCTGGATGGGACCCGTATCAAAATTCCACCGGGGCCCTTTTTTAATAATGAAAGTTCTGTTAGTGGTACTGTAGTTACACACGTGGGAGCCCCGTATCGTTGATAAGACTGATACGGCGGTAGCTACGCCTCTGTTCTAAAGACTTAGGTTCTTCAATATCTTGCTTTTGCTCATGCATTTCTATGAGCTCATCAATTGCCAACTCCTGACTGTGGGAATCCAGAAGTTCTTGAACTTCATCACTATCCATTTCTAAATTTATTTGCCTGGCAAGATCGAGAACTTCTTCAATCACATTAACAATATCATCAGACTGTGAAACTGATTCCGTCTTAAGTTCCAGTGATTAAACAAAAAAGAAAAATAAAATCGACGGGAGGTTAGAAACCGTCTTACTCCGGATTCGCGAGTCAAGGTATTATTGTATAGTTGAATAGAATAAAATTTATATGCCTCGTTGACTGATTTTCATTTAACAAGGCACTTTATAAATGAGCGGGAGCAGTAGCCCACACAAGTGAGGGAGCGGGGTACATGGGCCTGGACCTTCCCTTAGCCCTTGATTATTTTTCGATTGATTATAACTGTATGTATATCGTACATAAAATTTAATTAATGCTGATATTAATAATGAATTTTATAAATAAATGCTAATTATGTATTCAATAATAATTATTTACTGTTTTTTGTTCCCGAGTATTGACAACATCAAAAGAATATGTTGGGTGGCGTATTGGAGCATGATACGAGAACAGTGGACTTTTGACCCTGGAAGCCTCTCCCTCGAAAAATTCCCGTGTGTGCCATTGACCAGGAGGGATACCCTTGACGGATTTCTTAGTTTTTACCTCGCAAAAGTCGGACAACCTTCCACACCTCACCAACGCTAAGGCTTTAAACCTCTGTATATTTAACGTGAATCAGCCACTGTATATAATAGGTCTTTTGAAACAGCAAAACTTGAAACCATGGATCCACAAACTTGAGGCAAAACCCCACAACCACCGAAGCCAAGTTAATCTAATCACATTAGAAATTAACGTGAGGAGTACTGGAAACGAACTTCATAATTTAGAGCCACGGTTCAGAGACGAAGATGGCGCTTGATCTGGCAATCCAGACTTCCACAACAAGCTAACGAGATGACTTTGAGTTCTACAGATTTAAACCGATAGAGCATGCATCGCCCCCTCTACACGACGAGACATCAATTCCATAGGTTTTGAATCCTAACTCGGCGATGTCGGGTGGTTATGTTATCCTAGTGGTCTAGGACACGATCTCGTCGGCGGAGAGTCATGAGTACTAGGCTTAGTTCCCCTGAAGATCCACCATGTAGAGGGGCTGATGCATGTTAAAAATGTCAATGCTCGAATTCCTCCCGCTGGCTTAGTGTGTAAGTCGAGAGGGGTGTGCCAGCTCAAGTGTCGTCTTCGTCACTTCACCATAGTTCAAAATTGCGAAGTTCGTCACCAATAGCCCTCGTATTACTTTATAATACGACATTAATAGACACTCCCTCACTCACTGGACAACGCCATTCCCGAGTTCGAGATCTTGACAACTCGGCTACCAAGACCCACTGAAGTGAATTGAACAAGATCTAAGGAATGCAGACTTATTATTATACGTTTTAAGATAAATCCAAAATTAATAACGTTATTTTTTAAATATTATCTGTAATCTAAAGTTTTCCCAGTGGCTGAGAGGTAGCATATCGCGCTTTCCCCTCACAGGTTCGGGGCTCTATCCTCGAGCTGGGCAACGCTGACTTAGTCTTTCATCCCGTCAGTGGGTCTATAAATGAGTACCAAGTTTACTCGGGGATTAAAACTCTGAGGGTTTCGCTTCAGGCTGACCACCTGATCGAGACATCTGCTCATGCACCTCAGTGCCCATTGGTCACGTATACTGGGATGGGCACAGTAGGTCTTGATCCTCATGGGATGTTGCTCACGGAATGTTTGAGTTTGAATCTAAAGTTTAATTAAAATGCCCAAATAAAATAGCTGTTCTCTAATAAAAACGAACAATTAATAACAGTATTAAAAATGTTTTAACGAAAAAAAAAACATTGAAAGAAATTATTATTTATCATTGTAAAAAATAACAAACTTGTATAAGGGAGATTTCGAATTCATTCTTTTTTTATAACTAAGCGTCTGTTTCACAAGCAATACAAAAAACGGATTAAAATTTCGCAAATTGTTATCTCGTTAAATCGTATGAACTTCAAAAACAATAAATCTTCAATTGTTTCAGACACTTCCAAAGATATTTTTAATCAAAAAACCAATCCTATTTGTGTTTCCTGGGTTATAAAAACAAATACTAAAATGTGAGCATTTATTTTAATATTTTATAAAAGCTATTTCAGAAGAAAGTTGTTTTATTAGGATTATAGGAAACAATCCTTATTACGAACAAGATAAAAACTTTTTAAAACCCTTTAAAAGAGCCTCCTTTTTTGATTCATTTCATTATTTTCCTTCAGATTAAGTGATTTAAATAAAATAAGTTGTTTTGGCGCTCTAAATTGAAAATTCTTTTTAATGCTTTTAAAAATGTGTACTTAAAAAACAGAAAAAATCATTGCTGGAATGGTCAAAAAAGGGTCTTTTTTAATTTTTAGAAACTTTAGCATTTCTTATTATATAAAGTGAATAATATAAATTTAACTTTAGGGTATTATTAAAATAAATTTATGCTATTTAAAAGCAATGGGGCAATATCTGTTACTATCAAGATTTTAAATAGTTTTTTATTATTAACTCTTTAATTTCTGTCCCTAGTTACTTTCTTAATCATATTTATTAAGTTGCTTTATTTTGTGCGTAGTATATTATAAACAAAAAAAAATTAGTATTCTCTAACTTTTATTTCCTATAAATAAAATGATTATAGTATTTTTCTACGTTTTATTTTTTTAAAGGTTAGAAAATTTGCATTCTTCTTTCAGGAGCTAGTTATTCAATTATGCAGGAAGGAACAAATACTATAAACCTCGCACCTCGCAAATACATTACATTGAACTCTGAAAATTTAAGTGTTTAAATGATTACACGCGTTTATATAATATTTAAAGGGGAAAATATGATTGATCTTTATTACGAAAGTATCTAAAACAAAATATCGATTTACTTTTTTTTATACAATAAAACTTTCATAACTGTTATAGTTAAACTTACGATGCACTATAAAGTTTGGGGGATTTGTGAGACAAAAAATAAAATATTTACATAATTTTTTTTTGATATCCTGTTGTTTTTTACTTAGGTATAGTAGTTAAAGGAAGAAAAAACCCCTTACATTTAAATAAATTAATAGCAACCCTATTTTAACTTAGTGCTTCATTTTAAAAAAAATTTGTTTTTGTTAATTTTTAATATTTTAAAATTCATTTAAAGTCACTGACTACATTCGGAAACGGAATTTTGAAAAAGCGTATGAATAAATTCATATATATTTATATTGCATTTTATAATTAAGTGTCAGTTGAATTAGAATATACATATAAAGTTATCTTAAGGTATCCGACTACGTTCGGAACCGTGATTTTTAAAAAAAGTACATTAATGTATAATTTTCATGATATTTAGTGTCATTTAGATTATAATACATGTATAAAATTGTTTTAAGGACATTTTGACAAAAAAAAATTATTTAAATACAATATTTCGGCAAAAAATTAACTTAGAGTAACCTTTTTTTCAAAATGTTCTCCTTTTGTGAAAATGCTTCTATTATAATATTTTGCCTGTATATAGGTCGGACCTCTGTACAGAGGCTCAAGTATGATTTTTGAAAAATTCACTCTATTTTCAGAGTTACAACCCATTGAAATAATTATCGGCGTTTTTTTTTCTTAAAATTGCTCCCCTCTGTTGTCGTAAAATATGAATAAACCCACTTTTAAGTAATATATTTCAAAAATTCTAGTTGAACCTCTGTAAAGAGCTATATACAGGCAAAATAATATTATAAAAGAAGCATTTTTCGCAAAAGGAGTCTGTTGGAAAAATTGAAAGTGGCACATATAATTTTTTTTTAAGACTATGGCACTCTCTTCCCCAAAGAAGGTTGGCCACCCCTTCCTTCAACGAATATCTAAATATTCGTTTAGTTGGAAGTCGTTTAAATGATATCTAAATTAAACAAAAGTTTTAAAATTAAAGCTCTACGTTATAGAAAAATTGTTATTAGTTTACTTAAGTGAAACAAATTTATTTTCTTCTGTTATCTATTAAATCTGAGTAAGAAACTAACAGTAGGATATCAAGTTTCTACCGTACGTGCTGGGGGGGTCTGAAGGACATGTAAAGTTCACCTATATGTCCTCGTCATGTAACTCAACCTCGTGTCTTCTACTACGTGCGGGTCAAACAAGGTCACGAAGCCATCAGTTTCGTGAGACCCGATAAGCGAAGAGCTAAGCTGTTTAGAAATTCTTCGAGGCGTCTTATGGTATCTAATAGTTCAATTTTAAGTGATCGACAGACACTAAATGGTCCTGAGTGTCTGGATGGGATTGTTCGATAAGATAAATTTGAAAGGTCTGCTATTTCGTAGACTACAATAGAAGTACAACATTGTATATTGTGAAATATCAGAGCATTGTAGGAAAGTTTAAGTATTGTTACAATGCACGAAATTCTTTTTGTGAAGAGGGAGGGTATAACATTATGCCATGGGACAAAAAGTACTTGATATCTTGGTTGCTATGTGAAAGTTACAGTGTAACGAATTGTAGGATTAAACCAAAAAGAAATCCCAAATGATATTACAGTTAAGGTAAACAATTACATAATACAGTTTAGTTAAGCATATATTTGTTTAAATTTGCAGTAAAACACTAAAATTCGTATTTTTTCATAGTTTTCTAGAAAAAACAATGTTTAAAATATCTTTAAAAATTAATCTGTATTGTTTCAGCGATCAAAATATAATATAATCTTGAATTCTAGATTATTCTCCTTTTATTTATTTTGAAAATTAAAATTTTGTTTTGACCCTTCTCTCATTTAAGCTATAAGATTGAGATAAAAAAAACGAGAAATAAAAAGCTTTAACTGTTTCTATTTATTTGCACTTAATAAGTATTTGTAAAGGTTGATAATAAGGAAAGGTGACATGACCTTGTAATGTCTCGTTTGTAACGCCACAAACACTGATAGTATAATTTTCTGCGTATCATCATATAATAAATTATATTAATCACTTTTAAATGACAGATTTATCACCGGTAAAATATGTAATATCATTTGCATTTTAATGATATTTAAGCATTTAAATATAACATAAAAATGAATTTCTTATTAATATTTCTACCATAAAATATATTTCAATACTCTTAAGAGTTTCAATTTAGTTTTTAAATTAGATAATACATGTATTGTGGATTTCAAAAACAGTACATAATATTTTTATCGCTGAATTTTTTTCCTGGGCTATGTCACACATTTTAAAGTTCGTGTGATTTCGTATAAGTGTCCATGTTTGTATACCTTATGCTAATTTTTATCTGCTCTATACCTTTGATAAATGAAATACATCATTCTAATGTAATTGAATATTGAAAACAAATTTTCCAATCAATCACTCTCCATGCATTAAAATATTTATATTTTTAAAAAAATTCTTTAAATATTTTTTTACTTTCTTCCTGACTGTATTACCGATTTTATTTTAACTTTTTTATAACTTTCGAATCAATATAGATGTTATACATGGGAAACTATATATATATACATGTACATGTATCAGTAGCTTACACAAGGGAGGGTCCTCGGGTCCAAACCCCCCAAAGCACTTGCTTTTTTTTCGATTGATTATAATCTTATGTATGTAGTACACAAAATTTAATTAAGTAGTTATTAACAAATTTTATTAATTAATGCTAATTATTTATATAATAATTAAATGTTTGCTGCATTTTTGTCCCTAAAATCGACAAAATCAAAAGAATATGTTGAGCGACGTATTGGAGCATGATACGAGAATAGTGAATTTTCGACCATGGCCCACCCTCTTGAAAAATTCCTGTGTGGGTCACTCATATATATATATATATATATATATATATATATATATATATATATATATATATATATATATATATATATATATATATATATATACGTGTGTGAAGTGTGTGTATGTGCTTGTGCATAATTATTACAATAATTTTTTTTTTGTACAAGCAATAGTTTATTTTTAGTTCGAATGATTTTTCAACACTTTGTATATCATTCAAATATCTTTTGAAACTAAATAATCTGATAAATATTATTAGTTTCAAAATATGTATTGATTGTTTATTTTGACATAAATGTGCTAGGATACTTTTTAATCAAAAATTCTACATTTTAATTTGCCAAACTGTGAGCGTCATTAAGTTGAATTTTGAAAATTTTTCTCGCAATCTTTAAAGCCCTCAAGTTATATTTCCTCATGTAAAAACCTTCAAATGTTTCTTAATAATTCCAGAACGTATCGCTTTGTACTTTCCCTCATTGTAAATAATTGATAAAATTTACCAGCCATAATGACGTTCCTTAAGAATTAAAAGGGTTGTTACGACCCATTTTCCATAGCAGTTAGAAAATATGTATTAAGCATTTATGCAATTACTGAAATTTATCTTTATGTTTCAGAAACAAATCATGCTCTTGGTAGAAATTATTTATAATTTATATCTGCATAATCGTGTATAAATTGTGTACGGGCTTAAAGTATCTAAAAGTTATGGCTTATAATTATGGAACTATCCATCAGTATGTAATATACTGTTCATCCGGGGACTGGAAACCCTTCCGAGATTTTTTTTCGATCTAGTCCGATTGGCCACACGTGAACGCATTATTCGACAATCACAGACGATAAACTTGGTACACTGACTTCATTAGTAAAGCTGTGGACGCCACAGCAAAACGTGCAGTTCCTACTTTGTTTGACAGAGTTTAAATCAGTCACGCATGCACAGCAACGTGTTTGAACAGAATGGAATGTCGTTACTGGCTTGCCTAATAGACTTATCAGGACTCCTATAAAATGAATCACGTACACGATCAACAGTGTCTTCTATCACGAAAACTTAAGGATACTTGCCAGTTTGAGATACCGAAGTTCCCATCACCTTTAAAGTTCTTTCCTATTGGTGGATTGACATTCCATTCTGTTCGAACACTTCGCTGTGCACCCATGATTGATTTAAATTCCACTAACCAAGGCACGAACTGCACGTTTTTCTGAGGCGTCCACATCTTTAGCAATGAAATCGGTTAATACGTTTATCGTGTACGATTGCCGAATAAAGCGTGCACGTGCGGCCGATCGGACTAGATCCAAAAAACCCCGGAAAAGTTTCCAATCCTCAGATGAACAATTTATGACATTTTGATGCGTAGTTCCGTAATTAATACCCATAACTTTTGCATTCCTTAAGCTTGGACTCCCAGTATATTCTATCAAAAACAATCTCAATACAAAAGTTCTTGATAAAAAGAGAAGCAATGTCAGGGATTGCTAGGTATTTCCGTACTAGCCCCAGTGTTTTCGAAAATTCAATTTATTTTCATTAATCTGTGTTGCCGTAAGTATTAAAATAGAATACTAGGAAAAATAAATACATTTGGCTAAAATATTTGTAACAAAGTCACATTATACATTATTATCATCGATATTTACTAATTGCTTCGTGAATGGCAATGTTTTAATCTAGTCTCAGGGGTCGGCTCAGATTTCTCAAAAGACACATTGTATGAAGTAATGACGCTGCTGCACGTTGGTTACAAAATTTTGCAGCACAGGGTGCAAGGCAAGAGAATGAGGTAAACATTAAGTGCACTTTCCATCTCAGGGCTGTAATTTAAAGTTACGTGGTACATTACTGATAAAAATTCCGTATTTTCTAGAACTACAGTGAGCTCTAGAAATTCTCTTACTCCGGATTTGAAACAAATAAACATTGATGTTTTAATTTTAGAATTTTTTTTATCGTATTGTAATTTTCTTATTAGTTAATTTAATTTAATTTATGGTTTGAATTTCTTCTTTCGCAAGTAGTGTTATAACTAAGTTCTACGCTATTCAATTCTAAGTTCCGCCATTCTATTCCATCACGCATTCAGAAAATTGCTCTTCTGGGAATGTAAATCAAATAGAAAGATTTAAAGAAATAGGTGCAAGAAAACTCAACGAATACAATCTATTGATACATGTATATGTGACTCATAAATTATCGCTATAAATAATCGCGTCCTGTTCCCATCAAAAATGTCACAGAAGTTAAAGATACTGGGTATAATAGAGACGTGACTTTATCAATGCCGAAGTTTCCGACTACTCCTGTACCACTTCATCAACATTTGGGATGAAATATTTTTCTACAATATGGCATGACTTAATTTAAGCAATTACAGGAATAAGAAAATAGCCCATAAATGGGTGACGATAAATCTTCATTTATCAGCCTAAACAAATTTGCATTTCCAAAAAATGAGCGTATCTTGTGCCAAAACACGCAAACGGAATGCATATATTGTTTGGTCTCTTTTTTTTCAAGTTAACGATTGTTAGTTTTTTCTATGCGGGTAATTTTTCCAATAGTTTCATGCAGTATTAGAAAATGAATGAATTTTTGATTCCAAAATGGCTGTTCACAATACCATACAAATAATGAAACCGTTGACATAATAAAAGTTTTTTTTTTTTTTGGTGATCGACTGTTCTCAATAAATAATTCACTACCGCATTTTCCTTGTCTGAATTCTTCCTGATTTTGTTTTAAGGGAAACTTTAAGAACAGACTGTTTGAGTGAAATCTCAAACATTACATTTTATTTAAAAATTGACGTGAATAAAAATATTAAATTTCAAGTATTACTTTTGAATTTCAGGTCACACTTTTCTTTCCTTCTTTGAAACTATGAAACAACGCAACTTAATATGGAATATGAAATGAAATGTATAAAATACAGAAATTTAGAATTGCACGGGGATTATCAATGCAAAGCTTATTGCAGATAACTTAAGAATTTATATATAATTTTTTTAAAATTAAAGCAAAGTTGATGAAAAAAATATATGGATAATTACGCTGTAATAAAAGTATAAGAAACGGTAGTTGTTGTAATATTGTTCCTATGCAGTGAAAGACAAAAAAACTATTTAAAAAAAAGCTAAATGTGCATTTATGTATACACCGTAAGAAAGAAAAGATACGGATATTTTTGAGCGATGAATATGCCAATTTATAACGAGTAATTAAAAATAAACGTTAAAAAATAGTTTTTTTAAGCGAATTTATTTTTTAGTATGTATAACTACAGGGTTACATAACTGGATGTGAGGTGGTTTTGAGAATGGCTATCTGTCTTAGAAAAACAACGCTACTGTATGTCAGTGTTTCTCAAACTGTGGAGCGCAACCTCCTAGGGGGCATGATAACTGTACGAGGGGGGTGGCGAACGCATATTAAAAAGTCTAAAACAAAATATTTTTTGAAAAAAAATATTAATTTACTGAAAGTAAACATAAAGGGTGTTTTTTTAGAGGTATAGAACTTTAAATTGCAATAAAACAACGATGTAATATTCGATTGACATGATTTTTTTTTTTTTATTCGAAAGATAATCTTGTGGCATTACATTTTAAATATGATCAAGCAAGGCGTAGATTCATCGAATGGGCCCAAAACGAGATTGCCGTTGTTCCCGATTTTCATAAGCGAATTTTGTTTAGCGATGAAGCGCACTTCTGGTTGAATGGCTACGTCAACAAACAAAACTGCCGCATTTGGAGTGAAGCTAATCCACAAGTTTATGTCGAAACACCGTTACATCCAGAAAAACTGACTGTTTGGTGCGCTTTATGGGCTGGTGGAATCATTCTTCAAAAACGATGAAGACCACAACGTTACAGTCAATGGTGATCGGTATAGAGCCATGATTACTAACGTTTTCATTCCTGAATTGAACAATCATGATGTCCAGGAGCTGTGGTTCCAACAAGACGGCGCAACATGTCACACAGCTCGGGGCACAATCGATTTATTGAAAGACACGTTTGGTGACCGCCTAATTTCACGTTTTGGACCTGTGAATTGGCCTCCAAGATCTTGTGATTTAACACCGCTAGACTATTTTCTGTGCAGCTATGTAAAGTCATTCGTCTATGCGGATAAGCCACAAACGCTTGACCATTTGGAAGACAACATTCGCCGTGTTATTGCCGATATACGGCCACAAATGTTGGAAAAAGTCATCGAAAATTGACTTCCAGATTGGACTACATCCGGAGCCAGCTGTGGCCGTCCTATGCCAGAAATCATATTTAAAATGTAATGCCACAAGATTATCTTTCGAATAAAAAAAATTCATGTCAATCGAATAATACATCCTTGTTTTATTGCAATTTAAAGTTCTATACGTCTAAAAAAAACACCCTTTATAAAATACTTTCTAGAATAATAAAAAATAAAATACACATTTTTACATTGATATAATACACTTATAAATGCATCCGTACTGCATAATGCATTTTATGATTAAATTAGCAGTATTAAGTTAAGAACAACTTTTTTAAAAATAACCAATGACCTCATGAGCTTGTCATACATAAAATTATATACAAATATTAAAAAAATATATGCACTTATCTTGATAATTTGTGTGATTTACCATTAATGCCTTAACTGCCGATGAAAAGTTCCATAGTCTCTTGCATCTGCGCAGTTAATTCTCCTGTATCTCGGGACGGCTGCAGTTGCCTTCCCAGTGATTCATTGGCGAAAAGATCCCCAATGATACTGTTTTTCTTGTAGGCGAGTGTATGTAGTGTATTCGGACGGAAGCACGTACAAAAAAAAAATAATAAGCAAATAATCAGAAATAAGTAAATCGGTCGCAAACACTTTCGAGGTCCTTTCATAACATTCAAAAACCTTCGGAATAATTTTAGATCGTGGCTGGTCTTGTCACGAGTTCGAGCACAGTACCACTAAAGAACCGCCGTGTCGGGGGACGATGCTCGTTAAATCTGTCCAGAGCTCAAACATCCTCCCCTCCACAGCCCTTGATTTCTCTCTTTTCCGTTTGATTATAATAATATGTATTCCAGTATATATATATATATATATAATATATAAATATATATATATATATATATATATATAACCGCCGTACGATAAATATATATATATATATATATATATATATATATATATATATATATATAGTGGTTAGCGACGTTGACTGCTGTGCCATGGAGCCTGGGTTCGAATCCCGTAGAAGCCATGGATGTTTGCAAATGTATAGAGCCTTCGCGTTATGGAGGGTACTTTAAGTAGCCGTCGAGCCGCAAGTCCTCTCGTGAGGTTGGTGGAAGGGGAAGAATTTTCCTTTCAACTCAAACGTTTCATGGCCATCGCTTTTCTCAAATTAACTATCGCTATCATGATTAATATACATTATTGTAGAAGATTCTTCCCTTGCTTGATCAGTTTCAACTTTAATAGGGATCACAGATGCCCATTTTTTAACACGTTTTTATAAGTTTCACTTGTATGTAACAGAATCTTTGAACTCGATTTTTACTCACTTTAAAAAGTCAGATTCATTCGAAATTTTGCACACTTGTCAACGACCGATGACAATACAATAATTTCGTAATTTTGTTTCATTGTCCTGAACAGGATAATCCAGATTTGGCGACTAATTCATTATACCATTTCCACATTTGGCAACTAATTCCGTGTACCATTACCAGGTTTGGCGGCTAATTCCAGATATCCCACTTCCAGATTTGACGGTTAAAAGATTAAGAGAAACCCTAAAAGTGAAACCGTTTTTTTTTTTGCGTCAACAATTTTTTAATCATAACGTAAGTGTAATTGTCCAGTCTTTCTGAAAATGGAAATAAAAAGAAAAAAAGCTTGAAAATGAAAAAAAAAAAATTTCTAACTCAGGAATGGGCAAACTTTTTCGGTCGCGGGCTAAAAATAAATAATAAAAAAAAGTGTATGAATAAATGATAGTTAAAAAACCTAAAAATACACGCTTTTACTGTAGATCGAACTAAAAAATGAAAAATGTATTATAGTTTAAAAAAAAACTAAAAAACTCGCTTTTATAGTTAATCGAACAAAAAGTAAAAAAACCAATTCTTAATATAAGAAAAAAAATGATTTACGAAAAAATTAATGTCATTATATGGTAAAAGCGTGGGGTGTTTTGTACTAAATTTTTGCACTAATTCTACATTTCGGAATAGAACTAGTAAGGAATTATAACAATTGATTTCGAGCAGCCCATGGTTTTACCCCTATTGCATTAATTTTCTCGTAAATCATTTTTTTTTCTTATATTAAGAATTATTTTTTACTTTTTAGTTCGATTAACCATAAAAGCGTGTTTTTTATTTTTTTAAACTATAATTTTTATATTCTACTCATTTACATTTATAAACCATAATAAATCGTACAGCACAGCAATCAAAATCACTAAGTTCTTCACAAGGGAAAAATGTAACCTGTTCATCGAAAATATTTCAAAACAAAAATGGTCGCGTCGAGACCTCAGTCACACACACACATACACAAAGAACGTTTGTCACTCCTGAAAGAGGGAGGTGTATGACAAATGCATATTAGTTTCCATGAAGACTGTCATACAGGAGGATTGATGCGCGCGATCAAGGTCATTGATAACATATAAACAATTTTCCCAGAATTAATGATTAAGTGAGGCTGGGCTGATTTGAGCCCTGCGCTACCGCTCTCGATTTAACTGCTTATACAGTATAGTCCCGAAAACTCTCTGTACTCGATGACCCGATAGTCGGAATAACACGGCCATACCTTGGCAAGTCGAAAAGTGATTTTTGCAGAGTCGGCTACTTAATTTTCTTTATAGACAGATTTATGGTTTCATAAAGTATTTTTCTGAGGTGTATCTGATCTGGTAAATTACTGCATACTATGCATTCACTAATTTCATTTTCATGCAACAAATGCTCTTTGAATTCATAAAGTATATACTTTCCTTTGTGTGTTTAAGGGTATTTAGGCAGTTTATTCCTTGTTGTATTTTTCAGCAAATAATGCACGCAAGTGCAGTGCATAATTTATTAAGAAAACACTCTTAATTATTCCTTTTTGATAACCCGGTATTTTCTCACAGTCGGTCAGCCTCTGATTCACAATAAGCTGAGTTTTTGGGACTCTGCTGTGTTATATATATATATATATATATATATATATATATATATATATATGCTTAAATTGGAAACTTTGTGAACAAATTCCATAAAAAGTCGACAATAAAAAATGCAAAATCAAAGCATTATAAAACTTTAAATGTGTATTCTTGAATTTTTAAGTTGAAAAAGGTTATAGATTATATATTTAAAAAGCACTCACATTAAAAAGAAATCAAGAAGAATGTTCATCTGCCACATACTACATTCCTTAATATGTCATTCATGTGAGCATTATTGACATATTCCATAGTTACACACACAAAAAAAATATTTATACAGTTAGAACTATTTCAGTACACACATGTCCTATAAAATAATATTAAATATCATACTGAAAGAGGTTCATTGAAATACACTTGCAATATTTTGAGTTATACGATTCCCCATGACAGATTTTGAGCAATTTAAATGCTCACTTGCTGTAGATTAGAGAGGGATTCACATCCATTTATTCTATGTAATTTATTGCAACTTGGTCTCTGCGTGTGTCGGTAATGTAGAAACAAAACAACATGTCTTGTAAAGTTCAACGTTTGCTATACTCAATAAAGTAAAGTAAAAATAAAACATGTGTTTTGATTAAAACTAATCCATTTCAAAGAGTTCTGATAACTTAAAATCATAACATAAGAATTTAAGAATAAATAAACATTGGCATGCGCTTTTTTCGTATGGTAATAAAAACGAATAAAAAAAGCACATAACATAATTTAAGCTTTAATACGAGAAATATAAAGAATTCTTATTAGAGTTAAGAAAATTTTCTTTTTTTGTAATGAAACTAAAAAACAGATAACTTATGATTCACTCTTCATAACTGCAAAATTTATAGCTAAATAAATAAACATAGCTTTAAGACGCAACTCCAGTTCTATTTTCCTTAAAAGTATGGAATCAAGATCTTATGAGAGCTGTGTGTGTAAAATGATTCCTTACATAAATTTTTTTGAAAAAATGGGAAGAAAATATTTTTTTTATTAAAGACACATATATATATAAATCACTTTCAATATACTTCAGACACAAAGAGATTATAGGGAATTTTACCGTTGATAATATAACGTGAGTTAAATGCACTTGACGCCAATTATGTTGGTCAAGGATATCTTATCGGGACCAATTAATCTTCTGCCTCGGTATATAGCGCCTTGGGTACTTTTTTACTCTTGACATTAAGAAAGTGAAAGTAAGCCAGTTTCTCAAGATGTTTTTGTCTGTAAACATACTAACTAGAGAATATCTAGACTACGTTAAGGCTTGGAGTTTCAATGAACATTTGTTTTAATCATTTAACTACAGTGTTTTAAGCCCTAGCTTGCAATATAACTAGATTTATTTCTTTAAAAATACATGAACTAAAATTATTTTATAATATGAGACAAATATATTTAATGAAATTAAATGTGTATAATATAAACACAATTTTTTCTTACAGAAACAAGTCTTCATAAAAGAAAGCATTTGCTTCTAGTATGAAAAAAATTATACTTTTAATCTATCCAAATTTAAAGACTAACTCTGCAATTATATGTATTTGAAAATTTTTAATGAAGAATTTTAAGCAAAACTACAAGTCTTATTAAAGAGCTATGTTTAAAAGCCTTACCTTATTTAGAATATAAGGAATAATTTTAATAAGACCTTAATTAATAATATATATTTGTTAGAAAAAAATGTACCTTTTTCCCTCTGCACTTTTAAATTATTTTTGTACAATGTTTAGCCTTCTGTTTTTAATACGATTCTTGTTATTGAAACTCTTACGTTTTCAGCGCTTGTATTCAGTTTTAGGCTTCTGTAACTGATTTATGTATACAACCTAAAATATATTTATTTCAGGCTATTGTATGAGAAGAAAAATTCAGACATCTGTGATTTCTTCTAACTCAGTTTATTCTCATAATAATAGGAATTACAATGCGAGACAGGTTGACCAATCGCTTGATATTTTTCAAGGTGACCAGTGTTGCCAGTCTTAAGATTGGCCCGTAAAGGTAAATCCTTTCTTCACGTAGGAAGGTATAAAGAATTCTAAGTCTCACAATCCATTTATTCTTTGAAGCCCTTCCAGTATAAAAGGTAAGAAAGCATTTTGACAGTCACTCGGAATATAAGTCTAAGATGTATTTATATATATATATATATATATATATATATATATATATATATATATATATATATATATATATATGTATATGATTATATATTAAAAAATTCTTATATTGGATTATATATATATATATATATATATATACCTAATATATATATATACCCAATATATATACATACATATATATATAATATATATACCTATATATATATATATATATATTTATATGGTTTTTATTTTTTATCTCACCTCTTTATAAATCAATAAATCAATGAAATGCATTTGATTTGATTAATTAAATTGAGAATTTCATTGATTTGATAAAAATTATGAAATAATAAGATATTTTTTATAAGATATTATATATACATAAATACATTTGAATTTTGGCAAGGATTTGAAATTAGTGTACACTGTACAAGAGAAAAAAACCACATTTCTTTTTCAATTCTTATTATTATTTCACACTCTCCCTAGATATATATATTTATGTATATCTTGTTGAAATTTTCAATCATTAATAAAGTACTTTCATTTACCCACTCAAGATCAAATACATTTTTTTAACTTGTAGTGGATGATACTTGATGTTAAAACAATTTTTTTAAATATTTATTTATTTTTTATTTAATTAATGAATAAATAGTAACAAAAATAATGGTCCAACGCCATATATAAAAAGGAATACTGCAAGAAAAATCCCTTTCTATTTTGCCACTTGATATTGTGATTCTGTCATATGTATATATATATATATATATATATATATATATATATATATATATATATATATATATATATATATATATATATATATATATATATATATATATATTCAGGCTATTGTATGATTTTAAATGCAAAGTTTTATGTGAATTACTTAAGCTGAACTATAAAACTGATAAAAATATTACGTACAAAGATATAAAACACCAAATATCAAATCATCAAAAAGATTTCATTATTGTTTATGTAGATAAAGTTCCGGGCAACTATGCAATCATTTGCGAATGGTTTTATAACTTTATACTTGACAAACAGTTTCAAAACAATAGCGCGTTTGTTAAATCTAATAACAGCAGTAGAGAAATCATTAAGCGTCTTTCAGCTTTTTATAAGAAAACTAGATTTATATATACAAAGAATATCAATTTTCCTTCTATTTTTCTAACACCAAAATTTCATAAGAGTCGAATGAAATTTAGAACTATTACTAACGGTTTTAATACCTATATTACACAACCAGGCAAGATGTTGCAAAAGTATATACAACACACTCTAGACAATATCTCAAACTCCATTATTGCAAAAAATAGTAAAGATATTGTTGAGAACATGCAAGGCAAGTGTTTTAAATCTTTGCATAGCTTTGACTTCGAAGACTTATTCAACTCTATTGATATATGATTTTAGTACTTAGAAATGTCAATATTAAATATTCATTAAATAATTCGATAAATTATGATAAATTTAATACTATTATATAATTTGTTTTGAAAGAAAATTAAATATTTCATACTTTTTCAGATGCATCGATGATTTAATTACTTTCAGCAATAAAGTTGGCTTTACTCCTAATTTAAAGTATTATCCACTCTACTTGAATTTAATAAAAATCTATTGCAATTTAGAGTCAGCAAACTTCCTAGATCTCCAATTAAAAGTTGAAAATAATATGCTAAAAAGTAATATTTTTGATAAAAGACACTCTTTTGATTTTGAAGTTATAAAAATGTCATATTACAATAGTTCCCTTCACATTTCAATTTTTAGAAGTATTATTCTAAATTATACAAAAAGAAATAAATATTTAGTATCTGAAGAAGTTTTAAAAATTAATAATTATAAAAAATTCTTTCAAAGTTGCCTGAACTATAATTATCCAGCTAATTTCATATAAAGATATATGTCTCCAAAATTATAGCTATTTAATTATTATCATTTAATGTATTCAGTTCCATTTAGTTTATAGTATATTATTCTTAATTTTCTTATAATAAGTTTAGTTACTAAAAATATATATAGATGACGCCATTATTTTTAGTTATGCTGTTTTTTTGTGCTTGGCGTTAGTATACTATTGGAATCGGAATACATCGGGTAAGATTTTAGTTTTTTCGCACATTTTCATTATTATTACTTATGGTCAAAATCTTTATTAACCTCTATTGCAAATATTTTAGTTTATACATATTTATATTTGTCTATATTTCGTCCGGATTCCTATAGTAATTTAATTTTCCAATTCTATTCTATTGATGTTATATTCACCCACGTGGGTTTTTGGGTCTTTGCCTTGGTTTATCTCCTATGGTATTATGTCGAAAGTTTCCGCTGAAGGGGAAGGTTGAGATCTCGCAAAACACTATTTAACCCTGTTTTACTGTCCTAAGCCAGTTACAGCTCAAGAAACCACAGTAGTTTTTTTTCCAATCTAAGTATATTTCTCTTTTTTGGTTTGTAATGTTTCCATGTTCTTGGTTCTTTCGGTTTGTTCTTAAGATGTTTTAGGATTTATTTGTCTTCTTTTAAATTTATTTACTGCTATATATATATATATATATATATATATATATATATATATATATATATATATATATATATATATATATATTTATATATATATTTATATATATATATATTTATATATATATATATATATATATATATATTTATATATATATATATATTTATATATATATATTTATATATATATATATATTTATATATATATATTATATATATATATATATATATATATATTTATTTATATATATATATATATATATATATATATATATATATATATATATATATATATATATATATATATATATATATATATATATTGATTGTAATTATTTGATAAAATGTAACTAAAATAAAAATTTTCTTTATTTTACCTCAGTAGGAATTAACTTAATTTTCTTTTATATATTACTTGTTAGGGTAGATTTGCTTTCACACAATAAATAGGTACAGGTAGTTCCATGAAAGGATTAAAATAAAAGTCATCAACTGTGTTATTTTGAATGACTAAGCTTATTTTTTTTTCAAGTCTTTAAAACCCTTTTTCCAACATTGAAACAAATGTAGAATGGCCCCTAAAATTTCAAAAAAAATCTGTAGCCCGGGTAGTCTTCTTATCAAGGATTTTATTCATAACGTTCAAAACTAAAAGGACAAAAAACAACAAATTAATTGATAAAAAATTTAATATCGTAACATATATATATATTTGGAACGTATTTTATTTTCTCAAAACTAGGATTACTAGACGAAATTCTTCATTTAACGCAAACATAGTGTTAGGAATAAATCTGTATACGGAGGACAGCGATTTCGATTCATCTTAGCATAAGCATATATGTTTATTATGATTAAATATAAATTATAATAATTAATATGATTAAGTAATAATGCGTCTAATATTTTTTGTTTGAATTGTTGATTTTTTTTTCTTTTCAAGTATTATGTAAGAGCTTCCAACTTTATCTCACTTGGTACTTGAAATTTGTGTCGACTATTTAGTGTAACTATTTATTATAAAACATAGATGTTGCTAAAATTCATATATTCAATGTTGGGCATTAAATAAATGAATGGTTATGCATGGCTGTTATTGTATTCTTATTTATATAAATGTTTAACATTTAAATGTGAATACACATGAATGCACAGGAAATTTACTATTACATTTTTACGCAGTCTTTCAAAAAAATATCTGCTTTGCGACAAAATGTTGGGTATATATGTGACGAATCTGTACGGAACCTTTCCACTAATCTTCTTAGACGTCTTTCTGGGGAATATAAATTCGCGTTTATATTTCCAATCAACTCCAAAAAGAAGTTTGGGATATGTAAATGAGATAAGGTATTTAAGTCGAGGGTGGCGAGATAGCAAGAGAGATGATGGTAGGCTATTGAGCCAACAAAGTTACAAGCTAAACTAGAAGTTTCAAAGAGATTAGATTAGTGAAGACGTCGTGCTGCTAGACGTACCAGAAAGCTGATATAAGCCAGCAGTAAATATAATTCACGTACGCTTAAAGTAAGCGTCAGTTTGAGATACTAAGTTAAAGTTAATGACAATTAAGAATTCGAATACGTGTGTTTCTCGGATCTCCTATTTCGGTAAACCTTACTTGAGTTGATTAGTAATCAAAATCGTATTCTTAGTAATTTAATTTAATATAAAGGCAAATCCCTTTAGATGACGTAACATATTTACATTATTTATTATCAGAGATTTTTTAGGAAACTATAACAAAAATAAATAATATTATTATTCAAAATGGTTTTTGGTGGTTCTTTGCCTCAAATTAATCTTGGTGTTCAAGGTGTGACCCAAGGGGGTCATCACATATATATAAGAAACTTGTTTTATATATTTAATGTTTTGAAATGACACATGTACCGGATAATATAGCATAAAAAGCCTTTTTTTTTGCAAATTTTGTTATTAATGCGAAAATAGATTCTACGGACAAATATTAGCTTTTTATGTCAAGGAAAAAAGATCGATATTAAGTTGCAATTGGAAAACAAATGAATTCAGGAGCTAAAAACCATAATTAGAGGAGAGATAACGTCGCACAATCAAAAGGATTTCTTAAATAACTAAAATTATTGTATTTGTAAATGCAAATACATCTTTTAAAATGAATTTATGTTTTGCAATAGCTTGCATTTTATCTCAAAAATAAAATACTGTTAATATCTTTACAAGACCAGAGTTTTCTGAAAGATAAATAAATGCATATTGAAAACAAAAATAAATTATAATTTTCTATTATTTTCAATTCCTTCTATTAGTTCACTCTGTATCTATTATTTACCTTGTTCAAAAATTTTCAATCGTTAATTAAATACGTTTTAAAGCTTTCAACTGAGCTGAAATTTTGTATACAAGATTATTTTGGATCACAACACGGTAATTTAATTATAATTAACACAAATTAATTGATTAAAACTAATTAATCAAATAATTACAGATACCGCCACGTTGGCATCATTTTTGGTGACTTGTATCAAAACATGAAAAGGTTTTTTTTCTCACATTTTAAAGCGCTCGTTTAAGCTGCAATTTTCTTTACACTATTGTTTTGGGTAAAAATATGATAATTTAATTATAATTAATTAAAATTAATTTATAGAAGCTAATGGAAAAAAAATTACAGATACAGCCACGTTGGTTTCATTTTTAGCGGCTTACGTCAAAACATTAAAAAAGAAATTTCCCTCGCGTTTTAAAGCATTCAGTTAAACTGAAATTTTATATACACGATTGTTTTGGATGACAATACGATACTTAAATGATAATTAATAGAAATTAATTACTACTTAATTTTGGGATTCTATCATATGTATATACATATTTATATTAATTGTAATTATTTGATAAAAGTAACTAAAATAAAATTTTTCTTTGTTGTTTCTTAGCAGGAATTGACTAAAAAAAAATTTTTTTTTATATCTCTTGTTACTTATTCATTTTGTATTTACAGAATAAAAGAAAGGTTTTTCCTTAGGACCTGCAAGATTCAAATATGAAGCTGCTGATTCACACTGCTTTGTTCTTTTGCCTTTTTGGAGCCTTTTCAAACGGTAATTAGCTCTTAAAATTTTCTTTTGATCTGCTAAATACATATCACCACCAGTGGCGTGCACAGAAGTTTTTCAAGGGCGGGGCAGGGCTGAAAGTCCACCACTCTCGTACCATTCTTCAACACGCCACCTAACATATTATTTTGATTTTGTGGATTTTACGGAACAAAAAAGCAGTAAAAAATTAATTATTGAATAAATATAATTAGCATTTATTAATAAATTTAATTATTAATATAAGCCACTTAATTAAACTTAGCGTACTATATGCGTACGATTATAATCAATCGAAAAAAAATCAAGGACTTTGGGGGAGATCCGGACCCGGGTACCCTACTCCTTGTGTGCGCGACAAATCACTACTATTTTGAAGTGGAAGAAGAAAATTTAGGAATTTAAAATATATCTAACACTATAAAAGTAAACTATGCACCTATTTAAGAAATTTCCTTAAATTACTTGTCTTAATTTTTATTTCTACCGAATAATATTAGTTAAATAACAGGAAAATTAGATTGTGTTGCTGTTCTTGCTAATACTGCTTGACTGGCGATGTCAGATCCAGGCCCACGAAATTCATCGCAGCAAGGGTCTAGTCTTACGCCCGACGTCAGCCATAGCTTTGAGCGCCATGCAGGTGGCGATTTCACTCGGTTCCACCCCAATTTGGAGGGAGTACCCCCTGGAGGTAATTAAGGGTCTCCTACCTTCCGAGAGAACTTGCGACAGCATGAAGTTATTTATGCTTATAGTTGAAATATGCTTAACTCTCGCATTTCAAACATATGTCTAACAATTTACCGAGTCTAATAATTTTTTGAAGCTTGTATTTTTTGTCTTACTTCAATTTCTATATTTCATTATACTTCTTGTTTAATGTAATTTTTCCAAGTCAAAATATGTGGATGATTAGTTAGAGCAACACACACAAACACACACGGAATAAAAGGTTTATAGGAAGCGTTTTTAAGATTCTGTTTTACATATTTGTTTAAAATACTATAAAATTTGATAGAAAGGAACAAAATGTACACAATTCAATTTAAACAATCGATAAAAGTACTGCGTTGTATTATAAAATATATGGTATTGATAAAAATTTACAATAGAGAACAAATATATATGTGTATAAAAATAATCTATATATCATATTTAACCTTTAATTGCCAGGTTTAATTATGTTGACTGGTGTCAAATTTTTAACAAACGTTTTTATAAAAAATATTGAAATTGTTCCAAAAATTAAATTATTCCAGAAGTAGTTCAAAATATGAGAATATTTATCAAATTTTGTGATTGGTCAGCATGGTTAAAAAAATTTTGTAAATGATACCACCATTGAGTTAGTGTCTGAGATTATCAAGTAGAAAGTGACGAAAGCGAGGAATGGGGGTCTACACATGTGTCACATAGTGGCGTTTCTATGAACTTGATTTTCAAACATATGATAGTGTCGCTACTTACAAATTAAAAAGCGCTAGAGTTTGTGATAAAAGATATTCCAATTGGTATTTTGGAGTAGATCAACATCTACTACAATCTACAACAACCTAGCATTAAACCAACGTTTTTTTTGTTTTATTTGTTTCTACAGTCATCAGGGTACTCGTGTTTGGTATGGCATACAAGAAGAGTCTACTACATTCTTTCTAAAAATATTAAAGCACTGGGAAGTTTCGTACTGTATTTTGAAAATTTATTTTATATGAAATGGTGTTTGAAACATTCCTTAACAACTGCCTGACTTTTTTATTTATTTTTATTTTTTAGCTTATGATTCATCCAGTAGAATTCAGGCTCCTCTATCAACAAATTTTAAAGGTAATTGCAATTTTATGAAATTGTGTTCTATTAAGTTTTAATTTGTTAAACCAGTGTACTCTGTCTAATTCTATAGAGGAAAAAATATCAGTAAATATATGACTTTATGTTTTGAAAATGAAAAAGTCAGTTGTTTTAAGTAAATAATTTAAATGTTTCGATTTTAAATATTATTTGTTCAAATGTGTTTATATTACTTATTGTGCATATCGTTCACATTTTATTACTGATGTTTGAGAATTTTATTCTTGAATCTGATACTTTCCAAAGAGAATAGAAACACTTCCTTTTCTGATTTTTAATAACTATCTAACGGTTATGATTATTTTAAAATATTATACAAATAGTTGAGAACTATTAGGATTAAAAGTCCAAAACAACATCACGTAAATGAAGCATGATAAGGTCATGTTTGAAGTGCTCATATTGTAAATCACAAGAACTTAGAAATGTGTTAGATTTGTAATAAGAGAGAACTAACGTATCAACTTTCCTCCGTATGTTTTAAAAGAATAATTTACTTAAACCAGTGTTTCTCACACTGGGGGCGCGACCCTCTAGGGGGCGTGATAACTCTTAGAGGGGGTCGCGAGCATATTGATAAGTTGAAAACAAAAATTATTTAAAAAATTAACTTACTGAAAGTAGATAAACAAATGCATTCTGGCGTAATTAAAAAATAAAATACTCATTTAAACTACAATACACTTATAAATGTATCTGTACTGCACAATCTATTTTATAATTACTATAATTTATACGATTTATAATTAATTCCTTAAGGGGACTTGGCACCCTTTGAGCAAACTTCTTTATTTACGTATTTAAAAATTATATTTTAGCATTTTATACGATGTTTCTATTCAAGAAAATGTTACCAGATGAAAATTTTCGTATATTATTCACACAATTTTAAAAATTTTAATTTTTTGAAGAAAATTGGGAAAATTTTAAAATCCTACTCCTTTTGTAAAAATTAATTTTTTGACCTGAAATATTTTTATAATACTCTTACGGATGATCTAAACAACGTTAGGGATCGATTTTATATAGAATAACTTCATTCGTTTTCGAGAAAAAAAAATAAAATGTTGTGTGTGTGTGCGTGTGTATACCGGCTAAAAATCAACGAAAAGGCCAACATGTCTTACATTTTATTTTTTTAAAAAAAGTATTTAGTTTATAGCAAGACGAATCCCTAATTTTATTACATGCTTTATTTTCAACACGCAAGAAAAAAATGGAAGTGATTGGTAAATAATTGTCGAAGGAGTAGCATTTTGAATACACTAAGGTTTCGAAAAACACAAACTGAGAAAAACAGGTTTAAAGTTTATAATTCTGAAAAAATAATTATTATAAGGTTAATTAAAATTAAAATACCACTTTAAGATATTAGTTATACGTTTTTCTTTAAAATAATTGCATTTTCATATTTTTTCAACCCACACATTTTTATAAATGATCAACTTTTAGAGAGTACTAATTGCCCATGAAAATTCAAGAAAAATGTTAAAAAAAAATTTTTTTCTGTCACGACAGAAATTTTAGCTGTTTTTCTTCTTATAATATTAAAGTATTACATTTGTATGAAAAATATATCAGGAAGAACTGAAATTATAAAATTATTAATATAAAATGCCTTAATTTAAAAATTTTACATGCACACATTTCACAAGGAAGAAAAATTACATTATTGTATTGCCTCGAAATATTCTGCTTTTAATACTACACATTCTTTTTTATAGTTATTATTTCTATTTCTAAAATAGATTTTTTTTTTTAAATCATAAAGCATTTTTTAGCTCTTTTTTCTAAAAAGGGGGTGTGGCTGAATTGCCTAATTTGTTTTCAAATGAAGTTTTAGTCAACTTCTAACTTTCCGACATGCACAAGTGATATATCAATCGAAAGATAATAATGCAAAGAATAAGATTAAATGAAAATAAAAAAAAAACGATAGGTTTGTGATTTTTAGGGTACCAAGTCCCTTAAATGCCGATAAAAAAATTACACGATTTGTACCCCAATGCCACCGTTTAACACGTAGGTAATTTTATGAGGTTTCTTGAGGGGGGGATAGAAAAGGAACAGATAATTCTTTGAAATAAATAAATCCTTCGCAAACACTGTCAGGATCATTTTATTGCTTTCCAAATCCCCCAGAATAATGTTATGAATAGCAGTTCACAGAAAATATAGTACTTCGGGAAGACGTATATATACGTCTGGGGCAATTAATATTGACTGTACAAGACGTTTATATACGTCAGGGAAACTGAAGATGTTAAAGTATTGTAGGTTTAGCGTCAATGTATAGTATTATTGAATTTAATACATCGTTATTGTATGGAGGGGGGGCGATGCAAATTATGACTGAATATTGTGTCTCAAACACTGAAAGTTTGAGAAGCACTGACTTGAACATTAAATATCGAGACCTGTAAATCTAAATGTATAATTTTCTGAAACATCCCAAAATATATAGAATACAACACAAGAGTACATAGATTTCAAATTTAATAGTTTCATTTTTTCGGATTTATCTGAACTTAAGTGATATGCTACTTGGAATTTTATTACAGAAATAAAATTTAAGGGCGAAAAATTAATAAATGTGTTACTCAATACTACGACACTTGTTAGAGATACATTTCTTTCCTTTTATTTTCGGCATAACATTTCAATTCGGTCACTTCATGAACAATAATGATAATAATTTCAGTGTACTTGATTATACATTTAGATATATATAGAAGGGGAAAAAAACATATTTATTGTATTAGGAAATTTATTTTAAAGCTATATACAGTTTTAATTTTTTTCACATCAATTGTGTCTTTTGATTAAATTCTTAAAATTATCATTATTGATTAAGGTTTTTTTAAAACCTTTTTTCGAAAATGATTCATAAAAAAGATGTTTACTTTTAATAACTAAGTAAAATAACTATTTTCTACATAAATTATGAACTTTTGCCTACCCTATAAATAATTTAATTTTATTAATAGGGTGTGTTATATTTCCTCTTTTTATTTTTTCGCTAATGGTATTTGTGATTATTAATCCATAAAAATTAGTTTCCGTGACATAGATACTTTCATAGATTTTCCGAGCTCTTGAGCTTTATTTTGCTTATTGTGAAATACGTGAGCTATAATTGGCCATAGTGGATGTGTATATTCGACAACTTCCTCCATTCCAAAGTGGGACGTCAATGGACAGTCCCTTCAGTCGCAGGAAGTGCGAGTTCATTGACCAAAAGGGAGCAGAGGGGATTAGAGTGGTATCGAAGGGAGGAACGACTTGTTGAGTGAAAGGGTTGACACTTTTGAGTGTAAACGCATAAAATTGTGTGAAAATTAAACAGTTCACTGTCAAGTTATTCTGAGCCTTGTGAACTTACTCTACAATAAACAACAACTTGTGATTCATTAAAAAAAACAATTGGCTTCCTTTGAGGATGGACTTAACCCCAGAGATGCAACATAGAGTGTAGAAAGTAGAATGAAAATTCTCTTTGCTTTTTATTGCCTTCTGATTTGAAATAAAAAATATTCTAGTTAATATTTTTTTATTATTTTGTCCTTTAGCATTTAAGGGCAACTTTTACTTTAGAATATTAAATTATATTTATAAAACAAATGGGTATAATAACTGCGAAAAACATCTTAGCCTTATTTTCTACCATTGGCGTATACGTTAATATTAATAATTCTAATGATTCTTTTTTTATCAATCTAAATAATAAGATACTTTCTGATCTGTGAGTCTGGCAGTACAATTTTCAATGGTATAAGTGGTATTTCTCTGGTATGTTATTTATACAAATGCATTTAAAAATGGAAATACATTTACAAGTATTAGCACCAAAGTGTTACAAGCACCATCGCCCTCTAGGGACTAGAAAAGACTTTCAATGTGGCTGTAATTTGATATACTATAACACTATCTTTCCAAAAGAATCCGGACACCCAGTGATATGGACTTGGAGCGTCCAGAGGCACATATTAGTGTGATATTATATTAGTAGATTATTATATGAGGCACATATTCCTCTTTTGCATGGATGACAGCCTGCACACGTTTGGGAAGATTTTCCGCCAACTTTTTATAGGTGACCATAGGAATTGACTTTCAGGCATCCATCACAGCAGATGTGAGTGCTTTCAGTGAGGATGGTCGATTTGGCTGACTACGTAATCTGCGCTCTAATTAATCCCAAAGGTGTTCTATGGGATTTAGATTGAGGCTCTGAGAAGGCCAGTCTAGTTTTTGAACACCCATTTCGTCAAACCTCGTCTTAGCAAGCCTTGATGTGTGAATGGAGCAATTAACCTTCTGGAAGAGAGATGGGCCTTCCCCTAAATATTGCCATAGAGTTGGGAGTGCCGTATTGTCCAGAATGCCCACATACATCTCAGAGTTCATGTTTCCCATCACAGGAACTAACGGACCCAGGTCAAACCACGAGAAACACCCCCACACTATTATGCTTCCACCACCAAACTTAACAGTCTTCACAATGCAGTCACTAAAGAAACGTTCGCTGGGCATCCGCCAAACCCAGACGCGTACATCCGACTGCTAGACTATAAAGCGAGATTCATCACTCCAAAGAACAGTTTTCCACATGTCCACAGTCCAATGATGGTGAGCTCTACACCATTGCAATCGATACTTCTTCGCATTCTGTGGAGTTATGTTTGGCTTGTGAGCGAGTGCACCACCATGGAATCCCAAGTTTTTTAACTCTCGACGGACAGTCCTGCTGCTAACACCAATTCCTGATGAACTTTGGAACTCCTGAGAAATCTTCATCAACGAGGACTTGCGATTTTGTTTCACTACCCTTTTCAGAGTTCGGCGACTGCATTCACCAAGTATTTTCGAAGTACCGGTTTGTTTTTCTGCTGTTTCACTTCTTCGACGTTTCCACTTCACAATTACATCACTCACAGTGGATTTAGATTCCTGTAGAATGTCCGCAATCTCACGAACTGATTTCCCACAAAGGTGGCATCCCACTATACTGCCACGATCAAACTCACTAATCTCCTTTGACTTACTCATTGCCTCACAAACGCGTAAATGCAATCTGACAAACCACTACCAACACTTTTATAGCTTTCAATTACGCATCAAATTGCGTCATTCACCAAAACCACTTTTTTAAGGGGTGTCCGGATACTTTTGGCCAGATAGTGTATATGTTACACGTCTATATCTATCTCTTTCTGTCTATTGTTTTAGGGTAGAAAAGGTTTAGGTTTAGGATTAAGGTAGCGTTTCTCAAACTGTAGGGTGCGCCGCTAAGAGGCTGTAATAGTTCTATGAGGGGGGCGCGAGAGTATTCAAAAGTCCTAGGCAAAAGATTATCTTAAAACAAAACAAACAAAATACATTCTGCCATAATTAAAAATAGAATACACATTTACAGTGATATAATAAACATACGATGTATTTCATCATTAATTTAACAATAATATAAGAAGTTTCAAAGTTACCATTGGCACTATGGGTTTGTCATGTATAAAATTATATAAAAAAAATTAACACCTGTCTTGATAATTTGTACAATTTGTAATTAAGCTCTCAACTGGCGATAAAAAGTTACTCGATTCACTCCTCAATGCCACCATTTTCCACTTAGGCACGCGTATGTGATATGTATTGGGGTGGGAAGAAAAGGAATTAATATGCAAATCCTCCGAAATAATTAAATCCTTCGCAAACACTGTCAAGGTCCTTTTGTTGCCTTCCAAAACTTTCGGAATAATTTTATGGATAGCAGTGGACAGAAACGATCGTACTTCGAAAAGACGTATATATACGTCCGAGACAATTAACACTCTGGCTGAGTGAAGCGTTTATATACGCCAGTGGCACTTAAGAGGTTAAAGTCCCCTTCTAGCTTTAGCGTTAAAGTGTAGTATTATTGAATTCAATATACTATCATTGTCAGGAAGAGGGGCGCAATGCAAATTATGATTGAATATTCGGTCGCAAATATTGAAGGTTTGAGAATCAAAACGCAAAAAGCTGTTTTTATATCTTCCATTGCTTTGGTTCACCATGACTTTTTAATAAAATCTGATAATATCATACACACAATTAAATTTATTACATAATTAAAGGACGCAATGATTTACGGGATTGTAGACTGACGAAGAAGAAAAAACAATTTGAGAGACGCAACCCAAATGGTTCATTGTATGAAGCACTTTTTAATGCATACTCCAGCGCTCCACAGCCTTTTTATGGCCGTGAACCGGTCACCCTTTGATAATTTTACCACGGCTTGCTAAGAAGTTGCCTTGGATTGTTTATGTTTTAAATTGCTTTAATTTAGTACTTTTAATTTAATTTATTTGAACATGCCTTCAGAACAAAATACATGTTACACCAAAAAATGAATACAAAGTAATTTAACATGGGATATAAAATGATTATCCAAATAAATTACTGTTTCAAAAAACTAAGAAACACGCTTTTATAGTTAATCGAACTAAAAAAATAAAAAATAATAATTATTAATATGAGAATAAAATGATTAACAAAAAATTAATTTCATTGTGGTAAAAGCGTGGGGTGCTCGATATCAATTGTTATAATTGCTTACTAATTATATTCCTCAATGGATAGTTTGTGTAAAAATGCAGTACAAAGCACACACCCACACACGCTTTTACTACAATGACATTAATATTTTTTGTTAATCATTTTATTCTTATATTTAGAATTATTTTTGAAGTGAAACTTTTTTTGCGCTCGCGAGTGAATGAGAAATTTGCCCAGTTTTGCGTAACAGTCGAAAAAGCGAACAGAAGTAGTCTTCTTCATGCCTTAGCCGTCGCCATGGTGACAGGACAGCGAATGGGTGGAAGAGGGGGGAGAGTGTTGACACAAAGTTACTTACGTCATATCCGTGAAAAAGTTAGATGATTGTCACATCTCCGATTACTCAACTTGCCCACCTTCCGATTGGGGGTTCTTTTCCCCCAGACCCGCGGGAACATGTATGCCTTATGGTGTAGACAGAATAGCTCTCGCACTAAAAGCATGCCTTTTTGAAATATTTCCTTAGATTTTTGTCTACATGGCTATGTGTTCGGTGGCTAATTTGTTTTTTTAATTTTCATTCGAGTTGAATTATTTTTAGTTCTAGTCAGAATGCCAAAAATCAAATGCACAAAGAGGAAAAGAGTTTCGTAAAAGAAAAAAAAAAATAGAAAAGAAAAACTAACAGCAGTCCAGACGAAAAAGTGACAAAAAAAACTACAGAAAAATAGTGCAAATAATCAAGTGCTACTGCCAAATCGCCATCAGAGTACATGAGAGAATATTTAGCATGAGAAAAAAAAACACTGCAAAATACTCTTAATGTCGAGTTTAAGGGATGGGAATGCTATTGAGACTTCTAATGACAGCACAGATTAATACGGACTTTGTAAGCCACCCTGTGCCATTAACTACAGAGCCCTCAACAAGTCTAGTAGTGTGTGTTGGAATTGATGCATGTAAATCAGTGTTTCTCAAACTGTGGGGGGTATGAGGACTCTACGAGGGGGGCGAGCGAATTGAAAAATTGAAAACACAAAAGATTATTTAAAAAATTATTAATTTACTGAAAGTAAACAAAAAAAAATATTTTCTGATATAATAAAATATAAAGTACATTTTTACACTGATAAAATACACTTATAAATGAATCAATAATGTACAACGTATTTTATTATTAATTTAAAAATACTAAGTTAAGAAAAAGTTTAATTATTACCAGTTGCCCCATGGGTTTGTAAAGAGTGTTTTTTTTCCAGGTATAGAAGTTTAAGTTGGCATTACTTTCCAAGATGGCGACCGATTTTACAGCTGTCAAGTGATTTATTCTCAGTTTGGTTTGGCAATTCATCAAAACGATCATCAAGCAAGGCGTAGATTCGTCGAATGGACCCAAAACGAGATTGCCGTTGTTCCCTATTTTCATAAGCGAATTTTGTTTAGCGATGAAGCGCACTTCTGGTTGAATGGCTACGTCAACAAACAAAACTGCCGCATTTGGAGTGAAGCTAATCCACAAGTGTATGTCAAAACACCGTTACATCCAGAAAAACTGACTGTTTGGTGCGCCTTACGGGCTGGTGGAATCATTCTTCAAAAACGATGAAGGCCACAATGTTACAGTCAATGGTGATCGGTATAGAGCCATGATTACTAACTTTTTCATTCCTGAATTGAACAATCATGATGTCCAGGAGCTGTGGTTCCAACAAGACGGCGCAGCATGTCACACAGCTCGGGCCACAATCGATTTATTGAAAGACACGTTTGGTGATTACCTTATTTCCCGTTTTGGACCTGTGAATTGCCCTCCAAGATCTTGTGATTTAACACCGCTAGTCTATTTTCTGTGGGGCTATGTAAAGTCATTGGTCTATGCGGATAAACCACAAACGCCTGACCATTTGGAAGACAACATTCGCCGTGTTATTGCCGATATACGGCCACAAATGTTGGAAAAAGTCATTGAAAATTGGACGTCCAGATTGGACTACATCCGAGCCAGACGTGGCAATCCTATGCCAGAAATCATTTAAAATAAAATGCCACAAGATTATCTTTCGAATAAAAAAAATTCCTGTCAATCGAATAATACATCGTTGTTTTATTGCAATTTAAAGTTCTATACCTCTCAAAAACACCCTTTATTAACATCTTTCTTGATAATTTGTGTGTTTTTTATAATGAATTCCTCCGATTAAAAGTCACATGATTCGCTCCCCAATGCCACCGTTTTTCACTTACATACGCGTATTTTTATGTTTTTTTGGGGGGGAAGGGAGGAGAAAAAGAATAAGTAAGTAAATCCTCTGAAATAAGTAAATCCTTCACAAACGCTATCAAAAGCTTTTTATAATTAATCTATTTACTGCCGATTAAAATTTACGTGATTCGCTTCTGAATGCCAACCGTTTTCCACGAAGGCGCGCGTATGTGATGTATTGGGGGGGGAGGGAATAAAGAAGAGCACACACACACACACAAAATAATCTGAAGTAAGTCCTTCGCAAACACTGTCAAGGTCATTTTATTGCATTCCAAAGTCTTTGGAATAATTTTATGGATAGCAGAGCACAGAAAATATCGTACTTTGGAAAGACGTATATATACGTCGAGGAAACAAATGCTTTGGCTGAGTAAGACGTTTATGTACGTCGTTGGCCCATAAGAGGTTAAAGTCGTATTGCAGCTTGTCAAAGTATAGTATTATTGAATTCAATACATTGTTATTGTATGGAGGGGGGGCGATGAAAGTGATGATTGAATAGTGGGTCGCGAATATTGAAAGTTTGAGAAACACTGCTGTAAATCAATAATAAATTCTATCTTACTTTACAAAGACTATGATTCCCATAAAAATGCTCACAAAGATTTTCAAAAATGATTCATCGATAATCCTTTCGGTCACGGGCGTTCAATTTATGATAGATTATGGTTTAGAGATGATTTGAGAACGCCTGTTGCTGAGCACAAAAATATTTTATAACATATTTTACCGGGAATTAATTTAGAAGACACATTAAAGCATGCTACAATTACCGACGAAGTTTAAATAGGAAAAGTATATCAAATTTATCAAAATATAATGGTTTTGTATACCCAGAAATTGCAGCACATCTTTCAACTTTGGATTTGGTATCAGAAAGACACATTTCGCTACGAATAACTTTCGTGCAAATTAGGTGATTGAGACAAGTACGCGGTCAGTTTCGATTATTAAGGCAAATAATCAATGCTCCAACGTCGCCAAAAAAGTTTCACTTCTATCACGTGGCGCTCCACGCACCATTTTTTACTTTTTAGTTCGATTAACTATCAAAGCATGTTTTTTAGTGTTTTAAAACTATAATTTATTTTCCATTTTTTAGTTTGATCTATAAAAAAAAGCGTGCTTTTTTAGTTTTTTAAACTATAGTTTATTCATTGATGAATTAATCTTAAATGCATCATTTTTTTAGAATCTGGATTACCCATGGCGTTTTTGCTTTAGGATTGTAACAATCTTTTTTGTCTGTAAATCATGAATAAGTCGCCAAATCTGGAAATAGGATCTGGAATTAGTTGCCAAACCTGGAAAAGGAAAATCGTTAATCCTGAGGAACCTGTTTAGGACAAGGGAACAAAAATATTAAATTATTGTATTGTCATTGTTCCTAGTGTGTAAAATTTAGAAGGAATCTGACCTTTAAAATTAAGTAAAAATTGAGTTCAAAGATTCCGTTATATAAAAGTGAAGCTTAAAAAAGCTTGTTAAGAAGTTGAACAGACTCGAGAGAAACACACTACAGTAAATAGAAAAAAATGTTTTCATGTTCCTTGTGCAGCCAGGTACTATTTGATCCACGGTCCGTGGTTCGGGTGGTTGGAAACCACTGGTTTACTCCATAGATCATTAATTTACATAGGATTTAATTTATGCATGTCAGAAACCTTTATTATTTTCGAAGTAACCAAACCAGTTTTATTTGACTATTTTTCATGCAACTTGAATATTTCTTTTTTTGCAGTGATCTGGATGAGTTCATCCCATCGATTGCTAATTAATGGTTGTCCCCGCACTGAAAAACTTCTTTACCACGTTGATCTCTCCACCAATTGCAAGGTAAATTACTTTTTCAACATATTGTTTAAATAATCATGTTATGCGAATAAATAAATGAATAATAAAAAAGAATGTTCTTAAAAAAAACTGCAATAATAAGAATAAAATAAATATTATACCATGAAATAAATTTCATGTGGTATAATATATTGTAGTATTAATATGACTATCATATAGTTATTACTAATTAGACCACTTATTTTAAGTATTATAGTCAACTAAAATATAGAACAAACTATAAAGCTGGAAAAATGTTATTAAAAAATAAAGATCTCTGATAATGAGCAGAATGATTATTTATTTTAAAAGTTTCCCAAAACATAGTTAGATTAAAATGTTAATTTACCATGTGGAATTAATATTCAACACTTGTGTATCTGACTTCGTAGAGAAAAAGCCTAGTAATTTATAAACAGCAATACAGACACTAAATATCTACCGTTATATATTTAAAAGCTAAATTAAAAATAATTAAATTTAAAGGTATGTCTAATTTAACTCCGTAACAAATAAAATGTTGGTGACTGTGTCTTACGTTCACCTTAGTTTAAGGGCTGATGTAGCCCAGTGGGCAAGGAATCGGATTATGGCATTGATTGATTGAATATTAACGTCGCACTGTTCAGCTACACGAGGGCTTTATCGGATTATGGCAATAGGACTTTATTAAGATCCTTAAACTTTTAACAAATTAAATAATGATAATATATGCGAGAGAACCTACGGTGGCTAAACATACAATATATATATATATATATATATATATATATATATATATATATATAAAAAAAAATATGTATTATATATCAAAAACAAGAAATAATAGAAAAGAACATAACAAAAATAGCGTAATAAAAATATAAAAACTGAACATGAAGAACAAAATTATAGAGAAAAAAAAAAAGAACCTAGCGAGTCACAAAGCAATTTCGGACTTAGGACCGAATAAATGGGGTTAAACTAGTTTGAAGGCGCCAACCTTCCCCCTTGCAACTTGGTAGGAAAACCAAATAAAATAAACAAAACTTCAGAGTATGGATAACTCAGAGAGCATGATAAAACCACTCACTACTATTATATAACAAACTCTCCCAAACTCTTAATGCAGAAAAATCACAAAATATTTACGTAAGAAAAGTAGAAAAATGCTAAAACAATTACATAAGAAAAGTATCTTTCAAAAAATAATTTAACAAAATTTATTTACTCACAAAGCTTTTACGAAGAGAATCAAGCGTCTTGCCATTAATGAAAATCAATTATTCACCAAGTTAAAAATTCGAAAATACATAAACACATCTTTTGAGCTGTCTTTTTAAACCAGCCAGCAAAGACAGGTATAAAAAGACGATAATCAAATATGGTAGAATTTGAATTGGTTGATTGTCAAAAATGTAAATTTGCTAGGCTCTAATTTGGTTGGTTGTCAACAATGTGTAAGATGTTCAAGATGTGTGTGGAAGAAATGTAAACTGTGATATGAGTGTTATGATATAATCTTCACAGCAAGACCACTAACATGCTGACTTTGAAAACCTATTGTTGTGTGGTGGTTTTGGAATTCGAAGTAGCAAGACGGTTAATGTATTTGTGACGAATATAAGTTCTTAAGAAATTAAAAGGGTATTCATGATCTAAACAACATTGAAAAAAAAATTATATTATTGTATTTATCTATTTTGTAGGTAGTTAAGTTATCATTTCTAAATAAAAAATTAAAAATGATATTTCTGTAAATTGATATATGCAAATTACTATTCCATACGGGAATTTTAATTATATGGAACTTAAACGAATCTCTTATATATATATATATATATATATATATATATATATATATATATATATATATATATATATATATATATATATATATATATATATAATACCGAAATAACGTAACCCAGACCACTATCAATAACTAACTCGCCTAAACTCAATTCCAATACTATCACAAATCCGAATATTAAACAGTCATTCCTACCTTATTATCGAACGATCAATTCAATCCTACTTGAAGTTGCGGATTTACTGGATTGCAATAGTATGCATCTTGACCTAAGGGCTCTCTATCACGTATAACTTCTGTTGGCTGACACTTAACCTTTCCAAAACCTCTTCACGCTTGAAAAATGGATTATCCTAACATTCCTCAAATTGCCACCCAGCTTACTCTAACTTCTGATATTTAAATGCTTCCTAATTTGCATCTTTTCTTCACGCTTCCCTTCTTGGGTTCGGTTGGAAAATGGTTGTCATTAATTCTAGCCCCCAAAGAACCCAAAGGACATGTTAAATAAAAGACGCGTAAGCCCGTCACAATCTTGATAATACTACCAAAGTAATTGCTTGGAAACTAAACGTACAAAACGGAAACCAATTTAAAACGATATTGTTCATAGATCTTGAGACATAATTTATAGCATGTTTAATGCCTTAGGTTTCTGAATAACTCGACCCTTTTCTCAGTAACTTCATACATTTATACAGCAATGCAAGTAAAGGATGCATCAAAGGATAGCAAAAAAAATGCTTAGGTTTTGTGTGAATTAATAAATAATTTAAGTACTGACGTGGCTAGTCTGAGTTGGCTCTGTATCAAATTTCTTTAGGAGCTCTTTTTGGAAAATATAAAAAACTAATCGCATTAATAAAACTTACATGGAAGTGTCAAAATATTACACATGTTAGGATCTTTGCAGCATTGATTTAGTTCATACGGCGATAACTACTCCTTAAATTTAAGATACATTTATTTTTATTCCTATAAGATATTTTTTAAGTCATGATTTTCATTACTGCTAAGAACAGGCATTATATGCTAACTCAATTATACAAAACTTTTTTATTTTGTGTGTAATATTATATTCGATAGTTAATTCTAGATTTTTTTTCAAAATACCTAAAAAAATAGGAATTTTTCTTCATTCAATTCCTACGATTAGTTCACTCTTTCCCTATATATATATATATATATATATATATATATATATATATAATTATGTAGCTAATGCTCATAGTCAAATATTTTTATCTAACAGGTTAAGCTTTTAACTATTTCTTCATTATAATTTTCATCTTTTTCTCATTTCTATAAGTAATTCCAGATTTTTGTTTTTTAAAATTCCTTAATGCACTTAAAAAGGTATTTATTAATTTAATTATTATTAATCTTTATATGTTAATATGGTTTTTAGTTTTATTAACTCTCTTTTTAATTTTTATTTCTATTCTTTTTATACTTTTGTTAAGTGCTACATTTCAGCCATTCACATGTTTTGAATCTGCATTAGGGTCCAGAATCTGGCAATAATTTATTTATTGCACTCAGATTTAGCGCGGTATCTGCATTTTTAAGTGCAATTTTCAGTTAAGTTACCTCTATGTTGTAATGAATTTAGATATTTCTATCCATTACTTTTTATAGGTTTTTGCTCAGTATTATTTACATATTGGGGGAAGGTTGGCTGGCCAAAAAACATGCTCAACCTCACTTTTATATAAATTATTTTATATATTAGCTGTCCTAAGTCAGCAATGTTTATAATACTGTAGCATCTCTTTTATAATTTTTAATCTCGTTTGCTCATTGTGTGATTTTTCTACTGTCTATGTGATTGATGGATGTTTATCTCTTGTTTGTAGAGAGTTAGACTATATATATTTATATACATATATGTATATTGTTCAAATTTTCTGTCGTTAATAAAATATTATTTATTCATCCATTCAAGTTTAAATACATTTTTTCAAACTTGTAGGGGATGGCTCTTAATGTTAATACAGTTTTTTGAAATATTAATTCATGAATTAAATATTAATTTTTTTAATTTTAAATTTATTCAGAGTTAGTTTTTTTTGCAACAGATATCACCAGCAAGTTTTTCTAACGGAGTAGAAATATATATATATATTGTGTGACTTATTATTTTTTATATATTATATATACTTGTAAATTCTTAATGTATTAAATATCTGCACTCATGCTCCGATTTTTCAAACGTTCAGTAATTTCTCCTTCTTGTTCTAGAAGGAGAATTTACTGAATTCAGAGGCGCCACAGCCCATGAGAGCCAAAGCCTACTGTGCATATCTCAGTTTACGTGACCTTATGTGCTAGGGAACATGTGCAGATGTTTCGGTCAAGGGACCAGTCTAACGTGGAGCCCCCAGTGTTCAGTTACCAAGGAAGCTTGGTATTCATTTACCGACCCACTAAAGGGATGAAAGGTTGAGTCGATCTTGCCCCGTCTGGGATTTGAAACCCGGACTTGTGGCGTGGAAGCGTGAAAAACTACCCATCAGCCACTGGGCTTAGAAGGAGAAATTAATCATTTGTCATCTTCGCATATGTTCTACGTTTGGTATAAACAATTACAAGAGAGCATTGTAAAAGCTATATATACAGTAATATTAAATACTAAATTGTTTATGAGTGTATATACTGTGGCTTTTAAATTTAATGTTATATATGTAAGAAATAAAAAAAATGTTTTTTTTTTTAAATCCTTATTCCAGATTTACTACATATGCGATCGCTCTAAGAAGCTCAAGATATTCAAATGTCCTTACAATGAATCTTTTAATATAGACACTTTAGCATGCAATAAAATAGATCATTGTGGTAAGAAACATCTGGTACAGGACCAAACAAGGGAAGAGAGAAGAGGACACAGCTACGAAAAACCGACGAATGTCTCTGAAATTTTCGAAGTTTTGCCCAAATTGGATTATGAAAACTACAAACGAATTGCAGCAGAAATTTTTCCTCTACCGAGCAATATCATGGATCCTGTACTACCGAATAAGAGCAATTAAAATATGTGTATAAAATGCAAGTAAATAATTCTCTGTGTCTTTGATTAAAGTTCAAACTAGGCACAATCGGATTAAATTCCTAGACAAAAAAATAAGTTTTATGATAATAGAACATAGGTGCACACAAAGAGGGAACCCCTAGTCCACCCACTATAGTCCTTGATTTTTTTCGATTTATTATAATCATATGTATATAGAACATAAAATTCAATTAAATATTAGTTATTAATATCTAATTTAATTAATTAATGTGTAACTATTTAATAAATCGACAAACTCAAAAGAATGTGTTGGGTGACGTATTGGAGTATGATACGAGAATGGTGGACTTTGGAACCTAGCCCCCTTCGAAAAATTCCTGTGTGTGCCACAGTAATACCACATTCCTCAACAGACTTAGTAATGAGATTTACGATATCATGAATGAAACTAAGTATTATTTAATAGAAATATCAACATATGCAGAAGCAATGACACATTTGGATCAAAAAGTTATAAGTTAATTAATAACTGATAGATACAATCCTTATATTTAGTGTTACTTAAATTCGAATATACATGCAATATTATTTTAAGAATATTATTACAATAACAAGTTATTTAAATGCAATTTTTGTTTGCAAAAAAAATGAAGAAAAAAGTTGTTATTGTTAATAATGCCACCTGATGGGCAAATGCCAAATTAAGGCTCACGTAATTCATCATGGCTTAGGGCTAAGTGATGCCTGTCAGATTTTCGGCCTATTTTTAACGTATTTCTGAACATTTCAAGTTATTCTCTCTCTAACACTTTCTATAACTCTCTCTTTTTATTAGATCCTAATTCGCCGAGAACAATAGAGTTCTGGACATTTCATCCAAGAAGTTCAAACTTTACTTTGCCCGGTTCACAAGAAACTTCTTCTATATCCCCTTTCACCCTCAGTGGAGTTGTTCCGTGTCGCCGTTATAAAATAATGTATATGTTTAATATTTCTCTCTTGCATGCCTTAAATTACAAAATTTTCTTAAAATTCATTACTTTTAATGTAAATTTATTTTCTTAATATTGAAAATACAATGCATTCTTCGACATTTTTTTTCTGGTTTTCCTGGCAGTTTTTCTTTTTTTCATGGGTAAGACTTATAAAATAAACATATATTAATTTGAAAAAAGGCGTGAATGATTACTTTTTATTTAATGTATAGTGTTCATGAATTTAAAATTTGTTTTATGTGGTTTATAAAGTACATTAAAAGATGAATCTTTATATAACGAATTTTTTTCTGGGATTTAGTGACTTCGTTATATAGAGGCCCGACTGTATATTCTTTTTAAAAGCATGGGATGATATATTTCTCATAGGGAGATCCATTACCGAATACTGTGTGGGACAAATTGATGGTTACTAAGGCAATAGCTTAGAAAAATCTGCGGATATTGTTGGCTTAAACACATATATCTCTCTGTACTTTTGCAGATAGATATGCGCAAGATGCATTTACTATTTCTGCAATCTTTCTGCTTCTATTCTGTAGTATTGAATTTTTATTTAAATGTTTTTGCTAATGCTTAATGTTTTGTTCTTGGGAATAAATGTACTGTAGAATATTCATAAAAAACATTATTTTTTTAAAAAATATTAAAATATATATATATATATATATGCCAGTAAGACATCCATAAAAATATAATAACATAAAATAAAGCAAAATAATGTTTTCATTAAATATTTTCAAAACTTCTAAAACCTTAAATTAATAATAAATTTTAGAAAAACAAATATAGAAAATAGATAACATGCATAAAATATTTAACCCAGGAGAGGTAGCGCTGGGCACGTAATGACCCTAAGCTGACGAAATCGTTATTTCTCGGAAAACTGTTTATTTGTTACCAATAACCTTGACAGCATTCTCCTATGTGACAGTCTTCCTAAGAACCAAAATTTATTTTACCCATATCTACCTCTTTTTTGAAAATGCTACACGTTTTTTATAATCTTAAGGTATTTGAGGTGACTGATTTCCTTATTTCAAAATATTTTCTTTGAACAGGCTTCATTTTCCAGCTGTGAACAACTTCGTGGTTCTTATAGCTGTGTTGTGTGACATTATAAGGTAATTTAGGGGAAGACGCTGCATTTAAGGATTTTTCGATTAATACATCGAAAATTAAAATAACAAGACCATGAAAAAAATACACTTTTTGTTCAATATTTAATTGGTTATGTGTATAAGTTAATTCTATTCTTAGTATTAAAATAAATTATCAATTTAATGTTAACGAAATTCATATAATTGGTGCATCTTCGCCTATATATGGGTGAAGATGCCAACAGTCATGGAGTAAGATGCAACGCCAGGGAAAATAAAAAAAATTTATGGTAAACACTGCAAAATAAGATATGAAGTTACAATAAACGTAGAAAAACAAAAAAAAAATAATTAAATTCTTTCATAATTAGCTTGCTAAAAATAATAACAGTACAGGTTCCAATGATAGCCTACCCAGCATTTCACTCAGTGTAAGTGATCATCATTGCAATCTTCGTGCAACCATTTATTGCATTCCATGCACTAAATCCAGGGACACTTGGGACCTTTTTTAGCATAAAAGTACCCTTTACACACAGCACAAAAATCGTCATTATTATCGTCATGAAAACTGTCACCACTAGTATCTAGAGGAATTCCTTCGTTTGAGGATGACAAACTGAAACGTTTCTTTTTCTTCTTTTTCTTCGATGGTTTCTTGTTATTTGTTTTGACCTTACCCGCCTTTTTCGACATCGTTGCTCACCTCTCGATTCAGTAAGGCTTCTGAAGTTATTTTTTTTACTCCCGATTGGTTTGCGTTTTCTAAACCAGATGAATAAGGCTGTGCTCCGCATAAGGTGCTCCGCATAAAAGTGTCAATGAATAACTTTTTTTTATATTTAGTGTTACTTAATTCGAATATACATGCAATATTATTTTAAGAATATTATTACAATAACAAGTTATTTAAATGCAATTTTTGTTTACAAAAAATGAAGAAAAAAGTTGTTATTGTTAATAATGCCACCTGATAGACAAAGGCCATATTAAGGCCCACGTAATTCATCATGGCTTAGGGCTAAGTGATGCCTGTCAGATTCAATTTTTTCGCCCTATTCTTAACGTATTTCTGAACATTTCAAGTTATTCTCTCTCTAACACTGCCTATAACTCTCTCTTTTTATTAGATCCTAATTCGCCGAGAACAATAGAGTTCTGGACATTTCATCCAAGAAGTTCAAACTTTACTTTGCCCGGTTCACAAGAAACTTCTTCTATATCCCCTTTCACCCTCAGTGGAGTTGTTCCGTGTCGCCGTTATAAAATAATGTATATGTTTAATATTTCTCTCTTGCATGCCTTAAATTACAAAATTTTCTTAAAATTCATTACTTTTAATGTAAATTTATTTTCTTAATATTGAAAATACAATGCATTCTTCGACATTTTTTTTCTGGTTTTCCTTGCAGTTTTTCTTTTTTTCATGGGTAAAATTTATAAAATAAACATATATTAATTTGAAAAAAGGCGTGAATGATTACTTTTTATTTAATATATAGTGTTCATGAATTTAAAATTTGTTTTATGTGGTTTATAAAGTACATTAAAAGATGAACCTTTATATAACGAACTTTTTTCTTGGATTTAGTTACTTCGTTATATGGAGGTCCGACTGTATATTCTTTTTAAAAGCATGTGATGATATATTTCTCATGGGGAGATCCATTACCGAATACTGTGCGGGGCCAAATTGATGGTTACTAAGGCAATAGCTTAGAAAAATCTGCGGATAATCTTGGCTTAAACGCATATATCTCTCTGTAATTTTGCAGATAGATATGCGCAAGACGCATTTACTATTTCTGAAATCTTTCTGTTTCTATTCTGCAATATTGAATTTTTATTAAAATTTTTTTACTAATGCTTATTGTTTTGTAAGGGTATGTAATTTCAGTAAGGCTTCTGAAGTAGATTTTTTTACTCCCGATTGGTTTGGGTTTTCTAAACCAGAGGAATAAGGCTGTGCTCCCGTTTTCTGTGCTGGAGAAGGCCGACGATGGTGATAGACCAAATATCATTAATTGCATCTAATAATTATTAATTATAATAATAACTAGTAATTACATTTATATTTTATACAATAGCATGCAGTGTTATAAAACTGAAAACAACAAATTATATAAAGTTCATTTCATTTATTTCTAAATCCTGTGGCGTCTTCCCCCCAGTACAGAGGAAAAAGGCCACACATGCTTATTTCCTTATTGCTGCAGTGTTATCGCCGCATCTGCATACATCGTATGTGTAACATTATGTGTAAGTCATTTATATTGCTAATATCTCATTAAAAATAACAAGTACGTTTATAGACTTTAAATATGAAAAACGGAACATTATCAAAGTTGTACTCACCACTCTAAGTGTTCAAAAGATTGAAAAATAAGGCCGATTAAAGACTGTTAATTCAGATAAATTCACAAGCTACATTCAAGTTCGGACCAGACTCTTAACACAAGTGGCTCAAAATTGCTATCTATCGACGCATAAAGGTACTATTAACAAACTGGCATCTCCCCCGAATTACCTTATAAAAATGGATGTTTTTGTACATTACCTCACTTCACTTCAACACCGTTCAACCAATCACTATAAAAATTGGCATACATATGCATTTTTTTGTGGAGAAAGTTTTTGTGCTATCCTCTATGATACATCTCTCTACCAGGTGGTGCTACAATAAATCAACTTCTGTACCGTTCAGTCAATCGCCTATTTGTCGGCATTGTCACCAAATTGATGCCAACTTGATTCTATAACCAACATTTCACTATATTTTCATTGTATGGTTATTATAATGTAAGGAACGGAGTTGCTTGCGAATATTATAATTTTAACATGAAATAAAAACAACATAAATTAATATTAACATATTACACATCCAAAATGAATTATTTACTCTACATTAAGCATCCATTACATAAATTTTGTAACTATGTGATACTTTTGCTGAGCAGAGATCAGCTTAGGAAAGTGTTTTCAAAAATGGACTTACGGAAGAGTTACGAGGAGTTATAAATTTAAAAAAAAATCCTTTTTATCAGCTAAAAATTTCTAAAGTCAGCAGATTTACAGCCTTAAAATTTAACAACTTACTCTGAAATATACATAAACCTTTTTTTGCTGCTGTTTAATTTGCAATTCAGGTAAAATTAACTCATTAAAAACTAATTTATCCTTCAATCTGTATTGTTAAACTTCTCAATTCACCCGTGCGATGAACGGGTATACCAGATAGTGGTTTCTAAATGTAAATGAATAGAATAGAAAAAAAAGAAATGAGCATCTGCAATCTCTTTAAACTGATCAATCAAAAGAACTGGATGAAATTATGGATATTAATCATGATAGCCAAAGTAAATTTTAGAAAGACAAGGTGTATGAAGGTATCTGATTACTTGCGACAACTTTTTGTTTTTAAAAAAATGAAGATATGGGGATTTTTTTTGTTTCTTTTTTAGATTTGTTTTGTACATTTTAAGAAAAATATGCTAAAATTAAGAAAAGAAAAAGAAATTATTATTGCTAAAATAAGAAAAAATACTGGTAAAAATTTTCAAAAAAAAAAAAAAAAAAAAAAAAAATAACATAAACGTGGCCAATTCTGTACCAAAAGTTTATGAACAAATTTTCAATTCTGATGTGTTGCTAGGTTATTCATTTTTGAAATGACCTTCAAGATAAGATATATTTTAATTTTCCAAACACAAGAGCACTTTATTTCAGTTATTATATGAAACTGCTAATACAGCATTGATTATATTCACATAAAGGACTGTAAATTTTGTAATAAAGCAATGATTTACAAATCTGAAGGTTAAAAAATTTCTACTAGTATACAGAACACACATAAAAATTTCAGTTTATTATTTTCTAAACGTTTCTAGCATTCGCTGTCTCCATTTGAGCATTTAAAAAAAAACACATGTCAAGTAAAATGCGTTTTAAAGTGTGACATCTTGCTTACAGTAATTGCACCTGCTTTTAATAAAGCAGTTGTAGTTTTTGTCCTGTTGAACGGAAAATAATGAACTTGGTATTTTTATAAAGCTAATATAAGATACTCTTATAAAATAAATTCATAAAAAAAATGTGTCAAGTTTTGGATAAAATCTCAATTTTAGGTAGTAGGATACCTTAAACGTTTGAGTTGAAAAAAATCTTTTCCAATGCTACCTAAAAAAAACTCCACCAAGAAAGATATGAAGCAAAAAATACACCTCAAGGCGTATTGCTCCCTGTCAAAAAGGCACAAGCAAGAAAAAGTTCAGCATGTTATTTGACGAACATCAAAGAACAATAAAACTGCAATAGCTTGAACAAAATATGACAGTTTTGTCTGTAAATATCATTCCAGTAATGATAGTGAAAAGTATCTGTGGTTTGTGTCCTTTATTAAAGTAACGCACATTGGAAACGATTTGGTTTAGTTTGATTGGATTTTCTCTGAAATTATCGAAGAAAAATTCAAAAGACCTTAAAAGTCGGTAAGTATACTTTCTCTTGATTAAATTATTCACTTGAATTACGATTTTTATCGTGTACTTTAAAAACAATTAGAAAAATAAAAAAAAAGTGTGTGTGCTTATGACCACACGATAGAAGTGATATCTTCAAATTTTGAAATGTTATTTCAGGGATTAGTTCGGTGAATAAAAAACAAGGGGATATTAGTATTGTCCTATAAGTTTATTTATTCATGTATCAGTACATATTCATAGTACATTGTTATTCATATGTTCATATGTAAAGTTATAATTTTGTGCGAAATATACAATCACATTTGCGAATTAATTGTATTCTAAGAAGGAAACAATAGGTTTATGTAGCTGAAATAGGTTACAAATACTTTAGACTCAAAATATTTCATTTAAATATCTATAAAAAATCCGTCAAGCACTGTACCGTTCTTTCACTTGCTTTCATTTGGATCATTTGACATAATTAAATTGAATTTTATTTAAACAAGTTACATAAAACTTTAAATCAATTTCTAAGATCAAAAAAGAAATTTTTTTTTATTTTAGCTGCTTTTTATTAAATAGTCACAATTAATATAAATACGTATATACATATGACATAATCAAGCATTATGTGGTAATTAATTTTTATTAATTATCATTAAAGTATCGCACTGTCATCCAAAACAATCGTGTATATAAAATTTCAGTTCAACTGAATGCTTTAAAACGTGAGAAAAAAATCTTTTTAAGTTTTGACCCAAGTCACTAAATGAAACCAACGTGGCTGTATCTGTAATTCTTTAAATAATTAGTTTCAGTCAATTAATTTTAATTAATTACAGTTAAATTATCGTATTTTTACCCAAAACAATAGTGTTAAGAAAATTGCAGCTCAAACGAATGCTTTAAAATGTGAGAAAAAACCTTTTCATGTTTTGACACAAGTCACTAAAATAGTTGCTAAGTTGCCAAAAATGATGCCAACGCGGCTGTATTTGTGCTCCATTGAAAAATAAGTTTTAATCAATTAATTTTATCAATAATAATTAAATTACTTTATTGTCATCCAAAATAATCATGTACATAAAATTTCAGCTCAATTGAGTGCTTAAAAAGGAATTTTATTAACGATTGAATATTCCACCAAGATAAATAAATAAATATAGAGAGTGTGCGCTAATAGTAGGAATTGAATTTTGGAGAGTGAATTTTGGTTGCAATTTAACAATATTCAATTCTATCCATGAATTAATTTAAGCAAAGGGATAGTAAGACAGGTAATTGATTTGGAAGAGAGGAATCTAGATCAAAACCTTTAAAAAGGGATTTAATCAGAAGATTAATATCACATAAAATCTAGCTTATAATAGCTCTTTTGTCATTGTATTGCAGTTCTGTACAAGTATTTCTTGTGCTGCGGCAAGGTAAGTCTTCTTAATTATAGTTTGTTTTCTTGTATTTAAATTACTTAATGTAACTTTTTCTTAATACCTGTATACATAATTTTGTTATTTAAAATTTTTAATTGTTTTAATTTTTCTTTTCAGAGCCCAAAGTATATTTAAGTAATGTGATTAATAGAACTATTTGTTCATTGCTATTCTGATTCGCTTGCAAAAATTTATTTTTATTATTAAATTCACTGCAATATTTTGCTAATGATAATTATACTAATATTATACTATTTACTTAATTCTATAAAAATGTGTCCTTTTTCTACATTTTATGTTTAATTTTAAAGTAGGATTTTTCTATCTCCCTAAGATTAATTTTTATAAACATTGTTTCATTTTCATGCTGAAACTAGGATTAGAAAGAATCCCGCATTCACATTTTCGTAAAAAGATGCGGTGGTAGTGGGGACATTTACATCGAAGCTCTAGGAACTTTTCTTTTACGGCGTATTGGTGAGGGGACAAACTACCCCATTTCATGTCGTTTCTGAGTGGCGGGGAAGGGATGGGAAAGGTCCCTTGTTTTCTTTATAGGGGTGTGTATATTGCGGGCGACCTTGTACGATCAAGGTTTCCAACTAAAGATGAAAAATCCGAATAAGCGTCACATACCCGAGTGTGACGTTCATTAAAATTCTTTATCAAGCGAAATAGATCTATATAAGTTATCACTTCTCAAAAAAAGAAGAAAGAAAACGCGCGCGCGCGAAATGGGTGACTGTATCACTCCGCGTGACACTAACATTAGTATCCAGTGCGAGCTTTCTCCCGGGTTAAGAGAACAGGGACATCGTATACTTTCAAATAATCGATTTTTCAATTTTAGTTCTAAAAAATAGTGCTTATTTTTCTGAATCTAAAAATGTATAATACTTATATGTTTGTTGATAAAATAGCCCTAAAATATGAAAAATAAAAATGTAAATAAATGACCACGCCCCTTTTGACACGCCCCTTTGAACTTTAAATATGTAGTTTCCCCTGTGTTTTATCTATATTAACTTTTGATTGTTTTTTTCGTTTGAATGTTAACCCCGCTACTTTTTAGCCACGCTTGTGCGTGAGCTATTGTTCCAAGCTGTGTGACAAAATTTCTTACTTTAAATTTCGGTTTATGGCAATGTTTTGAACCGAGTTCGTCTATTCCGTTTCTTGTGGCATACAACTACTTAATTTTACATTAATTTTCGTAAGAAATATTTATTTTTTACTTATAATTATCAATATTCATAAGATTTTAAAAGTATCTTAACATTTTTTAAACGAGTAATTATGCCAAGAATAAAAAAATTTGGCAGAAGGAAGTATAGTAGCAATCAACATAAAAAGTCTAAATCGACTGAAGAATTGCTTTTGAATTCCGTGGAAAGTGCTTCTAGGAGAAAAATTAAAATACCGGATTTACTAAAAGAACAAGATTCTCAAAATGTAAACATAATCGTTGAACTGGATTTATTATCTTCCCTTATGAAAAATCTCTTATGTTGTAAATATTGCTGTTCTTCAGAGAAAATTGAGCTGAGAGAAGATTTAAAAAGTCGTAGAGGTTTAGCTGTGAGTTTGGAAATAATTTGTCACAACTGTGGAGAATCGACGAGTACAATGTCATCAAAAATATCAAATAAATGTTATGATGTTAACCTAAGATTGACATATGGAATGAGAGCTATTGGAAAAGGTGGAGCTGCTGCTCGAATATTCTGTGGGCTTATGAATTTGCCTCCACCACCTGCAAAGTTTGAACGCCATAATTCTTTGTTTTTAAATGTTTTAAAAACAATTAGTGAAGACTCGATGAATGCAGCTGTTCACGAAGCAGTCATAGCGAATGATAATAATTCAAATATAGCTGTGGCTGTGGATGGCACATGGCATAAAAGAGGCTATTCTTCATTGAACGGAGTTGTATGTGCTACGTCTGTTGAGAACGGAAAGGTTATCGACTTTGAAGCTCTCACAAAATATTGTTCTTCATGTAAGGGTAAAAAAAAAAAAAAAACCATGTGAAAATTGTTCTAAAAATTACGAAGGATTCAGTGGGGAATGGAATGTCGGGGGTATTAAGTATATTTCAGCGATCTGAAACATCACGAAAAGCATCTTATACGCAGTATCTTGGTGATGGGGACTCAAAAGGATTTCTTACTATAAAAGAAGCAAAAGTATATGGCGACACAGAAGTTGAAAAATTAGAATGTGTTGGCCATGTGCAAAAGCGTATGGGCACAAGGCTGAGAAACATTCTAAAAATGAGCAAAGGCATTAAGCTATCAGATGGGAAAAATATTTCGGGACATGGACGGCTAACGCTTAAAGAAGTGGACTCAATCCAACATTATTATGGGCTAGCAATCCGTAAAAATTTGTCATCTGTGGAGGACATGAAAAGAGCCATATGGGCTATTTATTTTCATAAACTAAGTACTGAGGATAATCCTCAACACGCTTTGTGTCCTCTTGGTGAGGATAGCTGGTGCGGTTATAACCGTAGCATTGTTACGGGGAATTTTATATTCACAAGCATTCTTTACCTGAGTCAATTTTATTGAAAGTGAAAAAAGTGTTTCGGGATCTCACAGAGAAGGACTTATTGAAAAAGTGCCTTCATGGAAGAACACAAAATCCCAATGAAAGTTTTAACAAATGTATTTGGGAGCGAATTCCTAAAACAGTTTTTGTTGTCATTGAAACTTTGAAATTTGGATTATGGATGCTGTAATTTGTTTTAACGATGGATATGTAAGTAGGATAAAAGTCTTTGAAGCTCTGGGCATATTAAACCAGGATACAACACGGAACGTGCCTTACTTATAATTGATAACAAACGAATTTTTGAGGCTGAACGTATAGTAAATAAAGTGTCATTGGAAGCCAGAAATAAAAGGTCTTTAAAAAGAAAAATGGATAAACAGAATTTAGATGAAGAAAATGAATACCAAGCATTTTATATATCTTGGGTTTTGGGTTCAAAAAATCAAATCTATAATGTAAGGAGAAATTTTTTGTTAAGTTCTATTATATTTTTCTCGAATGTTTAATACTTTTAAATTTAGGTACACTTTAAAAAACTATTGTAGCATATTGTTTGAAACCTTTTTATATATCTAAACAGGATACATGTGCATACAGTGAACAAAATATCTTTTAGTATGTGTCTAATTTTTCTAAAATTGATTTTACGACAAGTATATGTAAAAAAAGAAAATTAAGATTTTCATAATTTTAAGGTTTTATGATTATTTTTAAGAAATTATGCAATTATATAAATATAATTAGTTAAAAAACAGATTCATTATGTTTAATATGTTACTTTATATATATTTGTAAATTTTTTTGTATATTCAAAGAATATTTTTGTAAGAAATGGTACCTATACATGAAAATATGTATTACAAGATCGCGAAAATTATGTTCATGTTAACTAAAACAAAGGGAAGAAAAACATATGAATTTAAAATTACTTTTGTAACTCTAGAAAATGGTTAAGGATTATATTATTAGTCATATAAAAATAGGCAAGGAAATACTAATTAAGTGTATAATATAAGAAAATATTGTTTTTTTTAGTTTTTTCACTTTTTCTCAAAAGCATATTTTTTTGCATTTAGGTACATTTTTAAAAAAAACGTTTGCACTGTATGATTCCTGATTTTTTATACTTCTATACAAGATGCCTATGCATATAGTGAACCTAATTTTTTTCTATTAAAATAGTGCCTAATTTTTTTAAAAATTGTTTTATGCATAAAAAAAAAAAGCAGAAAAATAAAAAAAATTTCAAATTTCAAAGTTTCATAATTTTTTAAAGAAACTATACTAAAATTTTACTAAAAAAAGGGTTTCACTGTATTTTATGTATTGTTTTATATATGTGTAAAAAATATTTTGCATAAAAAAAGGATACTTTTTTAAAAATGGTACCTAAACATAAGTATATATTTACGAGTTCTCAAAAATTATGTATTACTTAAATTAAGTAGTAAAAAAAAACTTTTGGAGTAAAAAGTTATTTTTGTAGTTCTACAGAATAATTAAATTATCTTTATTATAGACATAAAAAAATCTAAGCTCTATTGGAAATTTTAAATGATATATGTCTCATAAACAAAGGGTCTTAATTTTGGCCTTTTACTCTTTCGAGCATGTCCTGGTTCCCTTAAGTTCGAGATCACATGTTCATAGACAAATTCTATCAGTTGCTTAAAGCTTTTATGGATTGAAGTTTTATAGGATTTAAAAGTAATTGCGGCAACTTGCATTCTAATTTTTTTTAAAGAAATTTTTTGTTAAAACGGGGGGGAATCTTTAATGTTATTTCAAAATCCTCTTTCTCAAGCATAATCCTTAGCTACAGTCCAGCTCTAAGTATTGCTACATGCATACTTTAAAAAATTTAGATAAATGTATTTCAGACATTACTAGTGTTTGTACGTGTATGTCTTTTTACTAAAACACGAATTATTAAGTGAATGGAAATGAAAACGCCCTACATTTTTGTCATTTACATTTTTCATGTAGCACTTCTCAAACTTTCAATACTTGCGACCCAATATTAAATTATAACTTTCATCGCAACCCCCATCCTTCCAATAACAATGCATTGAATTCAATAATACTATATTTTGAAGCTAAAGCTACAATACGACTTAAACATCTTAAACGCCACCGGCGTATATAAACATCTCCCTCACCCAAAGCGTTATTTGTTCTCGATATATATATATATATATATATATATATATATATATATATATATATATATATATATATATATATATACGTCTTTCCGAAGTGCAATCTTTCTTCTGCACTTCTATCTATCAAATTATTCCGAAGTCTTTGGAATGTAATTATAGGAACTTGACAGTGTTTACAAAAGCTTTACTTATTTAAGAAGTTTTGCTTACTTACTCCTCCCACCCTAATACATCCCAAACACGTGCTTACGTGGAAAATCGTGGCATTGAGGAGCAAATCACGTTATTTTTTTATCTGCAGTCGAGGGATTAAATATAAACTGCAAAAATTATCAAGATAAGTTTTAATTTTTGTTTATAATTTTTCATATATGCCAAGCCAATGGGTTCACTGGTAATTATTAAACTATTTTTCATTTCTAATGGGCTGCTGATTGGAGTTTTTCCATTGCAGACCTAGTACATTCCCCGAAAGATGATATCACTTTTTAGTGCCGTGCCCTATAGGTGGATACCAATTGCCGCAGCTAAATTTCACTCCCAGTTTCCTCCCTAGAGGGTGACGCTTGAGCTCTGAAGATGAGAACCTGTACTAGGATTTTGTTTTGCTTAGAGCACGCAAGTCAAAAAGACACTCTAGGGATCTTTTACATGCGGTAAAATCATACGACATGGCCACTGTCAACTTTCTGCATTATGAAAATTCACCGACTTCGACCGGGGTCGAACCCGCCACCTTGGGTGCCGAAGGTCATCTACAAACCAACCACGCCACCCAGCCGGCGTATTTATTAAACTTGTTCTTATGGTATTGTTGAATTAATTGTACAAGATACATTGTGCAATACTGATATATTAATCAGTTTACTATATCAGTGTATATGTGTATTTTATTTTTTGTTATGTCAGAATGGCTGCTTTTCTTTTGTTTACTTTCAGTAAATTAATAATTTTTTTAAATAACCTTTCACTTTCGACTTTTCAATATGTGCTCATGCCCCCTTATCGAGTTGTCCTACTCCCTAGGGGGGGCGTGCCTCACAGTTTAAGAAATGCTAGTTTAATGTTTAAAAATGTATCCAAATCATGGTTGTTAAAATATTTAACAAACAGTGTGAATACATTTACTTTTTTATGATTGTTGAAATTCCTTTACTAAATCAGAAAGAAAGCAAAAGACAGCCATTAAAGAAAGGTTTATACGAAACATTAATGACTTTATAACAATAAAGAAAATTTAATATTTTTAGTACTTAAAATTAGTCAAGTTTTAGAAATGACTGCATCAAATTGAAATTGCATTCAAGCTTTTGTCTATACAAGACGATGCTTCTAAAAATGTTTCTAACTTAAGTTTCAAGACTCTTCTGATTGGATAAAGTACTTTTATTGAATTTATTTACTTTATTTATTTTATCTAAGCTACTTCAATTTTTTTTATGAAATACTTGGTGATTAATGTTTATGCTAACTGAGAGAGAGAGAAAGTTTTTTAACTAGATACTTGTTAAGAATATATATAAACTCAGTAGATTGATATACTAGATTAAATCGTTTTCAAACAGTTTTTTTATGCTAATATTACATGAATATCATTTAGTTTGCACTTGAAAACGTGTTAGGAAACTATTTCCAATTAATAAATGTGAAAAAGTTCTTATTCATTGGGCTTATGAAAGTAAGGGATAATTAATTATTAAACATATCCTAAGTCTCGAAAAATGCATGTTAAGAATAAACCATTCATCCTTGAATTAACATACCCATGATGTTCCATAGAACTTTTGTCTTTTTTGTTATATGACCACAAGAAGAATTAAATTTACTGTGACTACTGAAGAAAACTTCACGGTAATAAAATGTTCAACGCATTAAATGAAATGATAGATATTTAATTATTCAATTAAAATTATACAGTGTTAAAAGAAGAACTGCTTATATTACGTTTGAGTCTATAAATATTTCTACGTATATTCCTTATACGTACCCATACTGTTCATACTAAAAATAAACATTATTCATGCATTCTGGAATTAAACTTTAAATATACTTATTATACAAGAGGACTGCAAAAACAATTTCAAACATATCAGGGTAATATGCTTTTTTCAGGCAAAATACTTTATTCAAGACAAGTATTATACAATAAATGTACAAGATTATAAAAGATTAGTTAAGATCTCTATACATTTATTTTACCATAGCATACATTTGTACGTTTAAGATTAAACGATAGGTTATATTAATTTCCAGAAAAAAATAATCTGACCAAGGAGTTGGGGGAATGGCTGAAGTAATCGATAGAGATTTGTAAAAGCTTCGGTTTAATAACTTTCAAATCTTTCTTCATATTCGAAAATGTTTCGATGTCAAAATCGTCTCTTATGAAATGCTCTCCGTGACGCAGGAAAAACGCGAAAAGGTCTTTTTTCACTTCCATTACTAATTTGTCTGAATATTGATGAACGCGGTCGAGTTTCCAGAAGATGACTTTTGTGTTCTGTGCACTTCTTCGAAGTATCATTGGGAGATGCCTCTTGAAAATTTCTTCGAAAATTGGTCTTGTTCTCATGAATAAGCTAAAGTTTATTTGTTTAATTCTTTGTTCAGTTTGCCGAGAAATGACAACACCGTTAGTGCTGAAAAGGTTACTGCTTATAAAATCGAAGGCAACGGGTCCGTAAGCATGCTTGGCCATCCAGAATAATTGCTGGAATTGATTCATGGTTCGTGGATCTGCCATCATCTCTTCGACGATTGGAACGACCAATTTGTTGAAAAATGGATCTTGTCCACCAGTCACGGCATTGGCAACAAATCTGAAAGCTTCTTTCATAAAAGGCTCTACAAAAGGCGAGATTATTTGATGAATAGACTGCTCTAAGCCAGCACTTCTTTTCGATCGAGTTTTGCTGATGCTACCAGAAAGAAACCTTGCAAGCCTTAGATAGGGTTTTAGATCTTCATCAATATCTTGTACAATGTCAGAGAAGGATACAACGTTGAGGTGAGTAGAATTGGATTGTTCCCAGGATTGGTAAAGTTTTCTGAAACCTCTTTCAGCGAGATTCTTTGAATAATCGTATGCTTTTTGTACCTCTGGCAGAGCCTTTGTGTTAAGCATGGGTAGAATATCATTTTTTATTGAATTTATAGTTGGATTGTAATTGGTTTCAATCATATGATGCAGAGAAGGATCAATGTCTTCTAGGATATTCATTGCTGTAGATTTCATAGTTTCCATGAATTTCAAGGCACCCTGTTTGAGTTTTTCTTTAGATATAGAATGGATTATAATATCAGATCTCTTTCGCCGGAGAAGATTTTCATGGCTGTCATCGTACGTTGAAAAGTCAACGCAAGACCTCAAAATTGCATCAAAATGCATTCCCTTGGGACAAAAGACAGTCAACATTCTTGATTTACCCATCTATTGAGGAAAGGAAAAATACTTATTAATAAAAATAAATACTATGACAATTTTCAATACAAATAAAAAAAAGATGACAATTTTAAAATATTATAAAAATATAAACAAGTAATATAAAAAATAATTAAGTCAATTCCAACTTAGGTCAACAGAGAAAATTTTTATTTTAGTTACTTTTTATGAAATAATTACAATTAATAGAAAAATGCATATACATATGACAGAATCACAATATTAAGTAGCAAAATGGAAAGTGATTTTTCTTATAATTATTTATTTTCTTTTCTATGGAGGGTGTTGGCTATTATCTTTATTTGTTACTTTTTATTCATTAATTAAATTCAATTATTCTAATTAAGAAGTATAGTAAAAAAAAATGACACATTCTCAGAAAGTAGGCCATCCAGGTGAAACTCGAACCCAGGACCTTTAGATTACGCGCTATCAATTACGCTACAGGAACACAATGAGCTAATTTACTTTTTATATATGGCGTTTTTGGACTATTATTTTTGTTTGTTACTATTTATTCATTATTTAAATAGAATTAATGAATTAATATTTGATTAACTGTATTACCATCAAGTGTCATTTACTACAAGTTCCAAAAAAGTTATTTGAACTCGAGTGGATGAATAAAAAGTATTCTGTTAATGATTACAAATTTGAACAAGATTACATATATAAATATATTATAAAAGTTCCGCATTGGGAGAGTAATGTACATATTTCTATATTCAGAAATATTGTTTTTAATTATATATAACGCAATAAATTTCTGGTGTCAAAAAATCAGAAATATTAAATAAATGTAAACATTTTACTAAATATTGCTTAAATCAGAAATACCCAATTAATTTTATTAATAGTTATATGAATAAAGCTGTTCAAAGTTGTAAGGATTAAAAATTCTTAGATTAATGATAGTTTAATACTACAAATTTACGTGTTTCATAGTTATATTTACCTCCATATTCTAATATTAGTTAAAATGACTTATTATTTAATTCATGTATACTCTAGGGTCACTAAAGTTATGGTAGTTTTTGCTTCTATTATTTTTATACTTTTGTTTAGTGCTACATTTAACCAATTCACTTGCTTTGAATCTGCATTAGGGTCCAGAATCTGGCAATAACTTATTTATTGCACCAAAAATTTAGCGCGGGCTTTGCATTTTCAAGTGCAATTTTTGGGTAAGTTACATCTATTTTATAGTGGATTTAGATATTCCTATCCCTTACTTTCAAGAGGTTTTTGCTCAGTATTATTTACATAAAGGGGGGAGGTTGGCTGGCCAAAAAACATGTTCAACCTCTCTTTTATATAAATTATTTTATATATTAGCTGTCCTAAGTCAGCAATGTTTATAATACAGCAGCATAGATTGTATAATTTTTAATCTCGGTTGCGCATGTGTCCTTCATTGTGTAATTTTCTTACTGTATGTTTTTTTTTCAAATGTGAGTGATGAATGTTTATCTCTTGTTTACAGAGAATTAGACTATATATATATATATATATATAGTCTAATTCTCTGTAAACAAGAGATAAACGTTCATCATCTGTATATATATACAGAAAAAGAGAGTGAATTAATAGTAGGATTTGAAAAAATTAAATAAATATAAATATATCTGAAAGATCAATATTAAAATTTACATTGAAACTCTACACATATACGTAGATTCGAATACAACTCTAAAATTTTTTACCAATATCCAATAGAAATCCTTGGAAAGAAGAAAATATTATTCCAGATGCAATCTAAGACTATAAGCTAATATTGTTTAAAATTAACAAAATTTTACCATTTAAAACTTTTACAATGACTTTGAAAAATGCAAGATTTAAACATCAATAGATGTTGTTACTAAAATCTGTAATATATAATACACCAATTCAAAGTTTGCATTTACTTATTTCAGAATTCTATTCTTTCGAAAAATTGATTCATTTATCAATTATAAAAAAAAAATCTTAAGAAACTCTTATTTAGTTCTAAAAATAAGGATAATAACAAATAAGGATTGTAAATTATGGACAATTCCTGTTTTCGCGAGATTAAATATGTCGGAGTATTTTTTTAAAAAGTATGATAACATATTTCAACAGACAAGATAAATTTAAATATTAAGCAGGTAAAATAAAAGTGTCACTGATTTTCAAATAACTTACATTGTATTCAGCTGGATATTTTTCATCAGGATGTGTGACGTTTTCACTTGATAAAGTAAAGCCATATACAGCTGATGAGCAAAGTAGCAATACAGGAAAAAAGTATACAGAATGCATTTTGTATCCTGAAACATATAATAATATTTATTTCTAAGTAAGAAAACTGATATTTTCTATTTGTATTTTTTAATACTTTACCTATATAAAGTAACAGTAAAAATTTTATCGCGTAATTCTTATAAACTTCATTCCTTTTGAGTGACTTTGTAAACTTTATATTTTATTCGAGTTTCCAGTTAGTTTTAAGATAATAAAATTCACAAAATGGCTTTTTCTTCCATTAATAAACGGAGTTTAAGCTAGAGTCTATTTCTTCCATTAATAAATGGCATTAACAATTGTGACTTTGATGTTTTTAGGATTTGTACAAAATTACTAAAAAAGAGATTTACCTAAAATGAAAGAAACAATACATGGATTCAAAGAATATGCAAAGAAAACTGATGCCATTTAATAAAACTTAAATTAAACCAGTACTTCTAAAGCTTTCAATATTTGCGATCCAATATTCATTCATCCTTTTCATCCCTCCCCTCTCCATACGACAACATTGTATTGAATGCCATAACAGTGTACTTAGACGTAAAGCTACAATACGACTTTAATTATAAACCACACAAATTATCAAGGAAATATTAAATTTTGTACATCAAAAAACCATGGGAATCAGTTGTAATTATTTAGCGTTCTTAGGTTAATAGTGATAAATTAACTACAAAATGCTTGTACAGTACAGATAAATTTATAAGTATATTATATCAATGTAAAAGGGCATTTTAGTATTTATCATGTCAACATTTGGGTTTTGTTTTTATTACTTTCAGTAAATTAGTATTTGTTTTAAATAGTCTTTTAGTCTTCAGCTTTTCGATATGGTCACACCCCCACATAGACTTTTCACGCCGCTCCATGAGGGCGCGCCCCACAGTTTGATAAACGCGGAATTACACATAAGGAATCCATCATCAAACCAGTTTGGGAAGTTTTAAGGTAAAAATTAATTAAGGATTAAGGTAATATTATAATATTTCTTAAAACAAGTGTTAGAATGTTAGTTCTGACAATCAATAATCAGTCATATCATATACGTATGTTCCTTCTGTGTAAAACATGCACATTTTCAAGATGAGATAACAAAAATAACAGAGATAAGATAACAATTGTCATGAATAATTAATTTATCTCTTATAAGTTTTTTTCAATGTTGAAAGAAATGGAACATCGCCGACAAAAATGTTTCAGAAGAGAATCATGCTTCAGAAAAGTATTTCTGAAAGAATATTAAGCTTGACGAATGCAAATCAAGGAGTAAAATCAGTACACTTTACTGAAAGTTTTAAGTAATAAACGGCTTAACATATTGTTGCTATAAGCTAAACATTTAAATTATATTTCCTTTAAATGAAACATTAGTATAAATTGATAAGTGACGTGAGGTTTCAATACGCCAGTCTACACGCATCTTAGGGGACGGAGGGACCACTAAAAATTCCTTAAGTTGTTGGCTTAATTAGCTGAAATTAGAATCAATACATCAAACTATTATTATATTTCACAACTTAAATATGCATATATATATATATATTAAAAATATATTATGTGAAAAATTTTTTAAACTATTTTTTAAAACGCTCCTTGTACATTAGTTTCAAAGATGTGCGCATATTTTTGGTTTTATGTATTTATAAACTACAACACAATATATCTGTGTGTAAATTTTAAATTTAGAATAAAAATTGATGAAAAAAAGGTAAAATTTTCTTTACTCTATGAAATATTTCACTAATTATCACACTTCCAAAGTATTCAAAACAAAGCAAAATATAATCCTTTAAATTTTTTTTAAAAATAACTGAAGCATACATTTGTGGATTATTTCATCTTTCACATGTTGTTCAATTTTCAACTATTATTTAATATGAAACGTAAGGAGCATTTTACGCATTAATTAAAGGGGAAAATTTACGAACTAAGTAAAGCACATTTTAAACATTTATTTTTGAAAAATAAGAAAAATATTTCAGTAATTATTAATCAAAAGGACAAAATTCTTCGACAGAATTATTCAATGCAATATAAGCAATATTATTAGTATAAACAATCAAAATCGCTAGTTTGTCCAAAATTTGACATTGTGAAAGATTCACTATTCTCTTAATGTACTTACTCGGACCAGTAAGTACTGTTAGAATCATGACTTCTTTAACTTTTTGAAGGACACATTATTGTTAAGATACATTTTTAAGAAATAATACATTTAATATTTTATAATGGTCATGTGAATTAGTTACATGAATTAAAAAAATTACGAATAAAATTTTTGTTTCAGAAGAGGGTAGTTCAGAGCAAAAAACAACCATCCTTCTACTACACCGAAAAAAACACTCACATACTTAAAAATTCTTTTAAAATTCTGTAGACAACATGATCACACCAACCTGTATAAATAACTGCTGTATATGTTCGACAAATAAATCTTACAAACTAATTATTTCTTAAAAAAAATAGTATTAAATCATCTTACAAGAAAAATGCAGTAAAAAACTATGTTTGAGAAATTATAAATAAAATTTTGTTAAAAGAGGTAAAATTAGTTATTTCCACGCAGCAGTAATTATAAATAAAATTTACCTTATTTTTAAACCTGTAAATAACGACATAAATTTGATATATAGATGATATAAATATAATGCAGGATAATTCAATATAACACGTAGTTATAAAAAAAAATTATAAAATGCAGGAAAGAAGTTTGGTGTAAATCAATACATTGCACGCAGTATCTAAACACACCAGCACAAGAAATATAAATTTTTTTCAACATCAATTCCTACTTTGTTAGAAAAAAGTGTACTGAGCCCTCTGTTGTACCTAATTGTAACTACGACGGAAATAACGCAGAACAAACTTGAAATTAAAAAATAAATTTTAATTAATAAGATATAATCTTTGAAAAAACTGTATTAACATCAAATGTCATCCACTACAAGTTAAAAAAATATTTGAAATTGATTGGATGAATAGAAAGTATTTTATTAACGATTGAAAATATGAACTAGATAAATATATAGAGAGGGTAAGCTAATAGTAGGAATTGAATCATTAATTAAATAAGTTTAAAAAAATACAAAGTATATTATATGAAAAGAACATGTGTATACATTGAACAAAAATTCTTCCATTGAGTTAACAGAAAAAGAAAAATTTAGAAGCCTTTAACACAAAAGTTGATCATGTTTTGAAAAAGGATATGTGCGCATGTATTGTTCTTTGATGTTTGTTATTTATTATCTTATTACACGCTATTGTATCGTTAGAAACGTTCCTTCTTTTGTAAAGAATTCTTCAGAGCTTTTCTAAATGTTCCCTTTTATTCAAAATACCCTAGTAGTGATTTATGAGAAGCTGATTCAGTGCAATAAACCTGTACTAGAAACCACTACCTCAGAAGAGCTACTTAAAAAAAGATTGTAAAACTAAATATTTTTTTTTAAAACTATTCAAGACCTGAACAATAAGTTTGTCTAGATATCTTCTGTGCATTTTGTATTTTCACTTTTACATAAGGTTTATTACAACGCCTAAAGGCTTATGTGTGTTTATTAATTTTTACATTACAACAAACTGTCTAACTTTTTCAGAATCACAAGATGAATGCTAGCTAATTTTTTATGAATTGACCTGAATTTTGTGCTTTAAAAAATTATAAATAGATGGTTTCACTGTGAAATACTACCCTTCAAAGGGATAAAGAAACATTCTACAAAAATTATCGAGATTAATGATTATTGTATAGAACTCATCAAGATTCTTACGTGGTGTATTGTAAAAGTTATTAGAATGCACAGTCGTTCCTCTACCGTAATTCAAAATTATGAGAAATATTTTCGCCTATTTCTGCACTTTCAAGAGGTTATATGATTTTTAATGCATTATTTAATGTTTTAAAGGGTGAATTTCTTGCTAGTTGAGATAATTTTTTATACGGATTAAAAAAAAAATAAAAATTATTTCGAAAAATATCCAAATCTCTTAAGTCATAATATGTAATTATAAAAATATTATAACGCTAGTTAATGTTATGTTTCTAGAAAACGTAACAGAAAACGGGAAGAAATTTATATTAATCTTCGAATAAATTCCTTACATTGTTGGGCTTTAATTCTTAGAAAACGGAAAAGTTACTTAAAAATAAGTTTAAAATGTTTGAATATCCTAACTAGATTATGCTTCTATAAATTCATTTTCATAAAACAACTTAATGATACAAAATAAATAATGCTACACCATTAAATTAAATAAAATAATATAATTTTTAAATCGTAATGTTTTAAACTATCATTGTGTAACGAAGGGAAAAAATGCGCTGAAATGAGAAGCATCACTTACTTGTAGAGAAAATATTTTCAAATGGGAAGAATAATTCCAAGGAGAATATTCAGGAAGCTGCAGTCTCAAAAGAAATAAGTTGTATTGGAAGTACACTGAAACTTGTACTTCATATTTATAACGTACAACTAAAGAAACGAAAGCATTCCTTATTGGTTAATTCCAAAATGCAGCTATCTGAGCCAATCAGCAAATGTTTATCAAAGGGTTCAAACCTAGATGATTGGACAAGATAAGAGATATAATTCAAGAGGCGGAGTTTTTGATTATCGGGTGCTCTGGAATAAAATTCCCTTATCAGGAAACTAGGTGATTATGATATTACACATTAACAATGGCGGCATTTGAGTAGCTGTTGTATTATCTAGAAAACCAGAAAAAAAAGTTATGAAAAATAAATTAAAACTAAAAATATGTTAATAACGCTTATGTAAAAAACAATATTTTGTCGGTTCAAGTTTCACTAAAAACAATTAAGATAATTTTTTTAAAGGCAATTACTACTTCGTTAGAAAAAGTTACTGGAGTAATCTATTGCAGATAAGTCGAGGTTCGTCATAAATAATATATGCAGAATAAATTTAAAATTAAAAATAAAATTTCATTAATGAACTAATATTCGAAAAACAACTCTATTAACATCAGGTGCCATCCACTACAAGTTTTAAAAAATGTATTTGAACGTCAGTGTATGAATAAAAGTATTTTATTAGAGATTGAAAATTTGAACAAGATATATATATATATATATATATATATATATATATATATATATATATATAAATATAGGGAGAGAGGGAACTAATAGTAGTAATTGAATCAAATTGAAAAGTAGCTTGTAATCAACAGATTGTTATTGTTATTACACATTTCTGTAAAAGCAAGTAGTTCATATATAGACATTTCAAGTATAATACACAGTGATCCTAAAATGCAACTGTATGACTTACTTCATCGAGCTATGTGTATTCCTATGTTTTGCATTTGTATCACCACAATGCAATCTATAACAAAGCCCTTATTTATTATTTTTTAAAAACTACGCAATTAGCTATGAAATAACTATTCCCTCAATAATTCACCTTACTTAAAAATTAAGAGTGAATTTTGTTATTTAAAAGAATGTTGAAAAGGCAAGTAGAAGTGATTCAACTGATAAAATCAGTTATATATATACGCGTGAGTTTTTTGTAAGTGTACTTACTTGCCCGCATGCAATATTAATGTGGTATTAATTGAAAGTAATTCAAAAATTTATTTCCCTAATTTTTTGAAACTGCTTCATATAAGATATTTAGAGAGTCTTTTTGATTAACCTGTAACCTTTGTTCTATTGCAGTGATCTCCAAATTGTTCTATTCCTAGAATTCTTAGATCTGTAACATGTGTTTTCAAGTAATTCCATTCCCCACTTAAAAGAATATATCTTAATATATTATTTAAAGTAGATCACTATGTTATAGGTACTTTATATAAAAATAACTTTTTTAAAGGAGTAATATATTTGTTATTTAAAAATTAATACAATTTACACATTGATAATATTAATTTGTGATCCGTGACTGACCCATGCATTATATTTAGTAACTGGGATATATGCATTCCCTTTTTAGCACAAACAGTCGAAATCTAGATCTATTAAAATTATGTGTAGTTACATTTTTCGTATTCTGCGTTTCATTTATTTTTATATTTGTGGCTACTCATGTTAAAAAATATTTTTCTCTTTAGTACATTGTTCTGAATGGTATTAAAATCTTTTCATCTGCGTGAAAAATCATTCGAATTTTGTGTGAATTTCCTGCCTAAAATTTAGGTGATGTCCTTGCTAAATTTTAGGTTTTAAGTTAAATCTGTTGATAAGCTTTCCCTTCTCCTTCATTATAGATGCTTTTCACAAATGTAAAAGAAAAGAAAACAATATAGTTCTGCTAAACATTGCACTAAAAAATATGAAATTATTTCTTGGAACCGGGGATAGTTAACGAATACTGACAATATATATATATATATATATATATATATATATATATATATATATATATATATATATATATATATGTGTGTGTGTGTGTGTGTGTGTGTGTGTGTGTGGTACATATAAAATAGTTTTAATATTAAGTAAAAGTACTAAAAGTACAATTACAAAATGCAATTTTTACGTATAAATAAATATTTAATTTTAATGGCTGGGATGAGCTTATGATACTTGTAGCAAAAAAAAATTGTTGAGAACGTGAACTCCTTTTGAATATACATTTATATTTTTCTTTTCAGTTTTTATTGTGATTTGGGGAACCCATAGGTGTATTTCGTGGAACTCCAGGGCTCTGTGGAATACAATTTGGAGACCGCTGCTCGATTATAAAGATTTTTCCTTCAAAAATTCTAGGAAATTATGCCAGATTAAATGTTTCTTTTATGGGTAGGTTTTGAATTATATAATACTCACTATTGCAATTACTTAAGAATTAACTATAAATGTAATTATATATATAACTTGGGATTCACATTGTATAATTTATCTTGAACGAAACGTAAATATTAATCAGCAAAATTAGTTGAAAAATACGAATTAAGATAACTCAACCCTTTGAACATTTTTTTTTATTTCATGTATTTAAAATTTTCATTTTAGTACTTCTATCTCTCTCTCTCTCATATAATGTTTCTGTAAAAAATGATACGAGATAAAATTTTTCACATATTATTCACATACTTTAAAAAATTTAAATTTTTTGAAGATAATTTGGAATATTTTGAAATACTAACCTTTTTATAAATTTTATTTTTTTGATCTGAAACATTTTTAATAATATTATTAAGAATGTTCTAAGCTACTTTAGGTATCGACTTTACTATAACTTAATTCCTTTTTGAGAAAAAAAATAAAATGTTGGTATGCATGCTAAAATTCAACGAAAAAGCCAATATCTCCTACATTTTAATTTTATTTTAAAAGTATTCAGTTTACAGAAAAATTGATCCTTAATTTTGTTACATGCTTTATACATAACACACAGTAAAAAAATGGAAGAGATAGGTCTAATGTACCAAGAAATACAAACTGAGATAAACCAAATTAAAGTTTAAAATTCTGAAAAAAATAATTATAATAAGCATAAATATACTTAAAATAACACTTTAAGCTATAAGTTACATATTTTTCTTTGAAGCAATATCATTTTCGTATTTTTTCCGCCCATACATTTTTATAAATTATCAGTTTTTAGAAAGTATTAATTGCACAGGAAAATTCAAGTAAAGTATTATTTTTTTTTCTGTCATGCTGGAAGTTTTAGTTTTTTTCCCCACATAATTGAAGTATCATTTTTGTATGAAAAACTTTAGAGGAATAAGAACTGAAATCATGAAATTATTAATATAAAATGCCTTAATTTAAAAAATTAAACAGGCAAACATTTCACCAAAAAAATTTTTTATTACTGTAATGCTTAGGTAATATCCTTCTTTATATATTACACCTTTTTTATAGTTATTACTTCTCTTTTAAAATAGATTTTTTTTATCGAAACGCTTCTTTCAGTTTTTTTTAAAAAGGGGCGTGGTGGAATTGTCTAATTTTTTAATTTATGTTTTTCAAATGAAGTTTTATCGAACTTATAATTTTCCGACGTACAAATGCCAATAGAAAGATAATAATGAAAAAACTAAAATTAAAAAAATAATAAGAAAAATGAAAGTTTGGTCATTTTGGGGGTATCGAGTCTTCTTAAGGTATCCAACTACGTTCAAAACCGTGATTTTTAAAAAAATCACAAAGGGATAATTTTCATAATATTTAGTGTCACTTAGATTAGAATACATGAATAAAATTATTTTAAGGACATTTTGACACACAAAAAAAATTAAACACAATATTTCGCAAAAAATTAACTTAGAATAATCTTTTTTCAAAATGTTCTCCTTTTGTGAAAAATGCTTCTTTTACTTCAATATTTTGCCTGCATATAGCTCATATCTCTGTACAGAGGCTCAACTATAGTTTTTGAAAAATTAACATTAGTTTCAGAGTTACAACCCATTGAATTAATTATCGGTGTTTTATTTCTTAAAATTTCTCCCCTCTGTTGTCGTAAAACATGGATAAACCCACTTCTAATCTATATATTTCAAAATTTCTAGTTGAGTGTCTGTACAGAGGTCTAAGCTATAAACAGGTGAAATATTATTATAATAGACGCATTTTTCAGAAAAGGAGAATATTTTGAAAATGGGTCACTCTATGTTTATTTTTTGTGAAAATATTGTACTTAAATAATTTTTTATTCTAATTTTATCCTTAAAACAATTTTTAATATATTTTCTAATTTAAGGGACACCAAATATCATAAATATTATAAATTTATACACTTTTGCAAAATCATGGTTCCGAAAGTATTCGGATACCTTAAAGGAAAGTAATTGCTTTCAAGATATATGTATATTGGCTGTTCTTAAATCTTATTAGTTTAATTTAGTTCAATTGACATATTGCATAATCAATGATTTCAGGAAATCACTTTCTATCTGTCTAATCTTGATTTTCAGAATTTAAACATTCTTCACGTATTTAAGGGGTTATCAATTATGTATACTTTATTTTCCTTCATGATAATCCTTCGTGACGTTCTATCTCCAACAAAAGTTTACTACTTCATTTTACACGCCAGGTGGTCTTCGAATTTGTTCTACTAATGGATCCCTTAAAACTATAAGGTGTTTTTAGGGAGACCGGTTCCCCAAGCACACTTTTAAAGAATATATATTAGAACAAGCAGTATAAAACAATAAGACAATTCCTACTTAGATGAATAATTTTGTTTTAATTTAGTTACTTTTTATTAAATACAGTCGAACCTCTGTATAACGAACCTCTATGTAGCGAATTTTTCTGTATAGCGAATTTTTTCCTGGAAACTTGAATATTTCATGATTTTCTTCCCCTCTATAGCGAAGTGCATTTTCTATATAACGAATTTTTTCTTTTGTGATTCAGTTTTTCCCCCTATTTTTAATGTATTTCTGAACATTTCAGGTTATTCTCCCTTTACCACATTTTATTGTGGTCATAAATATTGAACTAGATTTATTAGATCCTAACTTGCCGATAGCAATAGAGTTCTGGACGTTTCATTCAAGAAGTTCAACCTTTAACCCCCATTGTCCAGTTTACAGTAAACAGCTTCCATACCTATTTTCACAACTCAGTGGAGTTTTCCCATATACTCATGTTCTAGTTATAAAATAATGTATGTTTTATGTTACTTGTATGCTTTAAATTAGAAAATGTCTTTAAAATTCATTAATTTTAATTTAAAACTATTTTCTTAATATTGAAAAAACAGTGACACATTTTACATTGTTTTTTCTTGTTTAACTTGCAGCTTTTTTTCTTTTTCTTTTTTTTTGATGGGTAAGATATATAAAATAAAATATATATTAATTTAAAAAATGGTGGGAATAGTTACATTTTTAATACATAGTGTTTATGAATTTAAAATGTTTTATGTGGTTTATAAAGTATATTAAAAGATGAACCTCTGTATAACGAATTTTCCATATAACGAACTCTTTCCGGGATTTATCGACTTCGTTATTTAAAGGTCCGAATGTAATTATAATTCATATAAATATGTATAAACACATGACAGAATCACATGTTAAGTGGCAAAATAAAAAGCGATTTTCATTGCAATTTTCCGTTTTCCATTCCATATAGGGTGTTCGAATATTATTGTTGTTTGTTACTATTTGTTCCTTAATTAAATAGAATTAAAGAATGAATGTTTGTAAAAAAACTGTAATAATATATAAAGTGTTATGCCCTACAAGTTTATTAAATGTATTTGATTTTTCAATGGATGAATAAAAAGCATTATATCAACGATTGAAAATTTGAACAAGATATATATCTATATATATAAAGGGGAAAAGCGACTCACTCACTCACTCACTGACTCATTGACTCACTGACTAATCACGATATCTCCGGAACTATTAAACCCACAGACTTGAAATTTGGTATAGGTAGGTTCCCTTCATGGAGTAGACGTCAGCTAAGAACGGATTTTGCAAAGTTCGATTACCAAAGGGCGTTACGGGGGTTTAAGGGGCGTTATCGATAATTATTTCCATTACTAAACTATTAGATGTACAGTCGTGAAAAACTTAGTACACAGATTTCTTTCATAAAGTAGAGATTCCCTACAAAATGATTTTTACAAAAATCGACCTTCAAGGGGCGTTGATGGCGCTCAAGGGGCGTTGTACATAATTATTTCCATTTTTAAACTATTCGACGTACAGTCTTGAAATTTGGTAAGCGGATTCCTCTCATAGAGTACATATCCTCTACAGAATGGGTTTTGTGAAAATCCACTCCCAAGTTACGTTGTAGAGAATTAAGTGGCGTTATAGGCAATTAACTCCTTTTTTAAACTATTAGACGTAAAATCTCGAAATTTAGTGAGCTGATTCCATTGATTGAGTAGAGATCCGCTATAAGATGGGTTTTGTGAAAATCGTTTCCTAAGTGGCGTTGCGGGGCTTAAGGAGCGTTAAACATATTTATTTCCATTTTTAAACTATTCGACGTACAGTCTTGAAATTTGGTAAGCGGATACTTTTCATAGAGTACAGATCCCCTGTGTGTGTGTGCAAAATGGGTTTTTTCAAAATAGACTCCCAAGTTGCGTTGTAGAGTATTAGGTGGCGTTGTAGAGTATTAGGTGGCGTTATAGGCAATTAACTCCTTTTTTAAACTATTAGACGTAAAATCTTAAAATTGAGTAAGCAGATTCCATTCACTGAGAAGTGATCTGTCATAAGATGAGTTTTGTGAAAATCGTTTCCTATGTGGCGTTGCGGGGGCTTAAGGAGCATTATAGATAATTATTTCCATTTCTAAACTATTAGATGTACAGTCTTAAAAATTGGTAAGCATATTCCTTTCATGGTGCAGAGATTTGCTGCAAAATAATTTTGGGTAAAATTGATCCTCAAGGCTCACTGAGGGGGATTAAGGGATGTAATACATAAATATTTCCGCTTTTCAACTAATAGAACCAACTGCTTAAAAATTAGAATATATGTTCCGTTCATGGAACAAAGTTCCTTTTACAAAAAGATTTTTGCGAAAACGGACCCCCAAAGAAGTGTTGTTGCGAGGGATTAAGGCAGGTTGTAGAAAAATTCCTGTTTTTGAATTTAACTCATTTACTTGAAATTTGTTGAGCACTTTTCTTTAGTTGAATAGAGTTCCACTAAGAATGGATTTTACGGAAATAAACTCCAGGGGGAAGCGGGGAGAGCTATTGGGGCGTATTGATAGACAAAATTCCCGTTTTCGAACTGCTAAGACTATAATAATAAAATTTGGTTTGCATGTTTCTTTTGTTGAATTGGAATCCGCTAAGAATGCTGTCGACGAGGTATTGATGATAAAAATTCCGTTTTTGCTCTGTTAGATTTAGACTTGAAATTTAGCACGCATGTTTATTTTATGGAGTAGAGATCCACTGAAAGTTGCTTTGGTGGAAATCCATTTGATTATTAGGTTAAGTGAGCGAAAAAAATCTTTCAACTTCTTTTTTAGATATAATCAGAAATTAGATATTATAATTTATGTTCTTTTTATATCAAGGGGCGAGAGTGTAACAGCTATAAATATATTTTTCAATACAATCGAATTCTTAGTGCTAGATATATGAATAATTCATATATATGCAAACAGTATACATATATACAACATCGTGAAATACCCAGTGAAGGGGGTGGGTAACAGCTAGTATATATATATATATATATATATATATATATATATATATATATATATATATATATATATATATATATATACATATATACGAATAGAGAGAGAGAGAGAAAGTGAACTTATATAGTAGGAATTGAATAACATTTAAAGTAAAGAGTGTTTTCTTTAAAGGTATAGAACTTTAAATTGCAATAAAACAACGATGTTTTATTCGATTGACATGGACTTTTTTTTATTCGAAAGATAATCTTGTGGTATTACATTTTAAATATCATCAAGCATAGCCTAGATATGTCGAATGGGCCGAACACGAGATTGCCGTTGTTCCCTATTTTCACAAGCGAATTTTGTTTAGCAATGAAGCGCACTTCTAGTTGAATGGCTACGTCAATAAACAAAACGGCCACATTTGGAGTGAAGCTAATCCACAAGTATATGTCGAAACCCCGTTACATCCAGAAAAACTGACTGTTTGGTGCGCTATATGGGCTGGTGGATTCCTTCTTCAAAAACGATGAAGGCCACAACGTTACAGTCAATGGTGATCCGTATAGAGCCATGATTACTAACTTTTTCATTCCTGAATTGAACAATCATGATGTCCAGGAGCTGTGGTTCCAACAAGATGGCGCAACATGTCACACAGCTCTTGCCACAATCGATTTATTGAAAGACACGTTTGGTGACCGCCTACTTTCACGTTTTGGACCTGTGAATTGGTTTCCAAAATCTTGTGATTTAACACCGCTAGACTATTTTCTGCGGGGCTATGTAAAGTCATTGGTCTATGCGGATAAGCTACAGACCCTTGACCATTTGGAAGACAACATTCGCCGTGTTATTGCCGATATACGGCCACAAATGTTGGAAAAAGTCATTGAAAATTGGACGTCCAGATTGGACTACATCCGAGCCAACAGTGGTGGTCCTATGCCATAAATCATATTTAAAATGTAATGCCACAAGATTATCTTTGGAATAAAAGAAATTCATGTCAATCGAATAACACATCGTTGTTTTATTGCAATTTAAAGTTCTATACCTCTAAAAAAACACCCTTTACATGCAATATTATTTTAAGAATATTATTACAATAACAAGTTATTTAAATGCAATTTTTGTTTGCAAAAAAAAAGAAGAAAAGTTTGTTATTAATAATAATGCCACCTGATAGGCAAAGGCCAAATTAAGGCCCACGTAATTCATCATGGCATAGGGCTAAGTGATGCCTGTCAGATTAAATTTTTTCACCCTATTTTTAACGTTTTTCTGAACATTTCAAGTTATTCTTTCTCTAACACTGTCTATAACTCTCTCATTTTATTAGATCCTAATTCGCTGAGAACAATAGAGTTCTGGACATTTCATCCAAGAAGTTCAATTTTTACTTTGCCCGGTTCACAAGAAACTTCTTCTATATCCCCTTTCACCCTCCGTGGAGTTGTTCCGTGTCGCCGTTATAAAATGATGTATGTTTAATATTTCTTGCATGCCTTAAGTTACAAAATGTTCTTAAAATTCATTACTTTTAATGTAAATTTATTTTCTTAATATTGAAAATACAATGCTTTCTTCGACATTTTTTTTTCTGGTTTACCTTGCAGTTTTTCTTTTTTTAATAGGTAAGATTTATAAAATAAACATATATTAATTTGAAAAAAGGCGTGTATGATTACTTTTTATTTAATATATAGTGTTTATGAATTTAAAATTTGTTTTATGTGGTTTATAAAGTACATTAAAAGATGAACCTTTATTTAACGAACTTTTTTCTTGGATTTAGTTACTTCGTTATATGGAGGTCCGACTGTATATTCTTTTTAAATTCATGTGATGATATATTTCTCATGGGGAGATCCATTACCGAATACTGTGCGGGGCCAAATTGATGGTTACTAAGGCAATAGCTTAGAAAAATCTGCGGATATTGTTTGCTTAAACGCATATATCTGTCTGTACTTTTGCAGATAGATATGCGCACAAGACGCATTTACTATTTCTGCAATCTTTCTGTTTCTATTCTGCAATATTGAATTTTTATTTAAATTTTTTTACTAATGCTTATTGTTTTGTAAGGCTATGTAATTTCTCTCAGTAAGGCTTCTGAAGTAGATTTTTTTACTCCCGATTGGTTTGGGTTTTCTAAACCAGAGGAATAAGGATGTGCTCCCGTTTTCTGTGCTGGAGAAGGGAGACGATGGTGATAGACCAAATATCATTAATTGCATCTAATGATTATTAATTATAATAATAACTATTAATTACATTTATATTTTATACAATAGTATACAGTGTTATAAAACTGAAAACAACAAATTATATAAAGTTCATTTCATTTATTTCTAAATCCTGTGACGTCCTCCCCCAAGTATAGAGGAAAAAGGCCAATCATGCTTATTTCCTTATTGCTGCAGTGTTATGGCCGCATCTACATGCATCTATGTGTAACATTATGTGTAATTCACTTATATTGCTAATATCTTATTAAATATAACAAGTACGTTTATAGACTTTAAATATGAAAAATGGAACATTATAAAAGTTGTACTCACCAATCTAAGTGTTCAAAAGATTGAAAAATAAGGCCGATTAAAGACTGTTAATTCAGATAAATTCAAAAGCTACATTAAAGATTGGACCAGACTCTTAACACAAGTGGCTCAAAAATGCTATTTATTGACGCATAAAGGTACTATTAACAAACTGGCATCTCCCCCGAATTACCTTATAAAAATGGATGTTTTTGTACATTACATCACTTCACTTCAACACCGTTCAACCAATCACTATAAAAATTAGCATACATATGCATTTTTTTGTGGAGAAGGTTTTTGTGCTATCCTCTATGTTACGTCTCTCTACCAGGTGGCGCTTCAATATATCAACTTCTGTACCGTTCAGTCAATCGCCTATTTGTCGGCATTGTCACCAAATTGATGCCAACTTGATTCTATAACCAACATTTCACTATATTTCCATTGAATGGTTATTATAATGTAAGGAATGGCATTGCTTGCGAATAGTATAATTTTAACATGAAATAAAAACAACATAAATTAATATTAACCTATTACATATCCAAAATGAATTATTTACACTACATTAAGCATCCATTACATAAATTTTGTAACAATGTGATACTTTTCCTGAACAGAGATCAGCTTAGGAAAGTGTTTTCAAAAATGGACTTACGGAAAAATTACGAGGAGTTATAAATTTAAAAAAAAATCCTTTTTATCAGCTAAAAATTTCTAATGTCAGCACATTTACAGCCTTAAAATTTAACAACTCACTCTGAAATATACACAAACCTTTTTTTGTTGCTGTTTAATTTGCAATTCAGGTAAAATTAAATCATTAAAAACTAACTTATCCTTCAATCTGTATTGTTTAACTTTTTAATTCAACCGTGCGATGAACGGGTATACCAGATAGTGGTTTCTAAATGTAAATGAATAGAATAGAAAAAAAGAAATGAGCGTCTGCAATCTCTTTGGACTGATCACACAATCAAGAGAAGAACTGGATGAAATGATGGATATTAATCATGATAGCCAAAGTAAATTTTAGAAAGACAAGGTATATGAAGGTATCTGACTACTTGCGACAACTTTTTTTTTTTTTAAAAAAAATGAAGATATGGGGATTTTTTTTGTTTCTTTTTTAGATTTGTTTTGTACATTTTAAGAAAAATATGCTAAAATTAAGAATAGAAAAAGAAATTATTATTCCTAAAATGGGAAAAAATACTGGTAAAAATTTTGAAAAAAAAATAACATAAACGTGGCCCATTCTGTAAAAATTTCATTTCATCTTATTCATTTTTGAAATGACCTTCAAGATAAGATATATTTTAATTTTCCAAACACAAGAGCACTTTATTTCAGTTATATGAAACTGCTAATACAGCATTGATTATATTCACATAAAGGACTGTAAATTTTCTAATAAAGCAATGATTTACAAATCTGAAGGTTAAAAAATTTCTACTAGTATACAGAACACACATAAAAAATTTCAGTTAATTATTTTCTAAACGTTTCTAGCATTCGCTGTCTCCATTTGAGCATTTAAAAAAAACACATGTCAAGTAAAATGCGTTTTAAAATATGACATCTTGCTTACAGTAATGGCATCTGCTTTTAATAAAACACTTGTAGTTTTTGTCCTGTTGAGCGGAAAATAATAAACTTGGTATTTTTATAAAGCTAGTATAAGATCCCGTTATAAAATAGAATCATAGAAAAATGTGTCAATTTTTGGCTAAAATCTCAATTTTAGGGTAGTCGGATACCTTAAACGTTTGAGTTGAAAGAAATCTTTTCCAATGTTACCTAAAAAAAAACTCCACCAAGAAAGATATGAAGCAAAAAATACACCTCAAGGCGTATTGCTCCCTGTCAAAAAGGCACAAGCAAGAAAAGGTCCAGCATGTTATTTGACGATTATCAAAGAACAATAAAACTGCACAATAACTTGAACAAAATATGACAGTTTTTCCTGTAAATATTCCAGTAATGATAGTGAAAAGTATCTGTTGTTTGTGTTCTTTACTAAAGTTACGCACATTTTAAACAATTTGATTTAGTTTGATTGGATTTTCTCTGAAATTATCGAAGAAAAATTCAAAAGACCTTATAAGTAGATTAGTATATACTTTCTCTTGATTAAATTATTCACTTGAATTACGATTTTTATCGTGTACGTTAAAAACAATTAGAAAAATAGAAAAAAGTGTGTGTGCTTATGACCACACGATAGAAGTGATATCTTCAAATTTTGTAATGTTATTTCAGGAATTAGTTCGGTGAATAAAAAACAAGGGGATATTGTATTGTCCTATAAGATTATTTATTCATACGTCAGTACATATTCATAGTACATAGTCAGTTATTCATATAATCATATGTAAAGTACTAATTTTGTGCGAAGTATACAATCTTATTTGCGAATTAATGGTATTCTAAGAAGGAAGCAATAGGTTTATGGTAGCTGAAATAGGTTACAAATACTTTAGAGACTCAAAATTTCATTTAAATATCTATAAAAAATCTTGTACCGTACTTTCTCGTGCTTGCATTTAGATCATTTGACATAATTAAATTGAATTTTATTTAAACAAGTTACATAAAACTTTAAATCAATTTCTAAGATCAAAAAAGAAATTTTTTTTTATTTTAGCTGCTTTTTATTAAATAGTTACAATTAATATAAATATGTATATACATATGACAGAATCAAACATTAAGTGGTAATTAATTTTTATTAATTATCATTAAAGTATCGTACTGTCATCCAAAACAATTGTGTATGTAAAATTTTAGTTCAACTGAATGCTTTAAAACGTGAGAAAAAAATATTTTAAAGTTTTGACCCAAGTCGCTAAAATAAAACCAACGTGGCTGTATCTGTAATTTTTTAAATAATTAGTTTCAGTCAATTAATTTTACTTAATTACAGTTAAATTATCGTATTTTTACCCAAAACAATAGTGTTAAGAAAATTCTAGCTCAAACGAATGTTTTAAAATATGAGAAAAACCTTTTCATCTTTTGACACAAGTCACTAAAATAGTTCCTAAGTTGCCAAAAATGATGCCAACGCGGCTGTATTTGTGCTCCATTGAATAATTAGTTTTAATCAATTAATTTTATGAATTATAATTAAATTACCTTATTTTAATCCAAAGTAATCATATACATAAAATTTCATCTCAATTGGAATTTCAAAATTTCAGCTTAAAAAGGAATTTTATTAACAAATGAAAATTCCACCAAGATAAATAAATAAATATAGAGAATGTGAGCTAGTAGTAAGAGTTGAAAGGTTAACTAAAGATTTTGATTTGTCTTTTGAGAAATCTACTTTAAAATTCCCACATAAAATCATAGGTAATATGTTCAGAAGGCCCGATCAGGCTTTGTGATTTTTGGTTGTACTTTAACGATATTCAATTCTATCCATGAAATAATTTAAACAAAGGGATAGTAAGACTAGTAATTGATTTGTAAGAGATGATTCTAAATCATACACAAAACCTTTAAAAAGGGATTTAATCAGAAGATTAATATCACATAATATCTAGCTTATAATAGCTCTTTTGTCATTGTATTGCAGTTCTGTACAAGTATTTCTTGTGCTGCGGCAAGGAAAGTCTTCTTAATTATAGTTTGTTTTCTTGTATTTAAATTATTTAATGTAACTTTATCTTAATATCTGTATACATAATTTTGTAATTTAAAATTTTTAATTGTTTAAATTTTCTTTTTCAGAGCCCAAAATATATTTAAGTAATGTGATTAATCGAACTATTTGTTCTTTTCTACTCTGATTCGCTTGCAAAAATGTATTTTTATTCTTAAGTTCACTGCAATATTTTGCTAATGATAATTACACTAATGATATTATACTATTTACTTAATTCTATAAAAATGTGTCCTTTTTCTAAATTTTATGTTAAGTTTTAAAGTAAGATTGCTCTCTCTCTCTCTAAGATTATTTTTTAAAAATATTGTTTCATTTTCATGCTGAAACCACGATTAGAAAGAATCCCGCATTCACATTTTCGTAAAAAGATGCGGTGGTAGTGGGGACATTTACATCGAAGCTCTAGGAACCTTTCTTTTACGGCGTATTGTTGAGGGGACAAACTACCCCATTTCATGTCGTTTCTGAGTGGCGGGGGAGGGAGGGAAACGTCCCTTGTTTTCTTTATAGGGGTGTGTATATTGCGGGCGACCTTGTACGATCAAGGTTTCCAACTAAAGATGAAAAAAGCCGAATAAGCGTCACAAACCCGAGTGTGACGTTCATTAAAATTCTTTATCCAGCGAAATAGATCTATATAAGTTATCACTTCAAAAAAAGAAGAAAAGAAAACGGAATGGGTGACTGTGTCACTCCGCGTGACACTAACGTTAGTATCGAGTGTGAGCTTTCTCCCGGGTTAAGTTCGAGATCACATGTTCATAGACAAATTCTATCAGTTGCTTAAAGCTTTTATGGATTGAAGTTTTATAGGATTTAAAAGTAATTGCGGCAACTTGCAGTCTAATTTTTTTTAAAGAAATTTTTTGTTAAAACGGGGGGATCTTTAATGTTATTTCAAAATCCTCTTTCTCAAGCATAATCCTTAGCTACAGTCCAGCTCTAAGTATTGCTACATGCATACTTTAAAAAATTAAGATAAATGTATTTGAGACATTACTAGTGTTTGTACGTGTATGTCTTTTTACTAAAACACGAATTATTAAGTGAATGGAAATGAAAACGCCTTACATTTTTGTCATTTACATTTTTCATGTAGCACTTCTCAAACTTTCAATACTTGCGACCCAATATTAAATTATAATTTTCATCGTAACCCCCATCCTTACAATAACAATGCATTGAATTCAATAATACTATATTTTGACGCTAAAGCTACAATACGACTTAAACATCTTAAACGCCACCGGCGTATATAAACATCTCCCTCACCCAAAGCGTTATTTGTTCTCGATATATATATATATATATATATATATATATATATACGTCTTTCCGAAGTGCAATCTTTCTTCTGCACTTCTATCTATCAAATTATTCCGAAAGCTTTGGAATGTAATTATGGGGGAACTTGACAGTGTTTACAAAAGCTTTACTTATTTAAGAGGATTTGCTTACTTACTCCTCCCACCCTAATACATCCCAAACACGTGCTTACGTGGAAAATCGTGGCATTGAGGAGCAAATCACGTTATTTTTTTTTATCTGCAGTTAAGGGATCAAATATAAACTGCAGAAATTATCAAGATAAGTTTTAATTTTTGTTTATAATTTTTCATATATGCCAAGCCAATGGGTTCACTGGTAATTATTAAACTATTTTTCATTTCTAATGGGCTGCCGATTGGAGGTTTTCCATTGCAGACCTAGTACATTCCCCGAAAGATGATATCACTTTTTAGTGCCGTGCCCTATAGGTGGATACCAATTGCCGCAGCTAAATTTGTCTCCCAGTTTCCTCCCTTGAGGGTGACGCTTGAGCTCTGAAGATGAGAACCTGTACTAGGATTTAGTGTTGCTTAGAGCACACAAGTCAAAAATACACTCTAGGGATATTTTACATGCGGTATAATCATACGACATGGCCACTGTCAACTTTTTGCATTATGAAAATCCACCGACTTCGACCGGGGTCGAACCCGCAACCTTGGGTGCCGAAGGCCATCTACAAACCAACCACGCCACTCAGCCGGCGTATTTATTAAACTTGTTCCTAAAGTATTGTTGAATTAATTCTACAAGATATATTGTGCAATAATGATATATTAATCAGTTTACTATATCAGTGTATATGTGTATTTTATTGTTTGTTATGTCAGAATGGCTGCTTTTCTTTTGTTAACTTTCAGTAAAATAATAATTTTTTTAAGTAACCTTTCACTTTCGACTTTTCAATGTGCTCATGTGCCCCCCTCCCCCCATTATAGAGTTGTCATACTCCCTAGGGGGGGCGTGCCTCACAGTTTCAGAAATGCTAGTTTAATGTTGAAAAATGTATCCAAATCATAGTTGTTAAAATATTTAACAAACAGTGTGAATACATTTACTTTTTTATGATTGTTGAAATTCCTTTACTAAATCAGAAAGAAAGCAAAAGACAGCCATTAAAGAAAGGTTTATACGAAACTTTAATGACTTTATAACAATAAAGAAAATTTAATATTTTTAGTACTTAAAATTAGTCAAGTTTTAGAAATGACTGCATCAAATTGAAATTGCATTCAAGCTTTTGTCTATACAAGACGATGCTTCTAAAAATGTTTCTAACTTAAGTTTCAAGACTCTTCTGATTGGATAAAGTACTTTTATTGAATTTATTTACTTTATTTATTTTATCTAAGCTACTTCAATTTTTTTTATGAAATACTTGGTGATTAATGTTTATGCTAACTGAGAGAGAGAGAAAGTTTTATAACTAGATACTTGTTAAGAATATATATAAACTCAGTAGATTGATATACTAGATTAAATCGTTTTCAAACAGTTTTTTTATGCTAGTATTACATGAATATCATTTAGTTTGCACTTGAAAACGTGTTAGGAAACTATTTCCAATTAATAAATGTGAAAAAGTTCTTATTCATTGGGATTATGAAAGTAAGGGATAATTAATTATTAAACATATCCTAAGTCTCGAAAAATGCATGTTAAGAATAAACCATTCATCCTTGAATTAACATACCCATGATGTTCCATAGAACTTTTGTCTTTTTTGTTATATGACCACAAGAAGAATTAAATTTACTGTGACTACTGAAGAAAACTTCACGGGAATAAAATGTTCAACGCATTAAATGAAATGATAGATATTTAATTATTCAATTAAAATTATACAGTGTTAAAAGAAGAACTGCTTATATTACGTTTGAGTCTATAAATATTTCTACGTATATTCCTTATACGTACCCATACTGTTCATACTAAAAATAAACATTATTCATGCATTCTGGAAATAAACTTTAAATATTCTTATTATACAAGAGGACTGCAAAAACAATTTCAAAAATAACAGGGTAATATGCTTTTTTCAGGCAAAATACTTTATTCAAGACAAGTATTATACAATAAATGTACAAGATTATAAAAGATTAGTTAAGATCTCTACATTTATTTTACCATAGCATACATTTGTACGTTTAAGATTAAACGATATGTTATATTAATTTCCAGAAAAAAATAATCTGACCAAGGAGTTGGGGGAATGGCTGAAGTAATCGATAGAGATTTGTAAAAGCTTCGGTTTAATAACTTTCAAATCTTTCTTCATATTCGAAAATGTTTCGATGTCAAAATCGTCTCTTATGAAATGCTCTCCGTGACGCAGGAAAAACGCGAAAAGGTCTTTTTTCACTTCCATTACTAATTTGCCTGAATATTGATGAACGCGGTCGAGTTTCCAGAAGATGACTTTTGTGTTCTGTGCACTTCTTCGAAGTATCATTGGGAGATGCCTCTTGAAAATTTCTTCGAAAATTGGTCTTGTTCTCATGAAAAAGCTAAAGTTTATTTGTTTAATTCTTTGTTCACTTTGCCGAGAAATGCCAACACCGTTAGTGCTAAAAAGGTTACTGCTTATAAAATCGAAGGCAACGGGTCCGTAAGCATGCTTGGCCATCCAGAATAATTGCTGGAATTGATTCATGGTTCGTGGATCTGCCATCATCTCTTCGACGATTGGAACGACCAATTTGTTGAAAAATGGATCTTGTCCACCAGTCACGGCATTGGCAGCAAATCTGAAAGCTCCTTTCATAAAAGGCTCTACAAAAGGCGAGATTATTTGATGAATAGACTGCTCTAAGCCAGCACTTCTTTTCGATCGAGTTTTGCTCATGCTACCAGAAAGAAACCTTGCAAGCTTTAGATAGGGTTTTAGATCTTCATCAATATCTTGTACAATGTCAGAGAAGGATACAACGTTGAGGTGAGTAGAATTGGATTGTTCCCAGGATTGGTAAAGTTTTCTGAAACCTCTTTCAGCGAGATTCTTTGAATAATCGTATACTTTTTGTACCTCTGACAGAGCCTTTGTGTTAAGCATGGGTAGAATATCATTTTTTATTGAATTTATAGTTGGCTCGTAATTGGTTTCAATCATATGATGCAGAGAAGGATCAATGTCTTCTAGGATATCCATTGCTGTAGATTTCATAGTTTCCATGAATTTCAAGGCACCCTGTTTGAGTTTTTCTTTAGATATAGAATGGATTATAATATCAGATCTCTTTCGCCGAAGAAGATTTTCATGACTGTCATCGTACGTTGAAAAGTCAACGCAAGACCTCAAAATTGCATCAAAATGCATTCCCTTGGGACAAAAGACAGTCAACATCATTGATTTACCCATCTATTGAGGAAAGGAAAAATACTAATTAAAAAAAATACTATGACAATTTTCAATACAAATAAAAAAAAAGATGACAATTTTAAAATATTATAAAAATATAAACAAGTAATATAAAAAATAATTAAGTCAATTCCAACTTAGGTCAACAGAGAAAATTTTTATTTTAGTTACTTTTTATGAAATAATTACAATTAATAGAAAAATGCATATACATATGACAGAATCACAATATTAAGTAGCAAAATGGAAAGTGATTTTTCTTATAATTATTTATTTTCCTTTCTATGGAGGGTGTTGGCTATTATCTTTATTTGTTACTTTTTATTCATTAATTAAATTCAATTATTCCAATTAAGAAGTATAGTAAAAAGAAATGACATTCTCAGAAATTAGGCTATCCAGGTGAAACTCGAACCCAGGACCTTTAGATTACGCGCTATCAATTACGCTACAGGAACACAATGAGCTAATTTACTTTTTATATATGGCGTTTTTGGACTATTATTTTTGTTTGTTACTATTTATTCATTATTTATATAGAATTAATGAATTAATATTTGATTAACTGTATTACCATCAAGTGTCATTTACTGCAAGTTCCAAAAAAGTTATTTGAACTCGAGTGGATGAATAAAAAGTATTCTGTTAATGATTAGAAATTTGAACAAGATTACATATATAAATATATTATAAAAGTTCCGCATTGGGAGAGTAATGTACATATTTCTATATTCAGAAATATTGTTTTTAATTATATATAACGCAATAAATTTCTGGTGTCAAAAAATCAGAAATATTTAATAAATATAAACATTTTACTAAATATTGCTTAAATCAGAAATACCCAATTAATTTTATTAATAGTTATATGAATAAAGCTGTCCAAAGTTGTAAGGATTAAAAATTCTTAGATTAATGATAGTTTAATACTACAAATTTACGTATTTCATAGTTATAGTTACCTCCATATTCTAATATTAGTTAAAATTACTTATTATTTAATTCATGTATACTCTAGGGTCACTAAAGTTATGGTAGTTTTTGCTTCTATTATTTTTAGACTTTTTGTTTAGTGCTACATTTAACCAATTCACTTGCTTTGAATCTGCATTAGGGTCCAAAATCTGGCAATAACTTATTTATTGCACCAAAGATTTAGCGCGGGCTTTGCATTTTCAAGTGCACTTTTTGGGTAAGTTACATCTATTTTATAGTGGATTTAGATATTCCTATCCCTTACTTTCAAGAGGTTTTTGCTCAGTATTATTTACATAAAGGGGGGAGATTGGCTGGCCAAAAAACATGTTCAACCTCTCTTTTATATAAATTATTTTATATATTAGCTGTCCTAAGTCAGCAATGTTTATAATACAGCAGCATAGATTGTATAATTTTTAATCTCGGTTGCGCATGTGTCCTTCATTGTGTAATTTTCTTACTGTATGTTTTTTTTTTTTTTTTCAAATGTGAGTGATGAATGTTTATCTCTTGTTTACAGAGAATTAGACTATATATATATATATATATATATATATATATATATATATATATATATATATATATATATATATATATATATATATATAGTCTAATTCTCTGTAAACAAGAGATAAACTTTCATCATCTGTATATATATACAGAAAAAGAGAGTGAACTAATAGTAGGATTTGAAAAATTAAATAAATATAAATATATCTGAAAGATCAATATTAAAATTTACATCGAAACTCTACACATATACGTAGATTCGAATACAACTCTAAAATTTTTTACCAATATCCAATAGAAATCCTTGGAAAGAAGAAAATATTATTCCAGATGCAATCTAAGACTATATGCTAATATTGTTTAAAATTAACAAAATTTTACCATTTAAAACTTTTACAACGACTTTGAAAAATGCAAGATTTAAACATCAATAGATGTTGTTACTAAAATCTGTAATATATAATACACCAATTCAAAGTTTGCATTTACTTATTTCAGAATTCTATTCTTTCCAAAAATTGATTCATTTATCAATTATAAAAAAAAAAAAAAAAAATTAAGAAACTCTTGTTTAGTTCTAAAAATAAGGATAATAACAAATAAGGATTGTAAAATATGGACAATTTCGTTTTCAATTTCAGATTAAATATGTCGGAGTATTTTTTTTAAAAAGTATGATAACATATTTCAACAGACAAGATAAATTTAAATATTAAGCAGGTAAAATAAAAGTGTCACTGATTTTCAAATAACTTACATTGTATTCAGCTGGGTATTTTTCATCAGGATGTGTGACGTTTTCACTTGATAAAGCAAAGCCATATACAGCTGATGAGCAAAGTAGCAATACAGGAAAAAAGTATACAGAATGCATTTTGTATCCTGAAACATATAATAATATTTATTTCTAAGTAAGAAAACTGATATTTTCTATTTGTATTTTTTAATATTTTACCTATATAAAGTAACAGTAAAAATTTTATCGCGTAATTCTTATAAACTTCATTCCTTTTGAGTGACTTTGTTAACTTTTTTATTTTATTCGAGTTTCCAGTTAGTTTTAAGATAGTAAAATTCACAAAATGGCTTTTTCTTCCATTAATAAACGGAGTTTAAGCTAGAGTTTATTTCTTCCATTAATAAATGGCATTAACAATTGGGATTTTGATGTTTTTAGGATTTGTACAAAATTACTAAAAAAGAGATTTACCTAAAATGAAAGAAACAATACATTTGATTCAAAGAATATGCAAAGAAAACTGATGCCATTTAATAAAACTTAAATTAAACCAGTACTTCTAAAGCTTTCAATATTTGCGATCCAATATTCAATCATCATTTTCATCCCTCCCCTCTCCATACGACAACATTGTATTGAATGCCATAACAGTGTACTTAGACGTAAAGCTACAATACGACTTTAATTATAAACCACACAAATTATCAAGGAAATATTAAATTTTGTACATCAAAAAACCATGGGAATCAGTTGTAATTATTTAGCGTTCTTAGGTTAATAGTGATAAATTAACTACAAAATGCTTGTACAGTACAGATAAATTTATAAGTATATTATATCAATGTAAAAGGGCATTTTAGTATTTATCATGTCAACATTTGGGTTTTGTTTTTATTACTTTCAGTAAATTAGTATTTGTTTTAAATAGTCTTTTAGTCTTCGGCTTTTCGATATGGTCACGCCCCCACATAGATTTTTCACGCCGCCCCATGAGGGCGCGCCCCACAGTTTGATAAACGCGGAATTACACATAAGGAATCCATAATCAAACCAGTTTGGGAAGTTTTAAGGTAAAAATTAATTAAGGATTAAGGTAATATTATAACATTTCTTAAAACAAGTGTTAGAATGTTAGTTCTGACAATCAATAATCAGTCATATCATATACGTATGTTCCTTCTGTGTAAAAAATGCACATTTTCAAGATGAGATAACAAAAATAACAGAGATAAGATAACAATTGTCATGTATACTTAATTTATCTCTTATAAGTTTTTTTTAATGTTGAAAGAAATGAAATATCGCCGACAAAAATGTTTCAGAAGAGAATAATGCTTCAGAAAAGTATTTCTGAAAGAATATTAAGCTTGACGAATGCAAATCAAGGAGTAAAAATCAGTACACTTTACTGAAAGTTTTAAGTAATAAACGGCTTAACATATTGTTGCTATAAGCTAAACATTTAAATTATATTTCCTTTAAATGAAACATTAGTATAAATTGATAAGTGACGTGAGGATTCGATACGCCAGTCTACACGCATCTTAGGGGACGGAGGGACCACTAAAAATTTCTTAAGTTGTTGGCTTAATTAGCTGAAATTAGAATCATTACATCAAACTATTATTATATTTCACAATTTAAATATGCATATATATATATATATATATATATATATATATATATATATATATATATATATAATATTAAAATATATTATGTGAATAGATTTTTTTTAAAACTATTTTTTAAAATGTTTCTTGTACATTAGTTTTAAAGATGTGCGCATATTTTTTGTTTTATGTATTTATAAACTACAACACAATATATCTGTGTATAAATTTTAAATTTAGAATAAAAATTGATGAAAAAAAGTTAAAATTTTCCTTACTCTATGAAATATTTCACTAATTATCACACTTCCAAGGTATTCAAAACAAAGCAAAATATAATCCTTTAAATTTTTTTTTAAAAACCTGATGCACACATTTGTGGATTATTTCATCTTTCACATGTTGTTAAATTTTCAACTATGATTTAATATGAAACGTAAGGAGCATTTTACGCATTAATAAAAGGGGAAAATTTACGAAGTAAAGCACATTTTAAACATTTATTTTTGAAAAATAAGAAAAATATTTCAGTAATTATTAATCAAAAGGACAAAATTCTTCGACAGAATTATTCAATGCAATATAAGCAATATATTTAGTATAAACAATCAAAATCGCTAGTTTGTCCAAAATTTGACATTGTGAAAGATCCACTATTCTCTTAATGTACTTACTCGGACCAGTAAGTACTGTTAGAATCATGACTTCTTTAACTTTTTGAAGGACGCATTATTGTTAAGATACATTTTGAAGAAATAATACATTTAATATTTTATAATGGTCATGTGAATTAGTTACATGAATTAAAAAAATTACGAATAAAATTTTTGTTTCAGAAGAGGGTAGTTCAGGGCAAAAAACAACCTTCATTCTACTACACCGCAAAAAACACTCACATACCTTGAAACCTCAGTTGAAATTCTTTAGACAACATGATCACCCTAAACTGTATAAATAACTGCTGTATATGTTCGACAAATAAATCTTACAAACCATTTATTTTTTTTAAAAAAAATAGTATGAAATCACCTTACAAAAGAAATGCAGTAAAAAACTATGTTTGAAAAATTATAAATAAAATTTTGTTAAAAGAGGTAAAATTAGTTATTTCCACGCAGCAGTAATTATAAATAAAATTTACCTTATTTTTAAACCTGTATATAACGACATAAATTTGATATATAGATGATATAAATATAATGCAGGATAATTCAATATAACACGTAGATATAAAAAAAAAATTATAAAATGCAGGAAAGAAGTTTGGTATAAATCAATACATTGCACGCAGTATCTAAACAGACCAGCACAAGAAATATAAATTTTTTTCAACATCAATTCCTACTTTGTTAGAAAAAAAGTGTACTGAGCCCTCTGTTGTACCTAATTGTAACTACGACGGAGATAACGCAGAACAAACTTAAAATTGAAAAATAAATTTTAATTAATAAGAATTAATCTTTGAAAAAACTGTATTAACATCAAATGTCATCCACTACAAGTTAAAAAAAATATTTGAAATTGATTGGATGCATAGAAAGTATTTTATTAACGATTGAAAATATGAACTAGATAAATATATAGAGAGGGTAAGCTAATAGTAGGAATTGAATCATTAATTAAATAAGTTTAAAAAAATACAAGGTATATTATATGAAAGGAACATGTGTATACATTGAACAAAAGTTCTTCCATTGAGTTAACAGAAAAAGAAAAGTTTAGAAGCCTTTAACACAAAAGTTGATCATGTTTTGCAAAGGATATGTGCGCATGTATTGTTCTTTGATGTTTGTTATTTATTATCTTATTACACGCTATTGTATCATTAGAAACGTTCCTTCTTTTGTAAAGAATTCTTTAGAGCTTTTCCAAATGTTCCCCTGTATTCAAAATACCCAAGTAGTGATTTATGAGAAGCTGATTCAGAGCAATAAACCTGTACTAGAAACCACTACCTCAGATGAGCTACTTAAAAAAAGATTGTAAAACTAAATACTTTTTTTTAAAACTATTCAAGACCTGAACAATAAGTTTGTCTAGATATCTTCTGTGCCTTTTGTATTTTCACTTTTACATAAGGTTTATTACAACGCCTAAAGACTTATGTTTATTAATTTTTACATTACAACAAACTGTCTAACTTTTTCAGAATCACAAGATGAATGCTAGCTAATTTTTTATGAATTGACCTGAATTTTGTGCTTTAAAAAATTATAAATAGATGGTTTCACTGTGAAATACTACCCTTCAAAGGGATAAAGAAACATTCTACAAAAATTATCGAGATTAATGATTATTGTATAGAACTCATCAAGATTCTTACGTGGTGTATTGTAAAAGTTATTAGAATGCACAGTCGTTCCTCTACCGTAATTCAAAATTATGAGAAATATTTTCGCCTATTTCTGCACTTTCAAGAGGTTATATGATTTTTAATGCATTATTTAATGTTTTAAAGGGTGAATTTCTTGCTAGTTGAGATAATTTTTTATACGGATTAAAAAAAAAATAAAAATTATTTCGAAAAATATCCAAATCTGTTAGGTCATAATATGTAATTATAAAAATATTATAATGATAGTTAATGTTATACTTTTAGGAAACGTAACAGAAAAGGGGAAGAAATTTATATTAATCTTCGAATAAATCCCTTACATTTTTGTGCTTTAATTCTTAGAAAACGGAAAAGTTACATAAAAATAAGTTTAAAATGTTTGAATATCCTAACTAGATTATGCTTCTATAAATTCATTTTTATAAAACAACTTAATGATACAAAATAAATAATGCTACACCATTAAATTAAATAAAATAATATAATTTTTAAATCGTATTGCTTTGAACTATCATTGTGTAACGAAGGGAAAAAATGCGCTGAAATGAGAAGTATCACTTACTTGTAGAGAAAATATTTTCAAATGGGAAGAATAATTCCAAGGAGAATCTTCAGGAAGCTGCAGTCTCAAAAGAAATAAGTTGTATTGGAAGTACTGAAATTTGTACTTCTTATTTATACCGTACAACTAAAGAAACGAAAGTATTCCTTATTGGTTCATTCCAAAATGCAGCTATCTGAGCCATTCAGCAAATGTTTATCAAAGGGATCAAACCTATATGATTGGACAAGATAAGAGATGTAATTCAAGAGGCGGAGTTTTTGATTATCGGGTGCTCTGGAATAAAATTCCCTTATCAGGAAACTAGGTGATTATGATGTTACACATTAACAATGGTGGCAGTTGAGTAGCTGTTGTATTATCTAGAAAACCAGAAAAAAAAAGTTATGAAAAAATAAATTAAAACTAAAAATATATTAATGACGCTTATGTAAAAAACAATATTTTGTCGGTTCAAGTTTCACTAAAACAATTAAGGTAATTTTTTTAAAGGCAATTACTACTTCGTTAGAAAAACTTACTGGAGTAATCTATTGCAGATAAGTCGAGGTTCGTCATAAATAATATATGCAGAATAAATTTAAAATTAAAAATAAAATTTCATTAATGAACTAATATTCGAAAAACAACTATATTAACATCAGGTGCCATCCACTACAAGTTTTAAAAAATGTATTTGAACGTCAGTGTAGGAATAAAAGTATTTTATTAGAAATTGAAAATTTGAACAAGATATATATATATATATACATATATATATATATATATATATATATATATGTATATAAATATAGGGAGAGAGGGAACTAATAGTAGTAATTGAATCAAATTGAAAAGTAGTTGTAATCAACAGATTGTTATTGTTATTACACATTTCTGTAAAAGCAAGTAGTTCATATATAGACATTTCAAGTATAATACACAGTGATCCTAAAATGCAACTGTATGACTTACTTCATCGCGCTATGTGTATTCCTATGTTTTGCATTTGTATCACCACAATGCAATCTATAACAGATCCCTTATTTATTATTTTTTAAAAACTACGCAATTAGCTATGAAATAACTATTCCCTCAATAATTCACCTTACTTAAAAATTAAGAGTGAATTTTGTTATTTAAAAGAAAGTTGAAAAGGCAAGTAGAAGTGATTCAACTGATAAAATCAGTTATATATATACGCGTGAGTTTTTTTGTAAGTGTACATACTTGCATGCATGCAATATTAATGTGATATTAATTGAAAGTAATTCATTAATTTATTTCCCTAATTTTTTGCAACTGCTGAATCATATAAGATATTTAGAGAGTCTTTTGGCTTAACCTGTAACCTTTGTTCTATTGCAGTGATCTCCAAATTGTTCTATTCCTAGAATTCTTAGATCTATAACATGTTTTCATGGAATTCCATTCCCCACTTAAAATAATACATCTTAATATATTATTTAAAGTAGATCACTATGTTATAGGTACTTTATATAAAAAAAACTTTTTAAAGGAGTAATATATTTGTTATTTAAAAATTAATACAATTTACACATTGATAATATTAATTTGTGATCCGTGACTGACCCATGCATTCTATTTAGTAACTTGGATATATGTATGCCCTTTTTAGCACAAACAGTCGAAATCTAGATCTATTAAAATTATGTGTAGTTACATTTTTCGTATTCTGCGTTTCATATATTTTTATATTTTATATTTGTGGCTAGTCATGTTAAAAAATATTTTTCTCTTTAGTACATTGTTCTGAATGGTATTAAAACCTTTTCATCTGCGTGAGAAATCATTTGAATTTTGTGTGAATTTCCTACCTAAAATTTAGGTGATGTCCTTGCTAAATTTTAGGTTTTAAGTTAAATCTGTTGATAAGCTTTCCCTTCTCCTTCATTATAGATGCTTTTCCACAAATAGTAAAAAAAAAAAAAAAAAAAAGAAAACAATATAGTTCTGCAAAACATTGCACTAAAAAATATGAAATTCTTTCTTTGAACCTGGGATAGTAAACAAATACTGACAATATATATATATATATATATATATGTGGTACATAGAAAATTAGTTTTAATATTAAGTAAAAGTACTAAAAGTACAATTACAAAATGCAATTATTATGTATAAATAAATTTTTAGTTTTAATGGCTGGGATGGGCTTCAGATACTTGTAGTAAAAAAAAAATTGTTGAGAACGTGAACTCATTTTAAATATACATTTATATTTTTCTTTTCAATTTTTATTGTGATTCGGGGAACCCATAGGTGTATTTCGTGGAACTCCAGGGCTCTGTGGAACACAATTTGAAGACTACTGCTCGATTATAAAGATTTTTCGTTCAAAAATTCTGGGAAATTATGTCAGTTTAAATGTTTCTTTTATGAGTAGGTTTTGAAATATATAATACTCACTATTGCAATTACTTAAGAATTAACTATAAATGTAATTATTTATATAACTTGGGATTCACATTATATAATTTATCTTGAACGAAACGTAAATATTAATCAGCAAAAATAGTTGAAAAATATGAATTAAGATAACTCAGTACCTTTTGAACAATTTTTTTATTTTATGTATTTAAAACTTTTATTTTTGTACTTTATATAATATTTCTATTAAAAAAAATGATACGAGTTGAAATTTTTCACATATTATTCACATACTTTAAAAATTTTTTAATTTTTTGAAGACAATTTGGAAAATTTTGAAGTACTACTCTTTTTATAAATTTTAATTTTTTGATCTGAAATATTTTTAATAATATTCTTCAGAATGTTCTAAGCAACTTTAGGTATCGAGTTTACTATAACTTAATTCCTTTTTGAGAAAAAAAAATAAAATGTTGATATGCATGCTAAAATTCAACGAAAAAGCCAATATCTCCTACATTTTAATTTTATTTTAAAAGTATTCAGTTTACCGAAAAATGGATCCTTAATTTTGTTACATGTTTATACATAACACACATTAAATAAATGGAAGTGATAGGTCTAATGTATCAAGAAATACAAACTGAAAAAAACCAAATTAATGTTTAAAATTCTGAAAAAAATTATTATAATAAGCATAAATATACTTAAAATAACACTTTAAGCTATAAGTTACATATTTTTCTTTGAAGCAGTATCATTTTCGTATTTTTCCCTCCATACATTTTTTATAAATTATCAGTTTTTAGAAAGTATTAATTGCACAGGAAAATTCAAATAAAGTATTAATTTTTTTCTGTCATGCTAGAAATTTTAGTTTTTTCCCCCACATAATTGAAGTATCATTTTTGTAAGAAAAACGTATGAGGAATAAGAACTGAAATCATGAAATTATTAATATAAAATGCCTTAATTTAAAAAAATTAAACATGCAAACATTTCACCAAAAAATTTTTATTACTGTAATGCTTAGGTAATATCCTTCTTTATATATTACACCTTTTTTACAGTTATTACTTCTCTTTTTAAAATAGATTTTTTTTATCGAAACGCGTCTTTCAGCTTTTTTTTTCTAAAAATGGGCGTGGTGGAATTGTCTAATTTTTTAATTTATGTTTTTCAAATGAAGTTTTATACAACTTCTAATTTTCCGACGTACAAATGCCAATAGAAAGATAATAATGAAAAAACTAAAATTAAAAAAAATAATAAGAAAAATGAAAGCTTGGTCATTTTGGGGGTATCGAGTCTTCTTAAGGTATCCAACTACGTTCGGAACCGTGATTTTAAAAAAAAGCACAAAGGGATAATTTTCATAATATTTAGTGTCACTTAGATTAGAACACATGCATAAAATTATTTTAAGGACATTTTGACAAAAAAAAATTAAACACAATATTTCGGCAAAAAACTCACTTAGAATAATCTTTTTTCAAAATGTTCTCCTTTTGTAAAAAATGCTTCTAATATTTTAATATTTTGCCTGTATATAGCTCAGACCTCTATACAGAGGTTCAACTATATGATTTTTGAAAAATTCCCATTATTTTCAGAGTTACAACCCATTGAAATAATTATCGGCGTTTTTTTTCTTAAAATTTCTCCCCTCAGTTGTCGTAAAACATGGATAAAGCTACTTGTAATATATATATTTCAAAATTTCTAGTTGAGTCTCTGTACAGAGGTCTAAGCTATAAAAAGGTGAAATATTATTATAATAGAAGCATTTTTCAGAAAAGCAGAATATTTTGAAAATGGGTCACTCTATGTTTACATTTTGTGAAAATATTGTACTTAAATAATTTTTTATTCTAATTTTATCCTTAAAACAATTTTTAATATATTTTCTAATCTAAGGGACACCAAATATCATAAATATTATCAATTTATACACTTTTGCAAAATCACGGTTCCGAAAGTATTCGGATACCTTAAAGGAAAGTAATTGCTTTCAAGATATATGTATATTGGCTGTTCTTAAATCTTATTAGTTTAATTTAGTTCAATTGACATATTGCATAATCAATGATTTCAGGAAATCACATTCCTATCTGTCTAATCTTGATTTTCAGAATTTAAACATTCTTCACGTATTTAAGGGGTTATATCAAATATGTATACTTTATTTTCCTTCATCATAATCCTTCGTGACGTTCTATCTCCAACGAAAGTTTACTACTTCATTTTACACGCCAGGTGGTCTTCAAATTTGTTCAACTCATGAATCCCTTATATCTATAAAGTGTTTTTAGGGAGACCCGTTCCCCATGCACACTTTTAAAGAATATATATTAGAACGAGTAGTACAAAAAATAAGTTAATTCCTACTTAGGTCAATAATTTTATTTTATTTTAGTTACTTTTTATTAAATACAGTCGAACCTCTGTATAACGAACCTCTATGTAGCGAATTTTTCTATATAGCGAACTTTTTCCTGGAACCTTGAATATTTCATGATTTTCTTCCCTTCTATAGTGAAGTGTATTTTCTATATAACGAATTTTTTCTTTTGTGATTCAGTTTTTCCCCCTATTTTTAATGTATTTCTGAACATTTCAGGTTATTCTCCCTTTACCACATTTTATTGTGGTCATAAATATTGAACTAGATTTATTAGATCCTAACTTGCCGATAGCAATAGAGTTCTGGACGTTTCATTCAAGAAGTGCAATCTTTAACCCCCATTGTCCAGTTTACAGTAAACAGCTTCCATACCTCCTTTCACAACTCAGTGTAGTTGTCCCATATACTCATGTTCTAGTTATAAAATAATGTATGTTTAATGTTGCTTGTATGCTTTAAATTGGAAAATGTCTTCAAAATTCATTAATTTTAATTTAAAACTATTTTCTTAATATTGAAAACACAGTGACACATTTTACATTTTTTTTTCTTGTTTCCCTTGCAGTTTTTTTCTTTTTTTTTTGATGGGTAAGATATATAAAATAAAATATATAATAATTTAAAAAATGGTGTGAATAGTTACATTTTTAATACATAGTGTTTATGAATTTAAAATTTGTTTTATGTTGTTTATAAAGTATATTAAAAGATGAACCTCTGTATAACGAATTTTCCATATAACGAACTTTTTACGGGATTTATCGACTTCGTTATTTAAAGGTCCGACTGTAATTATAATTCATATAAATATGTATATACATATGACAGAATCACATATTAAGTGGCAAAATAAAAAGCGATTTTCTTTGCAATTTTCCGTTTTCCATTCCATATAGGGTGTTGGTATGTTATTGTTGTTTGTTACTATTTATTCCTTAATTAAATTTAATAATTCTAATTAAATTGTATAGTAAAATGAAATCTCTCTCTCTCTCTCTCATTCTCTTAAATTAGGCCTTTCCAGGTGGGATTCAAATATACGACCTTTGAAATAGTAGTTCAACGTACTATCCTTAGCACTACAGGGATACAACAAGAGATGTTCCTTTTTATATGTGCCGTCGGACTGTTATTCTTGTTTGTTACTGTTTATTCATTAATTAAATAGAATGAAAGAATGAATATTTGTAAAAAAACTGTAATAATATATAAAGTGTTATGCCCTACAAGTTTATTAAATGTATTTGATTTTTCAATGGATGAATAAAAAGCATTATGTCAACGATTGAAAATTTGAACAAGATATATATCTATTTATATAAAGGAGAAAAGTCACTCACTGACTGACTGACTCACTTACTCACTGACTAATCACGATATCTCCGGAACTATTAAACCCACAAACTTGAAATTTGGTAGGTAGGTTCCCTTCATGAAGTAGACTTCAGCTAAGAACGGATTTTGCTAAGTTCGAATCCCAAAGGGCGTTACTGGGGTTTAAGGGGCGTTATTGATAATTATTTCCATTACTAAACTATTAGATGTACAGTCGTGAAACTTGGTACACAGATTTCTTTCATAAAGTAAAGATTCCCTACAAAATGATTTTTACAAAAATCGATCTTCAAGGGGCATTGCTGGCGCTCAAGGGGCGTTGTACATAATTATTTCAATTTTTAAACTATTAGGCGTACAGTCTTGAAATTTGGTAAGCGGATTCCTTTCATATAGTACAGATCCTCTACAGAATGGGTTTTGTGAAAATCGACTCCCAAGTGGCGTTGTAGAGAATTAAGTGGCGTTATAGGCAATTAACTCCTTTTTTAAACTATTAGACGTAAAATCTCGAAATTTAGTAAGCTGATTCCATTCATTGAGTAGAGATCCGCTATAAGACGGGTTTTGTGAAAATCGTTTCCTAAGTGGCGTTGCGGGGGTTTAAATGGCCTTATAGATAATTATTTCCATTTTTAAACTATTAGACGTACAGTCTTGAAAATTGGTAAGCGGATTCCTTTCATATAGTACAGATCCGCTGCAAAATGGGTTTTGTCAAAATCGACTCCCAAGTGGCGTTGTAGAGACTTAAAGGGGCGTTATAGGCAATTAACTCCTTTTTTAAACTATTAGACGTAAAATCTTGAAATTGAGTAAGCAGAATCCGTTCACCGAGTAGAGATATGCCGTAAGATGAGTTTTGTGAATACCGTTTCCTAAGTGGCGTTGCGGGGGCTTAAGGGGCGTTATAGATAATTATTTCGATTTTTATCTTATTAAACGTACTGTCTTAAAATTTGGTAAGCGAATTCCTTTCATGCTGTAGAGATCCGCAACAAAATAATTTTGGGGAAAATTGATCCCCAAGGGTCACTGAGGGGGATTAAGGGGCGTAATAGATAAATATTTCCGCTTTTCAACTAATAGAAACACCTGCTTGAAAATTAGAATGTATGTTCCGTTCATGGAATAAAGTTCCTTTTACAAAGATTTTTGCGAAAACGGACCCCCAAAGGAGTGGGGTTGCGAGGGATTAAGGTGTGTTATTGAAAAATTTCTGTTTTTGAATTTAACTCATTTACTTGAAATTTGTTGAGCACTTTTCTTTAGTTGAATAGAGTTCCACTAAGAATGGATTTTACGGAAGTCAACTCCAGTGGGAAGCGTGGAGAGTTATTGGGGCGTATTAATAGACAAAATTGCCGTTTACGAATTATTAGGACTATGATAATAAAATTTGGTTTGCATGCTTCTTTTGTTGAATTGGAATCCGCTAAGAATGCTGTCAACGAGGTATTCATGACAAAAATTCCGTTTTTGTTCTGGTAGATTTAGACTTGAAATTTAGCACGCATGTTTATTTTATGGAGTGGAGATCCCCTGAAAGTTGCTTTGGTGGAAAACCACTTGATTATTAGGTTAAGTGAGCGAAAAAGATCTTTCTATTTCTTTTTTAGATATAATCAGAAATTAGATATTATAATTTATGTTCTTTTTATATCAAGCGGCGAGAGTGTAACAGCTATAAATATATTTTTCAATACAATCGAATTCTTAGTGCTAGATATGAATAATTAATATATATGTAAACACTATACATATATACAATATCGTAAAATACCCAGTGAAGCGGGTGGGTAACGGCTAGTATATATATATATATATATATATATATATATATATATATATATATATATATATATATATATATATATATATATATATATATATATATATATATATATATATATATATACGAATAGAGAGAGAGAGAGAGAAAGTGAACTTATATAGTAGGAATTGAATAACATTTAATGTAGATGAACATGTTATTTGTAGTTTACTTAAAGACGTTTTTTAACAAAGGTATAGTATTTGCTATTAAAAAAATATTGAATTGAATATAGTTTAATCACATTAACAATAGTAATTTATAATCCAAGTGTCCCATACCCATGTATTTAGTAACTGGGATATGTGCTTGTATTCTTTGCACAAATTGTCAAAATAAATGTTTATTGATATTATCTACAGCCACATTTCATACTTCATTGAATTGGTTTTAATTTTATTTTTGTCATCACACACGATATTGAATATTTTTCACATATACTCATTGTTCTGAATGACATTAAAATGTTTATAGCAGTGTGAGAAATCCTGTGAATTTTGTACGAATTCGGAAGCGAAAATTTAGGAGCTGTCCTTGCTTAAATTGTTGATTTTTAAAGAAAATGTCCCCTCTCCTTTTTTAAAGATATTTTCTCTACAAATGATAAAGGTTTTTTTTCTCCAATAGAAACGTTTCGTTCTTTAAAACATTCTAATAACGAGTTCAAAACTATTTCTTTGATACCAGGATTGCAAAAGCAGAATATTCGCCATCCACTAGAGTATAATACATATAAAAAAATGTATGTTCTTTTATTATACTATAATAAAAATATTACAAAAAACATTGTTATATATCTTTCATAAATAAAATTTTCAATTTTAATGAATGGGATGAGCATTAAATCCTTGTATAGTTACACAAACTTCACCAGAACATGAATTAATTTTTCATATACATTCATTATTGTGACTCTGGGTATGCCTTACAGAACCCCAAGGTTCCGTGGAACACAGTATGACATTTCTTCCCAATTTTTCAATATTTGTGACCCAATTTTCAATCACAATTTTCATCACGCTCTCCACCCGTACAATAAAACCATGTTTTCGAACGTAATAATATTCAAGTTGTACTTTTTAGTTTTTGGTATATTCGCCGAATAACGCACCCCCTATTTTAGGACGAAACCTGAAATATATGTGTGTAAAGCTCTTACGCTTTTAAGTCAATTATTCGAGGTTTGATTCAAGCTTTAGAAAAAATAGCAAACTTCTATAACTATGTGTCCTTTAAGTTAATTTGGAATGTCATTTCTTTTAAATAAGCAGCATTTCTATATATGTAGAAGTCTAATTTTTTTCTATATAATCATCTCTATTTTTTTAAAGCTCTCATTTTTATACCCGGCGTATAACGCGCACCCGTAAATTTCGATCCAAATTTTTGTGTTAAGAGTGTGCGTTATACGCCGTATTTTACGGTACTGTACTCTGAAAATAAAGCTCCAATACGGCATTAACTATAAACCTTGCAAATTATTATCAAGATAAGTGTTAAATTTTGTATACTTTACTTTTATGCATTCGATGTTATAAGTAAGTCACTTTTAACTATATTAAGATATATATATATCTATGTTACTTTTCCATTGTAATTTTTAAATCGGAACACAATGCAATGAACGTGTAACGCGTATTTTTATTAAGTTAAAATGTATTTTTCCCCTGTAAATTAATAGTTTAATTTTTTTTTTATTTTCGAATTTTCCATATGCTCACCCCTCCCCCAAAGTAGGGTTTCCATGCCCCCGTAGGGGGGTGCCTCACATTTTAAGAATCGCGGCAATATGAAGACTATTGATTCAAGTCATAAAAATCTAAAGGGCAAACCCAAAATGTCCATTACTGTAAAAAAAAAAGTTTTTACAATACTGTTGCTATAATAATCAGTTCATTTGGTGAAGTTTCTAATTTTTGCTGCAGCACTCCTGATTTTAAGTCATGTAATATAGAAAAAATTTAGCGTACTTTCCCGTTGAAATATAAGCATATATACATTAATAATATTCGAAAATGTTTAATGTAGTTGATATAGGAAATATTCCAAATGTCGAAAAGTTTTAAGATTGCTGTCAATAAGATGTATAATCACCATCAGTAGCACACACAGGAATTTTTCAAGGGGGGAGGGGGGTCCGGGGTCGAAAGTTCACCATTTTTGTATCATGCTCCTTTCAATTTTGTAGATTTTTGGGAACAAAACACAGTACAAAACTAATTTTTGAAAAAATAATTAGTATTAATTAATAAAATTAATCATTAATGACAAGTAATTAATTAAATTTTACGTACTATATACTTAAAATTATAATCAATCGGAAAAAAAATCAAGGGCTTTGGGGGGTGGTCCGGACCCCCCCTTGTGTGCGCCACTTAACACCATGATGGTCTCTATGAACTGTCCGCATAGTATAACGCAATACCTTAATTTAACACTTTTTATTTAATTTTTTTCACTCTTAAAAGTAGATAATAGTATCATGCAATTGGAATAATTTCAAAGTAATTCATCAGGACTATTTTTGAAAAAGTCATTGAAGCTTAATATATCAGTTACGAAATAGATTATTCTCCAGTTATATAGTATTGTTACTCATTTTTAAAGTAAAAAATTGTAAAATAAGGTAACATCTGTTACTATAAAATATTCAAAAATTAGCGACGTATTTGCTGTGTGTGTGAGCTTTAACTTTTCTATCCAAACGCTTATATATTCAGTTATTACGAGTGATCTACAATGATTAAACTCTACAAATTAAACTCTAAAAAATCATTTCTGGAAATAAAAAACCCGAAGAGATATTGTAACCTTGTACGATTCATGAAATCAAAATTATTAAAGCTAGTCTTACAGATCAACAACGTTATATTTGGCCAGAATTTTTATGTTCTTGAAACTCCCTATTTATGTAGAAATAGATAGATCTATATATATACAAAGGAGAAACGTGACCCATTCACTCATTACGATGTCTCAAGAAATGTTAAGCACACAGACTTGAAAGTTGATAGGCATATTTCTTTGTGTGTGTGTGTGATGGAATAGAGATCCACTAAGAAAGAATTTTGAGAAATTCGATCTTCAAGGGGCGTTGTGGGGACTTTATAGATAATTATTTCCGTTTTCAAACTATTAGACTTACTGACTTGAAATTTGGCGAGTGTGTTCTTTTAATGGATTAAAATTTTGCTACGAAAGAGATTTTGCGGAAATCAACCCGCAAGGGTTGTTGCGATATCTTAAAGGGCGTTATAATTGAATTTTCCCGTTTTTTAACTATGAGACGAATACGCTTAAAAATTAGTAGGCATGTTTTTTACGGAGTAGAGATCTGCTACAAAGGTGGTTTTATGAAAATTGAAAATTAAGGGTTTTTGTGGAAGGAAAACAGGCTCTATAGGTATTAATTTCCGTTTTTAAACTATGTGATGCAGTCTTGAAATTTGGTAGGCATGTTCCTTTCATAGAGAATAGATCGGCTACAAGATGGGTTTTTGCAAAAATCGACGCCCAATCCAAAGGGGCGTTCTAAGGGCTTAAAGAGCGTTATAAATAAATACAGTCGCACCTCTATTTAACGCAATCGCTAAATTCCAGAAAAAAAATCGTTATATAGAGGCTCATCTTTTAATGTACTTTATAAACCACATGAAACAAATTTTAAATTCATAAACACTGTATATTAGAAAAGTAATTATTCACACTTTTTTAAAAATTAATGCATTCTTATTTTATATATCTTACCCATCAAAAAAGAACGTAAGAAAAACTGCAAGGAAAACAAAAACGTCGAAGAATTCAATGTATTTTCAACATGAAGAAAATCATTTTATACCAAAATTAATGAATTTTAAGGACATTTTATAATTTAAAGCATACGAGTAATATTCAACATATACATTATTTTATAATTAGAACACGGGGGGACACTGGACAACTCCCCTGGAGGTGAAAGAGGGCACCCAAGATGTTTGTAGTGAACTGGGCAACGGGGGTTTTAGGTAGCACTTCTCGCATGATATGTCCAGAACTCTATTGCTCTCGGCGAGTTAGGATTCAATAAAACCAGTTCAAGATTTATGACCACCATTAAATGTGCTAAAGGGGGAATAACTTGACATTTTTTTCAGGAATACTTAAAAAAAAAGGGAGAGCAAAAATTGAATCAGAAAAAAAAAGTTTATTATATAGAAACGGCACTTCGGTATAGAGAAGTTATTTTACGAAGAAAATCGTGAAATGTTCAAGCTTCCAGGAAAAAGTTCGTTGTATAGAAAAATTCGTAATATAGAGGTTCGACTGTTCTTCCGTTTTTGAAAATGGTTGGGCATCTTCCTTTCATGAAGCAGGTTATTCTGAGAATGGATTTTACAACAAACAACTGCCAAAGGGGTTGAGGGGAGTTATAAAAAAAACCTTTCTTTTTAATTGTTAGAGCCGCGTACTTGAAGTTTGTTAAGCATGTTTATTGTGTGTGTGTGGTGTGTGTTGAATAGAGATCCACTAAGAGTGGATTTTATGAAAAACATCTCTTATGCGTTAAGTGGAGAATTATTAGGGCGTATTGATGAAAAAAATCCCGTTTTCGAACTACTAAACCTACAGTAATGAAATTTGGTATGCATGTTTCTTTTGTTAAATTGGAATCCAATAATAATGGATCTTTCGGAAATCGACTGTCAAAGACACTGTTTTTGATAAAAAAAAATGTTCCGTTTTTGAGCTATTAGATTTGGACTTTAAATTTGAGAATCATGTTTGTTTTGTTGAGTAGAGATTCACTAAAAATGGATTCTACAGAAATCCATTCATGGGGAAGGAGGTTACGGGAGCGTAAATAAAAGTCTGCTTTAATTTTAGAAATTATTTTTCCAAGAGGTGAAAGATGAGGATGATTTTAATACAATGTATTACTTAATGCTAGGACTTAGATATCAGTAATTATAATATATATGTATATAAAAACAGTATGTATTCGTATATCATTATGAAATACCCAGTGAAGCGGGCGGGTAGCGGCTTGTGCACATATATATGTCGCAGGGAAACGATGAAATTAGGAATTTGATCAAATTCCTAAGGGATATGATAATTGACGGGAGATGTTAAAATAACGTCTCTACAAGGTTGTTTCCCTGATGAAAGTAAGGAATTTGAACAAATCTCTGTTCTGTTTCAGTGAAAAGATGACATAATATTGTCAGAAGTTTAAAAGTGCTTATTTAACAAATCTGGTGCATTATTAAACGTAGAAGTAAGTAATACAGCAGTTGTCTGGGAAATAAGAATTATTTATTCGAAACTATTTAACAAATAATTAGAAAATTAGGCTGGTATTTTTTTATGTGTACCATATTTCCTCTCGGTTGCTGGATATTTGTGGGAGTGATTTCGTAAAAACGAACGGAAATGTATAACAGGAAATTGGGAAACTGCATGCGGTGGCGTGGATCTACTTGGCTTATCCCCCCTTTCATAGTTTCTTTACTAATAATGAGGGCTTACACACTAAAATATCAATCATCATGTTAATCCTACGGAGCCATTTTTTTTAAAGATATGGAGTCGATATTTGGGGGATCGATCACGACTTTTTCTTAGGAAGTACAAGAGCTCGATCCCCCTGGTACCTCCACCCGGACAGCATTTTGATAATGCAAATCCTGACTATAGTTAATTTCATCAAGTCACTAAAACAGTTCAGGGATATGATGAAATCACTTACTTTCATCAGGAAAATGACCTTGAAGAGAGAGAGAGAGACTTTATTTTAATCTCTCCCGTCAATTGATCATATCCTTTAGGGGTTTGATCAAATTCCTAATTTTGACCTGCAACATATATAAGGAAAAAGAAAAAAATGTAATGAAATGATATATAGTTCTTGGTGTCATTTAACATTATGCATTTATGTATTATCAATGAAATATATTAAACATGACAAGGAAACATGAATGTTTTTGAATAGAAATGTAGACGGAAAATTATTTTTTAATCGGATTATTTTACGTTTATCAACTACGAATATATAATATATGATTTTTTTCCTTTATTTTACAACTCATTACCTACACTTTTTAAAAAGGAAGTCTTTGGAAGGATTTTGCAAGTTTTTCTTCAAACAGGGGTTTTTCAGAGTAATTCAAACTTGCTTTATACTTCGTGCTAATTGCATATAAATTGTTTGCTAAATATATTAAATACTTTTTATTTTACGTATCCCCGTTTTTTAAGTATTTTCAAAAGCATATGTTTTTGTTTTCATGTACTGCATTTTGCATTATTTTTATATACTCAGCAACAATCAAATAAAAATTTAAATACTTTTTTCCCTTCAAATTTTACATAAAAGAATGTATTTTAGGAAAAATGATGCATGTCTTTATCTATATAAAGGGTGTTTTTTTAGAGGTATAGAACTTTAAATTGCAATAAAACAACGATGTATGATTCGATTGACATGAATTTTTTTTATTCGAAAGATAATCTTGTGGCATTACATTTTAAATATGACTTCTGCCATAGGACTGCCACGGCTGGCTCGGATGTAGCCCAATCTAAACGTCCAATTTTCGATGACTTTTTCCAACATTTGTGGCCGTATATCGGCAATAATACGGCGAATGTTGTCTTCCAAATGGTCAAGCGTTTGTGGCTTATCCGCATAGACCAATGACTTTATATAGCTCCACAGAAAATAGTCTAGCGGTGTTAAATCACAAGATCTTGGAGGCCAATTCATAGGTCCAAAACGTGAAATTAGGCGGTCATCAAACGTGTCTTTCATTAAATCGATTGTGGTACGAGCTGTGTGACATGTTGCGCCGTCTTGTTGAAACCACAGCTCCTGGACATCATGATTGTTCAATTCAGGAATGAAAAAGTGAGTAATCATGGCTCTATACCGATCACCATTGACTGTAACGTTCTGGCCTTCATCGTTTTTGGAGAAGTACGGACCAATGATTCCACCAGCCCATAAAGCGCACCAAACAGTCAGTTTTTCTGGATGTAACGGTGTTTCGACATACACTTGTGAATTAGCTTCACTCCAAATGCGGCAGTTTTGTTTGTTGACGTAGCCATTCAACCAGAAGTGCGTTTCATCGCTAAACAAAATTCGCTTATGAAAATCGGGAACAACGGCAATCTCGTTTTGGGCCCATTCGACGAATCTACGCCTTGCTTGATCATATTTAAAATGTAATGCCACAAGATTATCTTTCGAATAAAAATAAAAAAAATCATGTCAATCAAATAACACATCGTTGTTTTATTGCAATTTAAAGTTCTATACCTCTAAAAAAACACCCTTTATTATTTAATTTTAAGGTACATTCACCGTATAACTCGCTCCCCCCTTTTTTATGAAGAAACTGTATACATCTAGAATTACAACTCTTGTAGTTCATAAGGTGTTTCATTTCTTTTAAATAAGCAGTATTTTGATACATGTAGAAGTCTAACTTTTTTTATTAATGCTCATCTTTTTTTATTTTTAAATTTATCTCTTTTATACCGGGCGTATAACGTGCACCCGTAAATTATCGAACATATTTTTGTGTTATAAGTGCTCGTTATACGGCGGATTTTAAGGTAGTTATATCCTACATTACCTTTTATTTCCTCTTTCAAGTTTTGTATAGGTGTTTCAAAACTTAAGTCTTAAGCTTCTTATCTTAATACTTTTATTCACGCTGATAAGAATCATAATTGTAAGTTACTGTTAAGAAGCATATTAATTTTATCCTGATAACAAAGCATAAAGCCTTTTTATCCACTGAAATTCTTGAAGATCATTTAAGCTAAGCTAAGGAAAATTTATCAAATAATCTATAGACATTTTACTATCTAATCCGTCCACATGTTATGAGAGGATTTTCACTCTCACGTATGTCCTTATCTTGTCGTTTTACAAAAAGGCGGCGACGTCTTTCTTTTTCTTCTTTGTCATGTAGATATCGTAGAGATAGAGATGCAGATGGAATGTATTAGAATAAATGCTTTTATCAGCAAATATTTCAGATGTGAGCGTATTTCACTATTTCTTTTATAGTGCTTGAGTTCAGAAACAAATCCCCGTTCAAAGCATACGCAGATGCAAGTGTACCTGTATGATAATTCTAACTATTACAGATAACGTAAAATATGCTAGTTTTCAGTTCGATAATAAATCACGTTTCACATGGAGGAAAAATATGCGTAAATTAAATAAAAGATAACTCATTGAAAATATAGAATGCAGTTGAAATGCTGAGCAAACATTAATTTTATTTAATAATATTTAGAACTCAGAGACTTAATACTTTTAATAATTCTGATTTCTACAGATTACTTGAATTTGATTGTAACAATACAAATAAGAGACACACACACAATCAATAAACTTTATATAGAATTGATAAGCTGTAAGCTTTTAAATAATCAAAGAAACTTGATAAAATGTTATTCTTAAGTAGAATTTATTTACTATGACAAGAAAATTGTATCTAGTCGAAGAAGAAAATATAATTTAACAAGTGGAATATTTGGGAAGAAATTTTTATTGAACACACTACTTTGTTGTAGAATCCGGGGTTTTTGCTTTAGACTTTCAAACTAAAATTTAAAAAAAAAATTTAAACGCTAGATAATAGGCAAAGATAAAAAAAGCTTACTACCCATAAAATTCTTTAGAAATGAGAGCATAAAATATATAATTTTAAATGTGTTTTTTGTTTAAATTATACTTTATAAAGATATTAATAGCATTATATGTAACATCATTGCTATCCCATACAGGGAAAATCGTTTGCATGAAACTGAGGGGGGGGGATGGGTGTAAAATATATTTCATGCTAAAGAGTATATATATATATATATATATATATATATATATATTCACCAAAATTAAGTATGTTAACTTACACAGATGTGTATACATGTATGCATTTAATAAAAATCAATACAACAAAAACATTCACTAGAATTTAATAAAATTGTTTTTTTGAATAACAAAACAGATATTGAGTTTTTGTACAATAATCCGATATTTTCTTTGCATTGTTCTTTTGAGCATCAAATTGTTCAATGTCGTCCATTTTTTATTCATTTTACCATTTGAATGTGCGTCTCCATAACTGCGCATACTTTTCATGATATTCCTCATTTCGAATCACGTGGGAACAAAAGCTGCATTATTCATTTCATTTCCGTTGTTGGAATCTGCATCAATTATATTTTTCGAACTTTGAACAAACTCCAAAATGTCTTTTGCTGTCATAATTGAGGCTGTGTGTGTGTGCATACATTACCATCATCCAATGAAACTAATTCTTCTGATGATACAGTAGGGCAATCCAATAATATAGAAAATTTCTCAGACATTTGACTGGTGTTTTCCGTATTTTGTTCATTCTCAGAAAGGAAAATTTTTTTGTGTTAAGTAATTTTTGTTTCGTGTTAAGAGAAAAACAAGTAATACAAAAAAATACTGAGTCACTTCCTACTTAGAAACAACAAAGAAAACTTTTATTTTTTGGTTACTTTTCATCATATAATTGCAAAAAATATAAATTTGTATATACATAGTACCGAATCACAATATTAAATAGTAATTAATTTTTATTAATTATCATTAAAGTATCGTATTGTCATCCTAAACAATCGGGTATATAAAATTTCAATTTATCTGAATGCCTTAAAAGAGTGCTTCTCAAACTTTCAATACTTACGACCCAATATTGAATCACAATTTTCATCACACACACCCTCTATACAATAACGATGTATTGAATTCTATTACGATACTTTAATGCTAAAGCTACAATACGACTTTAACCTCTTCGCAACCGACGTATATAAACGTCTCGCTCAGCCAGTGTGTTAATTGCCCCGGACGTATATATACGTCTATCCGAAATATGATCACTACTACCCCTAAAATTATTCCAAAGACTTTGGAATGCAATAAAATGACTTTAACGTGGTTTGAGAATGATTTAACTATTTCAGAAGATTTTTTTTATTTTTTCCCTTTCTCCCTCCCCCCCCCAAGTACACATGCGTGCAATAGTGGCATTGGGGAGTGGATCAACAGTTAAGGGGTTAATTATAAGCCGCACGTGATCCGGATAAGTGTTAATTTTTGCATATAATTTTATGTATAACCAACCGGTGCGGTCACTGGTAATTGTTAAACACGTTCTTAGCTTAGTATTGCTAAGATGATTATGAAATACACATTGCAGTACTGATACATTTATAAGTGTATTATATCAATATAAATGTATTTTGCTTTATTATGACATAATGTATTTTGTTTGTTTTACTTTCAAAAAATTAATATTTTTTTTTTTTTCGACTTTTCAATATGCTCTCGCCCCCTTCTAGGGTTATCACGCCCCTCTAGGGGGGGCGCACCCCACAGTTTGAGAAGCGCTGGCTTAAAACGTGAGGAAAAAAAAAACCTTTTAAAGCTTTGACCCAAGTCGCTAAAAGTGAAGCCAGCGTGACTGCATCTGTGGTAATTTAAATAATTAGTTTCAGTCAATTAATTTTATTTAATTATAATTAAATTATCGTATTGTCACCCAAAACAATCGTGTATAGAGAATTTAAGCTCAAATGAGCGCTTCAAAATGTGAGAAAAATCCTTTTAAAATTTTGACGCAAGTAGCCAAAAAGGTCACTAAGTCGACAAAAATTATATCAACGTGGCTGTATTCGTAATTCTTTCAATAATCAGTTTTAATCATTTAATATTTATTAATAAAAATTAAATTAGCGTAATATCTTCCCAAATAATCGTGTATATAAAATTTCAGCTCAATTGATCGCTTTAAAATATATTTTATTAACGATTGAAAATTTGAACAATATTATTAGAGTTTGAGCTAATAGTAGGAATCGAAAAATACATGAGAGAAACTTCATTGTAGTTCGTCGGGACCGTAGTGTTTTCGCGTTAAACGTATTTCACTGTATTTCAGTTGTGTAGAATATTTCCGTCTTGATTATATTTTAAATTCTAGAAAAAATGTCACAACACTTCACGCATAATAGAATATGAAAGTTACAACAATGGTGTTCCCCTTTCCGGGTTTCATCATTAATATTTTCTTTTGTTAGATTCATTTAAAATCACCTTCTTTCATAAAGACGTATTAACTATTATTGTGCGACATAAATTTCAACAAAAATTCTTAATGAAATTACGTTTTTACTTGTTTAAAGGATTTGTGTTCTGTTATAAAATAATACAACTGTTAACAATTTTGGAAAAACGCACTTAAAAATGATGTTTATATATTAATAATTTTTTTAAAATATATTCGGTTTAGTCACAAATTTAGTCAATTTCTTCACAAAAATTAAAATTTAATTATTTGCCTTTTTTTCTCATTTATATATTTCAATCTGAAATAGGAAGAACGTTTGACTTTATTAATTGAACCAAATAATAGTTCTTACTAATAATTTTAAGGTAGCGATGTTAATGAGATTAAAACATAAAATTAAAGAAAATTTACAATGATCATGTAGCTTATTACGGAACCTTATATTCTAAAATGCAGTAAAAAAAAATCTTTAATTTTTTTTAAAGCATTTTGCATTTTTTTAATGAAATGAACGAAAGTTAAAAATATTTTCATTTATGATATTTTAAGCAATTTATAAGGATCTTCTATAATTTCGAGCATCAAGACTCTTCAAAGATTTGAACCCTTTTTCCCTTCCCTCCCCTCTCTCGAGGGTGACTCTCCATTCCTGCTTCCCCCGCTTGTGGGGGCATTTTTCTCGCAGCCACGTGCTGCGATTGTTGTTTTCTTCTATTTTCAGATTTCCTCAAACAGAGAAGAAGCGCTTGGTTAGCGCTGGTGCTCCAAAAAAGCCCATTCACCCTCGTCTATAATTTCGAGCATCAAGACTCTTCAAAGATTTGAACTTTAGTATTGGACATAAAATTTGAAGTTAACATTTGGAAAAGAGTCTTAAAATAAGATTTTCATATGCAAAATTGCTTTGTAGCATATTTTAAAACTGATAAAGGATTAAAGATAAATAATAGTATTTAAAATGTAAAATATTCTTAAATTTGAAATATTTTTGCTTGCAACAGCAGAAATGTGCTGTTGAGAAAAGGAAGATCAAAACAGAAATTTGAGGGGAAATATTCATTTGAATAATTCTTTCAAAAATACGAAATAAAAATATACGACAACAGAATATTCCTCTCTCTCTAAAAAAACTGTCTAGGTTTCTTAAATCATGAAATTGGTTAAAGAAAATTTTATAACAACTTTTTTTCATGCTCAAAAACACATTTACTATGGCTGTAAACTTTCTTGTTATGCAATTGAGTTTCTACATAAAATGTCTGAAAATATTTTAAAAGTATATTTTTAACTAAAAAAAAAGTCTTATTTGGAATTATATCATTTTTGTTTGTTTGTTTAGCTTTCTTAGCCTTCAATGAATATCAATACAAACAATGAGCCTTAGCCTTCATCAATGCAAACAATGAAACAAGATTTCAGACGTCCAGAAGTAATGATTGTGATTGTGCATGTATCGCATTGTATATTATGATGGTGCAAGCATAAATTCTAGTTGTGTACCTTAAACTGAAATCCTAGGGAAAGATGAATAAGGACATACAGAATGCAATAATCAAGCAGTTTCTTATCTATTCAAGGAATAAATGGACCATTGCACCTGAAAGCAGAATAGTTGTGGCAGAATCGTGATTCTTCTGGAAATACAATGACATGCTGTCTTTTATCCATGTCCAGTATTCAAAGTACCATTGCAGCTGCATACCCCGTAATTTACATTCGAGAGTAATCGCAAATATTTCAAATTCCTCTCCGTGGCTTACGGGTCGGTTGATACAAGTTGAGATACAATGTGCAATATATTCTACTTCTAGCTCTAGGATTCTTGACATAGCAGTTGAATAGTGGTCTAAATAAATTTTCAGCTCATGGAAACATATGAAATAGAAGGTTGTTTCATGGAACCCCTAGCGCTAGAAACTATTTTGGGGAACCCTATCTCACACAAATTCTTAGAAGAATATATCTTTAAATAATCTGGAAATACAAGTCATGCAAATCTTTTATCCACGTCCAGTATTCAAAGTACCATTGCAGATGCATACCCCATAATTGTACAATCGATGCTATAATCGCGAATATTTCACATTCCTTTCCATGACTTACGGGTCGATTGATACAAGTTGAGATACAATGTGCAATATATTCTACTTCTAGCTCTGGGATTCTTGACATAGCAGTTGAATAGTGGTCTTCAAAATTTTCAGCTCATGGAACACCTAGAAGTAGGTCTTTTCGTGGAACCCCTAGAACTAGAAAGTATTTTCGTGGAACCCTATTCCACACAAACCCTTAGAAGAATATATCTTAAAATAATATTTAAAGTAGATCAACAATAGCCCCCAATGAAAAAGCAATTCAAAAAATATTGCATTTAACATTAAAACATTTTAATCTATTTTTAATATAATTTACTCATTACTAATATTAATCTGTTAACCAAATGTCAACTACCCATGCATTATGTTTAGTAACTGGGATATGTGCTTGAATTTTTTTATTCAAACTGTCGAAGTCTAGGTCTAATGAGAATAGCTGCAATCGCATTACATACTCCGAGTTTCATTTGTTTCTATATTTTGTTTTTGTAGCCACTCATGCAGAGAAATATTTCTCACGTATGCATTCCTCTAAATGGCATTAAAACGTTTAAAGCTGTTCGAAAAAAATATCGTGTATTTCATTACAGAGGTTTGTTTGCAGGGCTGTGTGTTTTGATTTGTTTAGGACCTTTTCTTGCTTAAATTGAGATTTTTAACATATAATCTGTTGTTATGTTGTAGGTGTTTTTCCACAAATGTAAAAAAGTGCATTTTTCCTTTAGAAAACTATTGAGTTTTGGCAACACAATGTACTAATAAGCATAAAATTATCTCGCGGAACTCCAGATCGTAAGCAATAAAGTATTTCCAATCTAGTAATATATATATATATATATATATATATATATATATATATATATATATATATAAATGTGTATATAAATCAATTACAACCTCATAATCAATTAAAAAATTGAAAATATATGAATTTTATGATACTAAATCCCTTTTCAAAATATCAATGGCGAATATAGAAGATAAAATTCCAACGTTTTCAAACAAAATTAAAAAATTATAAAAAAAAAAAAATTATAAAATATTCAAGTGTAACCTGGGACTTAGGACCGATAAGTGGGGTTGAACTAGTTTGATGGCGTATATATGTATATATATAAAGAAAACGCACGCATTTAATATTATTTTATTATATAATAATAAAAGTTTAAAAACTAATGCAAAATTAAGTTATAATGTATGACAGCGCGTCTTAAACAGAGGGATGCACCCCTCTTGGGGGGCGCGACACTTCTACAAGGGGGGCGCGAGCACATTGAAAAGTCGAAAACAAAAGATTATTTAAAAAAATGATTAATTTACTTAGAGTAAACAAACAACATACATTCTGACATAATCAAAAATAAAATACATATTTACACTGATATACTACATTTATAAATGTATCGGTGCTAACACAATGTATTTTATAATTTAACAATACTAAATTAAGAACAAGTTTAATAATTACCAGTGACCCCATGGGATTGTCATATATAAAATTACATTCAAAAATTAACACTTATCTTGATTATTTGTACGGTTTATAATAAATCCCTTAACTGCCGATTAAAAGGTACTTGGTTCACTTCCCAATGCCAACCATTTTCCACTTAGGTGCGCGTATGTGATACATTCGGGAAACAATGAAGAAGCAAAAATAATCTGAAATAAGTAAATTCTTCGCAAACATTGTAAAGGTCTTCTTGTTGCATTAAAAAGCCTTCGGAATAATTTTATGAATAGCAGTGCACAGAACGGAAAGACCTATATATACGTACGAGGAAATTAACGCTTTGGCTGAGTGAGACGTTTATATACACCGGTGGCACTTATGAGGTTAAGGTCGTATCATATAGTGTTATCATCGTAGTATAGTATTATTGGATTCAATACATTCCTTTTTTTGTTGGAGGGGGCATGAAAATTATGATTAAATATTGGGTCGCGAACATTGAAACTTTGAGATGCACTAATGTACGGATAAAATTTTCAGTTTCTGAATGATAGAGATAAGCTTTAAACTCTTATGAGTATAAAAACGTTTAAGAGGACTTGGTACCCTAAAAATCACAAACCTATCGTTTTTTTTTATTTTCATTTAATCTTATTCTTTGCATTATTATCTTTCGATTGATATATGACTTGTGCATGTCGGAAAGTTAGAAGTTGAATAAAACTTCATTTGAAAACAAATTTGGCAATTCAGCCACACCCTCTTTTAGTAAAAAAAGCTAAAAAATGCGTTATGATAAAAAAAATCTATTTTATAAATAGAAATAATAACTATAAAAAAGAACGTGTAGTATTAAAAGCAGAATATTTCCGAGGCAATACAATAATGTAATTTTTCTTCCTTGTGAAATGTGTGCATGTAAAATTTTTAAATTAAGGCATTTTAAATTAATAATTTTATAATTTCAGTTCTTCTTCCAGATATATTTTTCATACAAATGTAATACTTTAATATTATAAGAAGAAAAACAGCTAAAATTTCAGTCGTGACAGAAAAAAAAATGTTTTTTAACATTTTTCTTGAATTTTCATGGGCAATTAGTACTCTCTAAAAGTTGATCATTTATAAAAATGTGTGGGTTGAAAACATATGAAAATGCAATTATTTCAAAGAAAAACGTATAACTAATATCTGAAAGTGGTATTTTAACTTTAATTAACCTTATAATAATTATTTTTTCAGAATTATAAACGTTAAACCTGTTTTTCTCAGTTTGTGTTTTTCGAAACCTTAGTGCATTCAAAATGCTACTCCTTCGACAATTATTTACCAATCACTTCAATTTTTTTCCTGCGTGTTAAAAATAAAGCATGTAATAAAATTAGGGATCCGTTTTGCTATAAACTGAATACTTTTTTAAAAAAATAAAATGTAAGACATGTTGGCTTTTTTTTTCGTTGATTTTTAGCCTGTATATCAACATTTTATTTTTTTTTCTCGAAAACGAATGAAGTTATTCTAAAATCGATCCCTAAAGTTGTTAAGAACATCCATAAGAATATTATAAAAATTTTCAGGTCAAAAAATTAATTTTTACAAAAAGAGTAGGATTTTAAAAATTTTCCCAATTTTCTTCAAAAAATTTAAATTTTTAAAATTGTGTAAATAATATATGAAAATTTTCATCTGGTAACATTTTCTTGAATAGAAACATTGTATAAAATGTTAAAATATAATTTTTAAATACGTAAATAAAGAAGTTTGCTCAAAGGGTGCCAAGTCCCCTTAAGGAATGTGAATCCATTTTACATACATATTTATAAGTATATTTTCGATTTTATTATTGTGACTCGTGGAACCCCAGGGTTCCGTGGAACACAGTTTGAAGACCACTGTGTTATTGTTCCCCTACCTGGGTCCTAGGTATTATGGCCAAGTTTATCTATTCCTTACAGCCATTTGATCCGAATGCTAACGATTTCCTAGTTGTATCACTGAAGCTTTATTTCACTTTACATTGAGCACCAATCTATCCTGAAAATAAAAGGGCAATTTATATAAACTACTTTTTTTCTAAGTCAAAAGTAGAAATGAGTTATATTGATTTCCATATTCTTTGAACAGTTTCACTAATTCTTCGCTTCTTAATCTTTTATCTACCGCATTTTGATTTACTGCAGCGTTTCTCAAACTGTGGGGGTGCACCACCCCTAAGGGGAAATGATAACGCTGCAAGGGGGCGCGAGCATATTAAAAAGTTGAGAACAAAAGATTATTTTTTGTAAAAAAAAGTATTAATTTACTGAAAGTAAACAAACGATAATACACTCTGACATAATAACAAAATGTAATGCACATTAACGCCGATATTATACATTTATGAGTGTATCAGTGCTGCACAATGTATTTGATCATTAATTTAACAATACTAAGTTAAGAACAAGGTTAATAACTACCCTTGACCCCCCATGGGCTTGTCATGAATACAATTATACACAAAATTCAGCACTTATCTTCATAAATTGAACGGTTTATAATTAATCCATTAACTGCTGATTTAAAGTTACGGGATTTACTTTCAAATGAAACAGTTTTCCATGTAGGCCTGCATATGTGGTGTATTTGGAAGGGGGAGAAAAGGAATAAATACGTCCTCTGAAATAAGTAAATCCTTCGCAGAAACCTGATAAGGTCATTTTATTGCATTTCAAAGCCTTCGGAATAGTTTTATGTGGACAGCAGTGTATAGAAAATATATTTCAAAGAGACGTATATATGTATGTCCTGGGCAATTAACGCACTGGCTGAGTGAGTCGTTTATAGACGCTGGAGGAACTTAAGGTATCCGACTACCCTAAAACCATGATTTTTTTCAAAAATTGGCAAAAGTTTTATGATTTTATTTTATAGACCATTTTATTAACTTAATAACAATACCAAGTACTTTATTTTCCCTCCACTAGAACAAAAACTACAAGCGTTTTAGTAAAAGCAAATGCCATAACTTTACACAAGATGTCAAACTTTAAAATGCGTTTTACGCGAAACGTGTTTTTTTCGAAAAACTCAAACGGGGACCGCGATTGCTCAAAAAGTTTTGAAAATAATTAGCTGAAATTTTTTGCTTATGTTCTGCATAACAGTAGAAGTGTTTTGATCTTCAGATTTATCAATAACTGTTTTATTTCAAAATTTGCAGCTCTTTATGTGAATATAGTCAATGTTTCTTTAAGCAATTTCGTATAATGACTTAGATAAAGGGCTCTAGTTTTTGTAAAAATTAAAATATTTCTTATCGTGAAGATCACTTCAAACAGGAATAACAAAGTAACACATCAAAATTGAAAAATTGAGAATTTGTTCATGAAATCTTTGTAGAGAGCGGGCCCCGTTTATGTAATTTTTCGTACATTTTTACTAGTTTTTTCCCATTTTAAAAATAATAATTTTTTTTTTCTTTTTACCAATTTTAGGATTTTTTTCCTTAAAATATACTATATAAATATAAAAATCACAAAAAGATCTCCATATTTCCTTTTTTTCAAAAAAAAGTTGTCGCAAGTAGTCGGATACCTTAAGAGGCTTAAGTCGTATTGTAGCTTTGCGTCAAGGTTTATTATTATTATAGAACTCAATACATTATTATTGTATGGAAAAAGGGGAGGGGCGATGAAAATTACGATTGAATTTTAAGTCGCAAATATTGAAAGTTTGAGAAGCACTGATTTATTGCAATTATTTTCGTGAATTTTTTTTTTGAGTCACTACATTAAAAATAAAGGAATAGGCATGAAAAAAAATACTTAACTTTGGAAAATTTAATCCGTTAGAGCTAATTAATTAAATTGGTACTTTAAAGCAGTGCTCCGCAACCTTTTTATCGCTGTGGACCGGTCAGCGTTTGATAATTTTACTACGGCGTGCTGAGAGTGGGACACGTTGATTGTTTATATTTTAGATTGTTTTGATTTAACAATTTTAAATTAGTTATATTTAAATATGCCTTCAGAATAAAATATAGTTACACCAAAAATGAATAAAAGGGATTTAACGTGGATTTTAAAGTGATTTCAATGGAAAGTTAAGCAAATCTCCGAGAGAAATGCACCACTTTAAATAAAATGGCAATAGTTTAATGCTCTTTAGGTGGCCCGGCACCATTTGATCCTTGGACCGGGGGTTGCGGATCACTGCTTTAAAATACCGTCAGTACACCGAGATTTGAAATATTATCACAATACAAAATGACCGTATTCCTCTTTTAACGGAGCTTAAGCTCTTAAAAATGCTAAATAATCAGAGAGCACTAATATTTTTGAGCACAAAATATTTATTTTTAAGATAATAAAATTTTTTAAATGAAATTACTTTCTTTTTACTTATATAGACAGGATTTACACATAACCTTAATTTGATATTCAAAGAAACAGTTTTTCTTTTCGTTAATGCACAAAAATCCATTACACGTTGTGGATGTTGATTGAGGTTCTGATTGAATGTTTCTGCATCCTCTGGTAGGAAATACCGTATTTTATGAACATTAACTATTGATACCCTGGGTCTTGTCCAGTCTCTTAAGAATCAAACGAAAACTCCTGCAGATTATTAGCTGGGACTTTTTCACCAGAAGAATCCCCTGTAAGTGTATTACTGCTTTCAGATGGTAGGCCCTATAATAAATCCAAAACATCTTGAAGGCCAACTTCTTCTTTCTAGACAATTCTAAAAAGAGGGGAAAAATTTTAGCACCTTGAAAACCTCCCGTTTTTGTTAAATCTCAGTGTAACACACAAAGAACTAAAAATGTTAATTTTTGAATAAAGAATATATTTCATTTAATTGTGTGCAAACAGAAATCCTAGATTCAAATTTCAAAATTGTTTGAAAATTTTGAAAAACAATACAAAGGTAAAATAAATATTTTATACTAAAAAGAAATGCAAATAAAGCACAAATCTATTACACTTTAGTAATGAAGCTGCAATAAAATGAAAAACAATAATTAACTACATGGACGAAAATTAATATTACGCTCTTTTTCTAACATCTAACGTAATGGACCTAACATAGGACGTCTTTATATAGGAACCACAAAGTTATTTAACTATAAAATGAATTATTACGTTGTTCACTTAAAATAATTAGCCAAAACGAATTCTTGGGTCTTAACTAACATAAAAAAATAAGACACTTACCTTTTGACTTGAAATACTTTTGAGGAACAAAAATGACAATCTTGGCAATCCGATCAAAAGGGTAGCTGTAAATGCAACTTTAGTTTCAACCCGGCACTTCTCGCGCAGGTTATGTCATACCCACCATCTAACTTTTTTCCACGTTCCTTCTAAACCTTTTTTTCAAAATGGAGGGTTTCTCGAGTAGCTGACTTTAAAGTCATACCCTTTCAGATGCCTTAGCTTGTAGGCAAATTCCAAATATGTACTTTGGGATAACGTTTCTTCTGCGCGTGAATCGCCGTTACAGTTCTGAATGAATGAACACGTTTTAAATCTTCCTTACGATGTGGTGTATTATTATGGTTATGATGAAGAAATGTGATATTTAAGTAACTTAAAAGATACGCTATTTAATAGATATAGTACAATGGTATTTTCGGTTGAAGAAAAGGAAGAATTAAATGATGAAGAGTGTAATGGCAATTATGATTTCTTCACCGAAATCGATCCAAATTCAGAAGAAGGAGACACTGTTGAAAGTAATAATTTTATATGTAGAGACACAAAAACATTTGACAATATCGTAATTTAAGAAGAGACAACTGGTACACATCTTATCCACTTTCAAGATGAACTTTAGAAAAAAAAAATATTACTGGAACAATAAGAGAAAATGAAGAAAAAAAAAAATTCCAAAATTTTTGAATTTAAAGAACACATAAGTTTACTCCTATATGTTTAGATTTTAAGAAGATACAGATTCAAAAAAAAAAATAAATAAGATCCAGTGAAAACATCGCATTCACTCACCACGTGATTAAAGGAGTGTATAAACAATGTATTGAATGTCCTTATAAAAAGAAAAGAAAAACTAAATTTACATGTGAAAAATGTAATAAACATATTGTATTTCCTAATCTTCTTCCTTTTTAAATTTTTCATACAAATTTTACGGTAAAAACATAACGTAAAATTCGTTGGGTATGAGAAACCATGCGCGAGAGCTTTCGTTCGTTTTTTTTACGTGAGTGATGCCAGGCTAAAGCTATTTGTCTTTCCCACTAAATTAATCATATATATATATATACATAGAACACGTGCTGAAATTAATTCTGGAAGAGAGGCATTAAAAGAAGTGCTAAGTAATATCAGAATTATTAGAAAAAATTGTTAATGTTTTCGATTTGTTTTAATATGTTGCTGGGAAACATAGGTCTGATAAACTTATAACGGAATATGTTTAATTAATAAATATCTAAAATATTAATAAAATTAGAGTTGTGTGAGCCACAATAATCCTACAAAAAAGGATCTTTTCTAAGTTGTCAGTAATAAACGAAAATTATATAGACATTTGTATTAATGTATAGGAAAGGAGGTGGTACTTAAAAATATTTATTAATTGAGCTTGAGTCGGATATTAATTTTTATACACACAACATTCCTTACGTTTTCCTATAATTTGCAAAAAAAGTACTTTTCCTGGTATTCTTTCCTTCCTCTGATAAAAAATTTCATGAAGAAAATTGGTTTAGTATCTTTTTCAAGTTTATATAATTTCTTACTGTCATCTTCGCTACATTTATTTTTCAATGCTTCTGTATGATGTATGCTTTATTCAGCATTAATTGTAATTCGTTCTATTCTTGACTAATAAGTCTCATGAAAAAGAGAGTTAAATTCTGTTTTTATATGATCGGAGAATACCCTTTATGATGAAACACATATTTTTAAAAAAAAACATTCAGTGCAGTAATAACCCGAACTTGCGTGATATGTGATACAGTGATAGCCGCGTAAGTCAAATTCGTGTAAGTCGGTGTATGATTTCGCATATAAATACAAATAATTTATTTTTAGTTGAGGTCGGAGACGAAAGAAGATAATAATTAGCAAAAATATATATATATATTTAATAAAATTTGGGTAACAAATACAAAATAAGAAGCTGACGTTATTTTTATGTAGAAGGTTTCATAAAATCTAACAAAGTAGTCTGTAGGACCAAACGTTTTTATTCAGTCGCAAAATTCCCTCGAAGCGTGTTAATAATTTTGTTATTCCTTATTTTGGAAAAATACGCTCATTGTTGGAATCTGTACTTTTTAAAATTTGCAAACTCATTTCAATTAAATTGCGGCCATCTGTCAAATTCCCAACCAACATTCAATAATGGAGAGAGAACTAAAGACTCTTCAATTACTTAAGGCCGTATCACACGCAGACTTATTCCAAGCAATTTTTCCTCCTACTGAGGGTGAAGGGTTGCCGTAAACAAAACGACATGCTCTGACGTCAACCGCGCACTTTCACCACATTGAAATGTTACTCGCCGATTTTTCTCCTTCGGAAACAACCATACATTATTTTCTTATACCGCTCGAGCTTACAGGATTCCTATTGGCTGGAATTCCAAGCAATTTTTTATTCGGGCAATTTCTTGAGCTCACTAGCAAGAAATTGCTCTAAAGCGGTTGCTATGGCAACTGAGTAAAAATTGCTCGAATTGGACGAAAAATTGCTTGAAATGTATACTTGTGATACGACCTTTACTCCTGCTCATGCATTTCTATGCGTTCATCGTCAGCATCTGATTATAGAAATCCAGTAGTTTTTGAACGTCGTTATTATCCACTTTTAAATTTATTTGTATACCAAAATCGACATATTCTTCAATCTCATTACAAATTTTACCATTTTTTCCCCCTCAAACAAAACACGAATTATCGAGATTTGAAAATCGCGTAACTGTGGGCTTGTGTAAGTAAGGGCAGCGTAAGTCGAGATATTAGTGTACTTATTTTTGCTATGATATATTACGTATTATTACTTTTGAGAAGTCACCGGCTGGGTAACGCGGTTGGTTTATTAACCGGATTGTGACTGCTTCTTGGATTGTGTTTGTAATATTCGCGCATTTTTGGTCTTTCTTCCACTGTTTTAGTCTCTAGGTCAAAATATTTGTTTCGCTCAGTTGCTTTCTTAGTTTTTTTTTTTTTACCTTAAGATGACACAGTACGATTCAAATGACAAAAATCGGTCAAAAAATCAAATGTAATTTTTTTAGGCAAAATTATTTTTATACACTTTTCTAGAACCTCACAAAATATGAAAGCTCTAAACTTAAAAAACGCAGTATTATGATAGCTTTTACTTTCGCTTTTATTCACATTTCTATGGCAAATCAAAACTTTAAACTGACTTATCTCAAAAAGGTAAAATAGCCAGTCTTCTTTGCCTTCATTTAAAATGCAAAGGCTTTTTTTCTATTGTGCCTAATGCTTTGATTTTTTTTGTCTATTGTTAATAGTGAATATGTAACAAAATTTGGTATGCATTTTTAAATCAAAAAGCAATACTTATTTTTTAAAAATAATTCAACTCAGAGTTTATACATTTTTTAAGAAATTTTCAATAAGCATTCATAAAAAGAAATATTGTACGAATACTAATCATTTTATCGCAAAACACATACCAACTTTTGTTACATAGTTTGACGTATTTTTAAATCAAATTTCACATGCATGTTCGTAAATTTTTGTAGGAGTAGCAGTTTCAAATAATTGCACACATTTTAAGATTTTCATTAAAAAATTAAATGGCTAGATTTTTATGAAATGCTGAGGAAAAAACTTTTTTACATAGTATAAACCAACAGGATGCAACCAAAAAATTGTGGAAATCCTTAAATTAAAATTTTTTGCGTAAATCGTAGCATGTTCCATTAAAGGGATCTTCTTTCGTATGCTTCATCATTTAAGTCCCAGAAGGATTTTTTTTCCCGAGTTCTTTATTTTTTTTATCCAAGCATTCTGGGACTTCACCCATTTTGACTGTGTAAAGGTCGTATCACAAGTATACATTTTTTTTCGTCCAATTCGAGCAATTTTTACTCAGTTGCCATAGCAACCGCTTTAGAGCAATTTCTTGCTAGTGAGCTCAAGAAATTGCCCGGAATAAAAATTGCTTGGAATTCCAGCCAATAGGAATCCTGTAAGCTCGAGCGGTATAAGAAAATAATGTATGGTTGTTTCCGAAGGAGAAAAAATCGGCGAGTAACATTTCAATGTGGTGAAAGTGCGCGGTTGACGTCAGAGCATGTCGTTTTGTTTACGGCAACCCTTCACCCTCAGTAGGAGGAAAAATTGCTTGGAATAAGTCTGCGTGTGATACGGCCTTAAGACCTTTTTTTTTCTGAAACTGTTTTATACTTTTTATTGCTTGTTTTACCGATTTGGATTTTCTATTTTGCGCACATAAATGTGTGCTTAAAAAGTGCTTAAATTGTAGCAACTGAAGCGAAAATTTTATTGTTACTGAGAAAATATAAGATTCAGGTAAAAACTTATTACTTGTAGTGGCCTTTATAAGAAGATAAAAATAAACTTTCTTCCTTGAAGAAAAATAAAATTAAAACTTAACAAAGGGCAGCATATGCAAGCTATTTCATATGTGTGTGTGTGGATCTTCTTTTTCTTATGAGGCATGGAGGTAAGAAAAAATTCATTTAATGCTGACAATAAAAAGAAAAAAAAACAATGATAAAAAAATTAATGAAAAAGTGAAAAAGTATAAGAACAGGAGACAAAATCCCAACAATAGAGTTTAAACTTTTAGCATAAAATTAGCTTTTTTTTAATTTAATAGCGCTGCAAGTTTTCAATTGTATAAAATAATTCTGAAATTAGTTTAAGAAGAGAGCTAATGTTGTCATTTATAATAAATATCAGTCATGTATGATTTGAATACTTTTTTCTTATTACAAAAATTACAATATTCAACTTTTAAATATTCTTACGATATCAGGCTTGCATATAAAAGAAAATATTTACAAATGTCAGGGAAATAATAATACTTTATTTTAAACAAGCATTAGATAAAAAAAAATGTTATGCACAAAAAATACAAAAAAAAAAATTATAATTTTACAATTATTTTAATACACAAAACTTTTTGCTTACATTAAAGGATGCATTACAGTTTCTGGTAAAAAGAAAACTAACCCAGGAGTTGGGGGATTGGCTGAATAATTCGATAGCAATTTGTAAAAGCTTAGGTTTAATAACATTCAAAGTTTTCTTTATATCCGAGAAAGTTTCAACGTCCAAAATCGTCTCTAATGAAATATTCTCCATGACGCAAGAAAAACGCGAAAAGGCCTTTTTTTCACTTCCTTCACCAATTTACCTAAAAATTGCTCAATGCGATCGAGTTTCCTTGCGGTTTTGGAGCACTACTTCAAAGAATCATTGGAAGAAGCCTCTTCAGAATTTCTTCGAAAATTGGTCATGTTTCCATGAAAAAGTTAAGGTTGATTTGCTGTATTTCTTCTTCAGTTTGCTGAGAGATAGCAACACCAATCGTGATCATAAGGTTACTTCTAATCAAATCGAAGGTAGCGGGTCCGTAAGCATACTTGGCCATCCAGGCCATTTGCTGCAATAGATTCATGGTTCGGGGATCTTCCATCTTGTCATCGACATTTGGAAGGACCAATTTGTTGAAAAAGGGATCTTGTCCACCAGTCACGGCAGTGGCAATGACTTTAAAAGCTCCTTTCACAGCGGGATCTACAAGAGGCGAGATAATTTGATGAATACACTGTTCTGAGCCAGCACTTCTCTTCGATCGAGTTTTGCTCATGCTATCAAAAAGAAACCTTACAAGCTTTAGATAGGGGTTTAGATCTTCATTAATATATTGTGCAATGTCATAGAAGAATAAAACGTTGAGGTGAGTAAAATTTGACAGTTCCCAAGAATGTTAAAGTTTTCTGAAAACACTTTCAGCAAGATTCTTTGAATAATCGTTTGCTTTTTCCACCCTTTTCAAAGATATCTTGTTAAACATAGGTAAAATGTCATACTTCATCGAAATTATAATTGGATTGTTTTTGGTATTAATTGAACGATGTACAGAAGGAGCAATTTCTAGCAATACTTCCATAGTAGCAGGTTCCGTAGTTTCAGTGAAATTCAAGGCACCCTGTAACAGTTGGTCATTAAAAATAGAATGAATAGTAACGTCAGAACTCTTTTGCTTTTGAAGTATGTCCTCCTCACACGTAGAAATGTCATGGCAAGGTTTGAAAGTTAGATCAAAACATGATCCCTTCGGGCAAAGGATAGTCAGAATACTTGGTTTACTAACCTATTAAGGAAGAAAAAAGTACGGAATTAATTATAGATTTAACAAACGATATTTTGAAAACAAATTAATATAAAATAACTTTTTGAATAATGAATAATATAAAAACAACTATTTAAAAAAGATAGAGAAAAATCTAATACATTAATTTTAAAACAAAAAAAAATTGTAGTGCAGATATTTTCCTAAAATATTGAGCAATGTTAATAAGAAATCTCTAGAAAGAAGAGTTAAGTACTTCATTTCATACCTAATACTATTAACAAATATGTTTTAATATGTATAATAATATATATTTTATTATATATATAATAATATATATAATAATAAATGTTAGTATATATAATAATATATATATAATATATATATAATAATATATGTTAATATATATACTAATAATATGTTTTATCTTACGTTTTAATTGCTAAAATCGTTCTTGTCTTTATATATATATATATATATATATGACATGTTTCGAAGTCAGAATCAGACTTAATTTTTAAAAAGTAGCTTTATTCGATAAAATCTATACAAGCTCTGACGCTGAGCGGAGAGAGAAAAAGAACACCAGAGTGAAATCTAAGTGTTTTACCACTTAAAACACCAATGCGGTAAGTATCGCGGCTTTTAAGATTGTACTTGCAAGTTAATGCTGACATATGGGCTATTAAATCTATCGATTTGGAATTAGACATGTTTATTGGCTAGGCCATATGTTTGTATCTTTACCAAATTTACACTTTGAGAATTTTAATTTAATATTTTCTATTTCACAAATTTTAAAATTTTCCTCTAAATGTTTTGTATGTTCTTCAATTGATTCCGAAAATACTATTATATTGTCAAAGTAATTTAATGTGCAAATTTTTTTCGGTATTTATTTACAATCTGTCTAATAGCTCTTTGAAATATAGCTGGGGAATTTTTATATCTAAAATGCAAACGATTAAATTGAAAAAGACCCCAATTTTTGATGTAAATGCAAGTTTTTCAGATTCATTATCATCTAAATTAATGTGCCAATAACCACAACAGAGGTCGATCGTTGAGAAAAATTTTGCATGTGTTAATTTGTTTAAAACTGCATCTATTCGGGGAATTGGTTCTGCATCTAATTTTGTGATAACATTTAGCTCTCTGTAATCTATACATAATCGTGTACGAGCATTATACTCTTTTTTAAAAGCCAATGTTATAGGGGCAGCATAAGAACTATAAGATGGTTTAATCATTCCTGCTTTCAATGATGCATCTAGTTGCTTTTTTTTATTTCCGTATCATCTTTAAAAGATGTCCTATATGGTCGATTTGCAATGGGTAATTCTAAGGTAAGTACTATTTTAGGAGAATTACATTTTAATTCGCCCACATCAAACTTATTTTTAGCAAAGACATGTTTATATTTATCAATAATCACATTAATAATATCATAATCACTGTTAGGAATTAATTCTATATTAAACACGAATTATTAGTTTTCTTAGTGATAATTTTATTATTACTACATTTAAGAGTTTCATTTTCTTTAATATTTTTCTTAGATTCATAATTTTTAAAAAAATTTTTTCCTCTTTGAAAAATTTTATAGGCACTAAAATTAATATTTAATTCAAAAATTCTCAGTTTTATTAGAAATTATTAAATATTTGAGTTCTACATTTACTATGAGGAATTTCTCCTATTTTCAATTGTAAAGTAATTGCCTCACTCATCTTAATTTGTCCTTTGATGGTGGCAGTTTTTGTTTTGATATACTCCACATTGTTGTGTTTCTTGATTTGTGATATTATATTTTTTGGAATAATGTTGACACTCTCTTGATCCTGTATCCAAGAGTACTTCAACTTGTTTGAAGTTGATTCTTCCCTGGATGATCAAAAGTTCTCATGTTCGATGAGGTTGGAATACTGTATTATTGTCTTATGTTCTTTGACGGGGTTAGAAAGTTGGAGCATCCGGTCGCAAAACTGCTGGTCGCTGCGGCAATCGTTGGTTTCTCGGATACATGGTCGGTCGCTGAAGAGAAAAGGAGAAGTGATGATAAGAAGGTGATGGAAACTGAGGAGAGTATACATTGTATCTTGAACCGGTTATGGTATCCGAACGCGTTGAGATGGATCACTTCTAAAATTCCATCTTTCATACTGTTGTCTATGGTCAAATTGATTTGCATGATGAGGTATTTTTGTCATTGGATACTTTGGGTATATAACTTCATTCCTATTTAATTTGGATTTTTCTTGGATATCTAAAAGTTTCATTTTTTCCCTTCAGTTCGTTTATATTGCTGCAGCTTTGTAACTGTAATTCTATGGATCTATTTCCCTTTGATCCTTTTATGATGTAATATTTTTCAACATCTTCTTCCATGTTTATCCGGGATGCAATTTCTTTTATTCTGTAGAAATATTCTATGTGGGTCTCTTTTGATGTGTTTTCTGTTTTAGATAAATGAAGATGAATCTCAGCTGGAATGACTTGTGTTCTGAATTCACGTATTAAATTATTTTTCATTTCGTAAAAACTTTTAGGTATCGATTGTGATTTGATGTAAGTCTTCACAGCTCCATCTGCTAACTTGGTTATAAATAGGATTTTTTATTTCTCTGTTATATCGAAGGAATCCCACGTACTTTCAAAATTTCTAATGAATGTTTGGATAAGCATTTCCAGTTTTGGAAAAAAATCTGTAGATCTTCAAATCGAATATCATTTTTATAAGAGTTATAAGTTGTTTTAATTTTTCTTCATCTGCATCTAAATTCTCTTCTTGCTTAAATTTATTTTCGTTCTTTGCTTCCATTTTTGAAGTATAAATTTCTGAAATTTTGTTAGGAGAAGACGATGATTCTAGTTCTTTGGCGGTAAGAGTGATGTTCCGTCGGGGATTATTAGCGCGTTTCTTCTTTTTCCCAACCATTCCTTTTAATTCCGGCAACACGACATCTTTAGCAAAGACATGTAGAGCGCCGTCGGTGTTCCATCAAATTCTCCATATCAGTTTTTACGGTCGTTGGCGTTAGTTTTTATTTAAAATTTATTTTACTATTAAGATTAGTTTTTAGGGATCGAAATTTATTCGCAGATATTGAGAATCCTGCCGGGTTTAATTCTGACATATTTCAAAGTTAGGATCAGACTTAATTTTTAAAAAGTATCTTCATTCGATGAAATCTATACAAGCTCTGACGCTGAGCGGAGAGAAAAAAAAAGAACGCCAAAGTGAAATCTAAGTGTTTTACCACTTAAAACACCGATGCGGTAAGTATCGCGGCTTTTATGATTGTACTAGAAAGTTAATGCCGACATATGGGCTATTAAATCTAACGATTTGGAATTAGACATGTTTTTTGGCTAGGCCATGTGTTCGGAAGAAAGAAATGGGTGATTAGTTTGATACTGGAAGCTGAAATGAAAAAAAATATGAGTTAAGTGCTAGATAGGGAATTTAATTTTTAATCTAATTATATATATATATATTCGAATTTTTATAAATATATTTGATATATTTCTATCATATTACATTTGTGGAGTAGGTATAAAGTTTTGCAAGAGTATTATATAGAAATAATAAGGTGCCAACTTGAGTATTTATGATAATCAATTTAAAAAATACTAATTACTTTTCGTGTTAAAGGTTTTAACCATTGCAGATTTTAATTTAAGGAATTGAAACATTCTCGTATAAAAATATTCAATAAATGCATTATCAAAAACTTAAAAAAAAACTTTTTAAACGAAAGCTCATTTTAAAGGCTGTGAACTTAAATTTTGACACATGTATTCGCATATTACTTGTATTTGAAAAGACTGAAACTGTAGAATTAGTTTGGAAGATAAAATTCGGATTTAACGTTATATAAATGCAATAGAATATGTCAATACATGATGGAAAAGCTACTCTTCTTGATTTCTTAAAATCAATTGTATTACTTAATTTTCTTTTCTGGCTTAGAAAATACCCGAAAAAAAATAATAATTTACACAAACTTTAATTTTGCATTTCACATATTTTATGAAATGCGGTGAAATACTTGAAATTGAGAAATACAGTAGAATAATATTTTTTTTCTAGGTAGCTATAAATAATTAAAAATTTTCATATTTTTTTAAAAAAAATTCTGCAGATTTTTCAAATAATTTAGAAAACATTGTGATGAACTATTATTGCAAAAATACATAATGCACTTACATATGGATAAACATACGTTTTTTTTTCACGATTTCCTGCTATGCACACTTTTTAAAATACGAATTTTACAAAATGATCCTATGGTCATTTAAAATTCCTTTAGCTTTATAATATTGAAATTTATATTTGTAGTGTTTTATTATTTCTATTGTATGTTCTGAACTCAAACTTTTTCCAAATGAGAAACAAATATTCTTCCTTTTTTTATGTACATTCAAATTTCTCTTACCCGTTAATATAAGTTAAATAGGTATGCGGCATTGGCCTTTTCTTTTCGGAATTTTTGAAAATTTCACATTTACTGTTTAGTGTTTAGCAAATATAATTTTGATGTTATACATAGTTTATGATAATTATATTAAAATATTAAGTCTTTAACAAAGCCAAAAAAGTTTTAAAAAGCGAAAAAAAATGTATAATATCAATTCAAAAAACTAAGTTGTTTTTTATCATTTACGTAATAGAGAAAGATCAAGAGACAATAAGTTTTGTTTTCATCTGGTTTCCTGTTACGTTGAAAAAATAAATGATTTATAGAAATTTTGTTTTGTTTTTAATTTACAGGGTTTTACGCATAAATATCTATATTTTGGATTCACTTGTTTTTCTAAGGATCCGATATTCAGTGTAAATCAATGGATAAACTTATATTATTGAAGTATATTAAATAAAAGGAAAAAAAATGTTCAGCAACCTCCTTATATATTACTTACAATATATATATAAATATATATATTAATCCTTTTGGCCGATAGTTGAAACTAACCATATGAAATTTTCTTATTCCAAAGTTCGAGTTTGGAATCTTTCACAAAAGTATAATATTTCTTTATCACAGCTCGCTGCTAAAATTGCTCTAGAAATTCTTATTTAGTTTTAACAAGGGGAAGCAAGATTAAGGAAATTCATTTGGGGTCGAGACTTGGTGTAATAGTAGTACTCCTTTAGGGTGTTCAACCCTCAATGTAATTCCGCCGAATGGCCAGTCATTTCGGAGAAAAACGACTTCTAAATTCATGCTTAGCTTTTATAGAATTAATTTTCCATTTCCTCCAACGAGTCTTGATTTGTTTTTCGTCTGTTTACTATGCGCGATGTCAGGGTTCGATTAATCGATTAACTTTACTTTTTCAATTCATTTAATTATTTTTTAAAATTAAATAAAATTTTTTACCATAGGTTTATTAAATATTAAATAATATTTTATGTAATTATTTTGTATTTTATAAAGTAAAAAAATTACTTTTATTATATAAATATTAATATTAAATTTTATAAATATATTTTTATTGTAATAAGTAATATTTATTATAAAACATACAATAAATATTAAATGATATTTTACATAAAAAATTAGTTACAAATATTTTTCTAATGTGAAATGTTGTATACTATTAATAAAATATTATATACAATGTAAAATAATTTATAAAATATATCATCATTAAATTAATTATTTTATAATTAATATAATAAAAAATATGTCTTTTTTATATGTTAATAATTTAATTTTTTAATAATTAATATAATAAAAGTATGTCTTTTTTATATATTATTAATTTAATTATTGTATAATTTTATAATATGTTTAAGAACTTAGTTTTAAACAAATTTAAAAAATTTTAATAAATTTATTTAAATAACTTTAATAGAAAATTAGGAGTAATTTCATTACTAAATAATCCATTTAATAATAAATTATATTTTTATTAATAAATTATAATTTTAATAATAAATTATAATATAATAATAATAAATTATAATATAATTTTAATAATAAATTATAATAAATTATAATTTTAATATTAAATTAATGATAATTTTAATAATATATTTATAATAATTTTAATAATAAATTATTATTTCTTATTAATAATAATTATCTAATTAATTTTAATTTTCAATACTTTTTAATAATTTATATTAACAATAATTTTAAATAATTTTAATTAATATAATTTTAAATAATTTTAATTAATAACTATTTTAAATAATTTTAATTAATAATTATTTTAAATATTTTAGTTAATAATTATTTTAAACATTTTCAATAAATAATAACTTTGCTTAATAATTATTTTAAATATTTTTAATTAATAATAATTTTACTTATTAAATATTTTAAATATTATAATTAATAATTATTTTAAATATTTTTAATTTATAATAATTTTACTTAAGAACTATTTTAAATATTATAATTAATAATAATTTTAATTATTGATTATTTTAAATATTTTAATTAGTAATTATTTTTAATATTTTTAATTAATAATTATTATAATATTTTCAATTATTAATTAATTTAAATATTTTTAATTAATAATTATTTTAAATATTTTTAATAATAAATAACTTAAAAAATAAATTTCCTTAAGTTTCTTACTTTATAAAATACAAAATAATCACATAAAACATCATTTAATATTTAGTAAACCTTTCATAAATAAATTTATGTAATTTTAAAAATAATTAAATGAATTGAAAAAAAAAATTGATCGATAAATGGAACCCTAAACTCGCGTACAGCAAACAGACGATTTACAAATCAGGCTACGGACTCGCTGGAGGAAAAATAAAATTATATGTATAAATGCTTACTATGAATTTCGAAGGCTATTTTCACCGAATTAAATTGCCATTCGGTGGAATTACAATGAGGGTTGAGCACCCTAAAGTAGTACTACTATTAAACTAAGTCTCGACCCCAAATGAATTTCCTTAGTCATGCTCTCCCTTTGCAAGACCAATAGTTTTGCTGATGAAAAAAACAATTGAGTTGAAATTTCTAATGTAAAAAATTAAATACGTCTTATATACTTATAAAAATATAAATATTCATGTACTTGCTTCCAAAGCCAAGATATATTTTGATGCTAAAGAGAAAACAAAAATTCAAATGATTTATGAATACAACTATATATAACTTACTTTGTATTTAGTTAGTTTTACTACAGCAAGAAGAAAAGCTCTTTCAATCGGTACAAAACGCCCATGTACTGTTGATAAACAAAGTAAGAAAGCCACAATGCTGTACAAACGATACATTTTGGATCCTGAAATAAATAAAAATATTATTTAGCAGAAAAATGGAAATTGCATCGTGTCGGTTTTTATATTTTTTTTAATATTTAGCATACATAATTAAACAATAACAAAAAAAGTAAATTCTTGACCAAGTAGATCTTATTAACTTCATTAATTTGCTATTTCTTTTGCAGAATTTAAAACTTAAATGCAATTACTTTTGTAATTTCTCTAATTTTTTAATCTTTATACACTCATGTTTATAAATTAAGGATAATTCAGAATCACACAGAAATCGAACTCTAAAAAATAAACTTCACCTGTAGAATTATCATACACATTTTGAAGAAGAATATGCAAATTACAGAAAACCACCAGATGGCGTCAATAGTACGTCACAATAATGAGAGTGTAAGAAAGGAGTATATAAGGAACGGTGGCAAAGAAGTAAAATTGTTCACAAGCGCTTTAAAATCCTTTCAGTGCAATAACCGCATAGTTATGGCACAAGGAAACTTTTGGATGATTTTTTACGTGGTAGAATTATTGGACGACTGGAATGTGGACGTACCCAGCTGGAAGTATCCGAGGAACTTGGAATCACCTAGAGTTTCATCTCCAGGCTGTGGCAACAATTCCAAAATGATGGTAATGTGAGTATATGTTACAGCACAGGTCACCCCCGAGTTACAAAGCCGAATGAGGACCGGTATTTGGCAGTTACTGCAAAAAACAGACGAAGCACAGCATCAGACCTGTCTCGTCAGCTCTCTTCAGCTACCGGTACAACAGTTTCAAGGCAGATCGTGTACAGACGCGTAGGGCACATTGGTCTATATGGTCGTAGGCCTGTCAGATGTGTTCCACTTACCGCAACTTACTGTCGCCTGCCATTAACTTGGAGTAGAGAGCATGCATTGTGGACACCAGAACAGTGGTCTTGTGTGATGTTTTCCGACGAGTCCAGGATTAGTTTACAATTTGATTCTCATCGGACTTTAATATGGAGAGCGCCAGGCACCCGTTACCACCAAGAGAACACCATTGAAAACCGTTACGGTGGTGCAGGATGGCTTGTTTGGTGAGGAAATATTCTTGGTTGCAGAACTGACCTGCATGTTCAGAGTTTAACGATGGCAGGCTACATCTATCGGGATGTTATTCTGGAACAACATGTACGTTTATTTCGGGGCGCCATGGGTGCTGAATTTCTGTTTATGGATGACAACGCCCGTCCTCACCGTGTAAACGAATGCATTCAATAGGAGGATATTACCCGTATGGATTTGCCAGCATACTCACCAAACTTGAATCCAATAGAGCATGTGTAGGATATGTTTGGCTGAGGGATTGCAGCCCGTCAACCCCCTCCCACCTGTCTACCGGAACTTCGGAGGGCATTGCTTGATGAGTGGTGTAATATTCCCCAAGATCAGATAGATAATTTGATACTCAGCATGCCTAGGCATTGTAAGGCCTGTATTGCATCGTCCGGGAAACATATTTCGTATTAACCATCATACTAACCATATTATACTGTTTTTTGTAAATAGGTTTTTTTTTTAAATTTGCTCCAGGGAGTAAAAATCGCAATTTTTTTAATTGTGTCAAACATATAGCACCTTTTTTGCTCTCTACCTTTTGTTTAATAAATAGACTTTACAAATAAGTCAAATTTGTTTTGCTTCTGCCTCTTTCTTTGCCTGAACTTCATTATCCTTAATTTATAGACATGAGAGTATATAGAGTCTACACCAGTGGCTCACAGAAGGGGAGGGATGCCTTGGTTCCGGAACTCCTTCAAAGCCCTTGATTTTTTTCCGATTGATTATAATCCTATATATATATATATATATCGTACGTAAAATTTAATTCAGTATTTGTTATTAATAATTAATTAAATGAATTAATTGATTAATTAGGAGGAAAATATCAATGCCCGTACAACGTATGAGAATAAAGCAGTCACGACAAACTTTCAGTAGTCAGTCACTGAGAAAGCAAACTGCTTAAAGTGTTAAGCAAATGTCTTAGAATTAAAAAATTCTAAAAATCAATAATCAATCATATTAGTTGTGTTTGAAACAGTACTTATTCCAAATGTTCTTGAAAAGGTAATCTCATGCAAATTTGTTTGCTTGTTTCATATGTTTTTATTTTATAAAAAATCGAAAACTGTTAATAAGAAAGTAGTTGTTGAAAATTAAGTTTCATATATATATATATATATATATTTGTAAGATTATTAAGCTTGATAAGCATAAAACAATACATGAATTTGCTTACACATTGTTTTAAATATTATTTAAAAAATAAATGGCTTAATATATATTGCTGCTATATTAAAATTTAAATTATATTTTTACTTAGAATGAAATGTTACCATAAATTGCTTAGTAATATAATATGGTTCGGATACACTACTTTTGGAAATGACTTAATGTAAATCGGAGTAGACATTTTTTAATCCTTTACGAATTATAGAGACTTCTGATATTTATGTAGAACTTGGTTTAAATTCTTTATTCGGTGTACTGTGCTAGTGTACATTATGCTATCCTTATAAAGTCATCGTATTTCAGAAATATGAATTTTTCTTACAAATTGAAATTTACTTACTCTAGAAGGAATAATATAATTCTATATATATAAGTAGTAAATATGTTTATGTCATTTTCTTGCCCATCTAAGATCTTATATAATCGTAAATCTTTGATTAAAATTTAAAAATTGGCTTTCTGCTTAGGGGTCTCCGAGGTGTTCAATTTATCTAGACGTTTGAAAATATAAACGATTTTCAAACGGGTATAATTCTTTTAAATTTAAATTAAGTGATTCGAATCTTTTACATTCTATTTAAAAAAGAATGGGGCTTCAGAAAAGTATAAAATGTTTAAAATATAATAATATTTTTTAAAATCATAAGCATATGAAAATTTTATAATAAATGTTAAGTATTTTTTGCTTTGCGCACGCTATTTTCTAAAATATTAGCCTCTGATGTATAAAACTTTATAGAATTATACAATGCATCATACTTTTTAAACCCTACCTAATTTTAGTTTTATATATCTTTTGTATTTCAAAATTATTGTAAAACATTGCAATTTTTTAAATATTTTTTAAAAATGTATATTTTTTATTTATTAAAATATGTATGTTATTATTCTATTTATATAAAAGTAGCTACAAAGTATTAAGAATACATTTGTCTTTATAAATCATCTTATAGCTAGTAATTAAACCTACTCTTTTCGAAAATAGCATGCGCGACGTAAAACTTAATAAATATTTCTTATAGAAAATTTCTTATTTTCATATGCTTATAATTTTTAAAATTATGATTATATTTTAAATATTTTATACTTTTCTGAAGCCCCATTATTTTATAAGTAATGTGTAAAAGATTCGAATTATTTAACTTAAATATAAATAAATTATACCTGTTTGAAAATTGTTTATATTTTCAGACCCCTAGAGAAATTTAACACCCCTGTGACCCTTTAATAAATACGATAAAAAAGTTATTGGGTATATTAGACTATTAAAATTATATCGAAAATACTTCAGATATGTTTTAAATAATTTTGATAGAATAATGACATTATAGCAAAATACTTAATTTTACAATTCTACAATATCTATATATATAATGAAGGAATAAATCTTAATATATGAATCTTTCAATAAACTCTTTACACTTTTGTGCGTTAATTCATAAGAAACAGAAAAGAGTGTATTACATTAAAATGAGTTGAAAAGATTTGAATATTTCCGTTCGGACTACACTTCCCTAAATTAATTACAAAAATTTATTATTATTTACTAAAAAATTATTATAATTTATCATTATTTAAATTTATCATTATTTAGTATAAATAAAATTCATTATATTATATCAGTACTACAAATAAAAATAGTAACTCTTTTAAAGTATACAGGGAAAAATTTCCGCATCAAGGAGAAAAAATGAAATATATATATATATATATATATATATATATATATATATATATATATATATTATTAAATTAGAAATACCACTTACTTGAATTCAAAATATATTCAGATGGGGTGGATAATTCTATGAAGCTAGTTGTTCAGCTTGAAAGAGGCAGCTTGTCGAAATAAGTTGTACTGTATAATTGTCAAGGCTCTAGTACTCCTTATTTATACCCTACAAGGATAATAAGAAAGTGTACCTTATTGTGGCAAATTCCGAAATGAGATTATCTGAGCAAACAAGCAAATGTTTATGAAATAGCTCAAAACTAGATGATTGATTGATAGAATTTATGTAAGTAAATATGCACTTTTGGATTGGTTAGTTCTAAGGATTTTCTATGGACACAATAAAAGGCTTATGAGTTATCTTCGATTCGTCGTTGATAAAATTTGATGAATAAGTTATCACGCTTTTAAGATGTTGAGTAGTGTTGGCGTTTTACAATAGAGCCAAATGGAGGAATCATTATATAATCTAGAAATTGCGAATATTTTAAAAATATTTTATAGAAATATGTAAAATTAACGAATTCTTCTCTGTGCAAAATTAAGTAAAGGTCTTACAAACATAACTGAAATTAATAAAATTTTAATCCATTTAATTTTAATTATAAGTTATGTAGTTCAAATATCAGAAATTTAAGAATATGATACAATGACAATTCTATAATTAAATTGTGTGGTATTCTTATTCAAGATATGGGTACTCTCACGCTTTTTTGTTCATAAGCAATCAATAAGACAAATCATAATTTATTTCTTGTAAAAATCAGAAAATTAGCTACAAAATAATTATTCTTTTTTAATTTTTATGAATTAAATTTAAAAATGAATGATAGTATTTAAGAAGTCTCAGGAGAGGGAAGGGGGTTAACTTCGACTCGAAGGCTGAAAATATAAACAATTTTCAAATAGATGTAATCCTTTATATTAAAATTAAATAACTCAAATCGTTTACATAGTATTTATAAAGGAATAAGGTTTCAAAAAAGTGTAAATTGTTTAAAATATAATGATAATAATGTAAAAAAAATTATGAGCATATAAAAATGGGAAAATTTCTATAAAAAAATATTGATTAAGTTTTACGTTGCGCATCATATTTTCTAAAATAGTAGCTCTAATTACTAGCAATAAGTTAATTTATAGAGTTGAATGTGTCCTTATTACACCATAGCTATTTTTATATATATAAATAGATTAATAAATTATATTTAAAAAAAAACAAAAAAATTGCATTTAACTTTTTATTTGTTAATTTCAATACTTTTCAAATATTTTGAAATACAAAAGATATATATTAAAATTAGATAGCGTTTAAAGCGTTTTGCATGGTACATTTTATACAATTCTCTAAAGTGCTATGCATCAAAGGCTACTATTTTGGAAAATAGCATGCGCAATGTAAAATTTACGTAATATTTATTACCGAAATGTTTTTTAATTTCATATGCTTATAATTTCTTAAAATGTGATTATATTTTAAACATTTTGTACTTTTTTGAAACCTCATTCCTTCATAAATAATGTATAAAAGATTCGAATTATTTAATTTTAATTTCAAAGAATAACATCTATTTTAAAATTGTTTGTATTTCCACACACCCTACCTCCCGAGATAAAATTAGCACCCCTAAACCTCTTAAGTGTAAGTTGGGTACTAAAATATAAATGGCTCAGCAGATTAACTTATTGTGTGTGTTTATATATAATTACATTAATACTTTTAAAGTGACATTAAGTTCAAATAATGAAAACATTTATTTACCCTATGTTGTATTACTGCAGCGTTTCTCAAACTGAGGGGCGCCCCTCCCTTTGGGGGCGTGATAACTCTACAAGGGGGGGCGAGCTATATTGAAAGTGAAAAACAAAAGATTATTTTTTAAAAAAAAGTTACTAGTTTCCTGAAAGTAAACAAAAGAAAATACGTTCTGACTTATTTAATAAAAAATTGAATACACATTTACACTGATATAATACACTTAAAAAGTATCAGTACTGCATAATGTATTTCATAATGAATTTAACAATACTAAGTTAAGAATAAGTATAATAATTAACGACATGGTTGTGTCACTATAAAGAAATTAAAACTTATCTTGATAATTTCTGTGATTTATAATGAATCCCTTAACTGCCGACTAAAAGTTATGCGATTCGCTCCCCAATGCCCGATTTAACAGCTGTCAAGTGATTTATTCTCAGTTTGGTTTGGCAATTCATCAAAACGATCATCAAACAAGGCGTAGATTCGTCGAATGGGCCCGAAACGAGATTGCCGTTGTTCCCGATTTTCATAAGCGAATTTTGTTTAGTGATGAAGCGCACTTCTGGTTGAATGGCTACGTCAACAAACAAAACTGCCGCATTTGGAGTGAAGCTAATCCAAAAGTGTATGTCGAAACACCGTTACATCCAGAAAAACTGACTGTTTGGTGCGCTTTATGGGCTGGTGGAATCATTGGTCCGTACTTCTTCAAAAACGATGAAGGCCACAACGTTACAGTCAATGGTGATCGGTATAGAGCCAAGATTACTAGCGTTTTCATTCCTGAATTGAACAATCATGATGTCCAGGAGCTGTGGTTCCAACAAGACGGCGCAACATGTCACACAGCTCGTGCCACAATCGATTTATTGAAATACACGTTTGGTGACCGCCTAATTTCACGTTTTGGACCTGTGAATTGGCCTCCAAGATCTTGTGATTTAACACCGCTAGACTATTTTCTGTGCGGCTATGTAAAGTCATTTGTCTATGCGGATAAGCCACAAACGCTTGACCATTTGGAAGACAACATTCGCCGTGTTATTGCCGATATACGGCCACAAATGTTGGAAAAAGTCATCGAAAATTGGACGTCCAGATTGGACTACATCTGAACCAGCCTTGGCAGTCCTATGACAGAAATCATATTTAAAATGTAATGCCACAAGATTATCTTTCGAATAAAAAAATTCATGTCAATCGAATAATACATCGTTGTTTTATTGCAATTTAAGGTTCTATACCTCTAAAAAAACACCCCCTTTATATCTCTCTCTCTCTCTATATATGTAAGTGGGGGATAATTTTATACTTATCGTAAAATCCGGCGTATAACTAGCACCTATATTTTCAAGTTGTATTATTTAATTTTAAGGTACATTCACCGTATAACGCACTCCCCCTTTTTTTATGAAGAAACTGTATCTAGAATTACAACTCTTTTTGTCCATAAGGTGTTTCATTTCTTTTAAATAAGCAGTGTTTCGATACATGTAGAAGTCTAACTTTTTTTTTATTAATTCATGTCTTTTTATTTTTAAATTTATCTCTTTTATACCGGGCGTATAACGTGCACCCGTAAATTTCGATCTTATTTTTGTGTTAAAAGTTCTCGCTATACGGCGAATTTACGGTAGTTATATCCTACATTACCTTTTATTTCCTCTTTCAAGTTTTGTATAGGTGTTTCATTACTTTAGTCTTATGCTTCTTATCTTAATACTTTTATTCACGCTGATAAAAATCATAATTGTAAGTTACTGATAAGGAACATCATTAATTTTATCCTGATAACAGAGCATAAAGCCTTTTTATCCCCTGAAATTCTTGAAGATCATTTAAGCTGAGCTAAGGAAAATTTATCAAATAATCTATAGACAATTTACAATCTAATCCGTCCACATGTTATGAGAGGATTTTCACTCTCACGTATGTCCTTATCTTGTCGTTTTACAAAAAGGCGGCGACGTCTTTCTTTTTCTTCTTTGTCATGTAGATATCGTAGAGATAGATATGCAAATGGAATGTATTAGAATAAATACTTTTATCAGTAAATATTTCAGATGTGAGCGTATTTCACTATTTCTTTTATACTGCTTGAGTTCAGAAAGAAATCCCCATTCAAAGCATACGCAAATGCACGTGTACCTGTATGATAATTTTAACTATTACAGATAATGTAAAATATGCTAGTTTTCAGTTCGATAATAAATCCCTTTTCACATGGAGGAAAAATATGCTTAAATTAAATAAAAGATAACTCATTGAAAATATAGAATGCAGTTGAAATGCTGAGCAAACAGTAATTTTATTTAATAATATTTAGAACTCACAGAGACTTAGTACTTTTAATAATTCTGATTTCCACAGATTACTTGAATTTGATTGTAACAATACAAAGTAGAGACAATCAATAAACTTTATATAGAATTGATAAGCTGTAAGTTTTTAAATAATCTAAGAAATTTACAAATGTTATTCTTAAGTGGAATTTATTTACTATGATAGGAAATTTGTATCTAGTCGAAGAAAATATAATTAAACAAGCGGAATATTTGGGAAGAATTTTTTTTGAGCACTACTTTGTTGTAGAATCCGTGCTTTTTTCTTTGGACTTTCAAACTAAAATTTAAAAAAAAAAAATTGAAACGGTAGATAATAGACATAGATAAAAAAGCTTACTACCCATAAAATTCTATAACAAAGTTTAGAAATGAGAGCATAAAATATTTAATTTAATTGTGTTTTTTTTGTTTAAGTTATACTTTTGAAAGATATTAATAGTCTTATGCTAATGCAGCATCAGTACTATCACGTACAGTGAAAATCGTTTGCATGAAACTGATGAGGGAGGGGAACTGAAATATTTTTTCATGCTAAAGCAGTGCTCAAAGTTTCGATAGCTGCGACCCAATTTTTAGTCATAATTTTCTTCGCGCCCCCCCTCCCCATCCAAAAAAATAATGTATTGAATTCAATAATAATAATGTACTTCGACGTAAGACTTCAATACGAATTTAATAACTAACCGTACAATCTATCAAGATGAGTATTACATTTCTTATATATGTAATTTTATATATGACAAGCACATGGAGTCTCTGGTTATTGTTAAACTTGTTCTTAGCGTGGTATTGTTAAATTAATTACCAAACACAGTGTGCAATACCGATACATTTATAAATATATTACATCCGTGTAAATGCGTATTTTATTTATTATGTCATAATGTATTTTGTTTGTTTCCTTTCAATAAATTAATATTTTTAAATAATGTTTATTTTCGTTTCGATATGCTCGCGCCCCCCTCGATGGTTTATCAGGCCCTTGGGCAAATAAGCAAAAAATAAGCAAATCCACTGAAATATAGGTACATCCTTTTCAATTACTGTTTTTTTATTGTATTCCAAAGCCTTCAGAATATTAAAAGTGTCGTACTTTTGACAGACGTATATATACGTCCGGGAAAAGGAACGCTTTAGCTGAGCGAGACGTTTATATGCGCGGGTGGGACTTAAGAGATTTGAATCCTATTGTAGATTTAGCATCAAAGTATGGTATTATTGAATTCAATAAATTGTTACTGTAGGGAGGGGGGAGCGATGAAAATTATGTTTGAATATTGGGTCGCAAGTATTGAAAGTTTGAGAACCACTGTATTACTGTAGTGTTGTAACAAGCATTTTCACATTTTCAACTAGATATTTAATATTTTAACACTGCTCTTCTTCTACTTCTATTAACACAAGGCCTTCTCAAGGGACCTCTTACATTCCAATCTCTGTTTAGATATAGTTCTCTAATTTGTCACTCGTAAAATTTTAAAACTGCCCTCCACACATTCAGTCCATCCCGATTTTAAAACTTCAACTACAAAAACAAAGTAAAAAAAAACCAGACAATTCAAACGCATAATATGAAATGTGGCAGCAGATAATTTCCCTAGATATAGACTTCGACCACTTGTGTGAAAAAAAGCAAGCACATATTTCAGTTACTAAGTATAATTAATGGGTTGGGGCACTTGGATTATAAATTAATATTATTAATGGATAAAAAATTACATTATAATTTTTTATATTAAATGCAATTCTTTTATTTGCTTTCATATAAAGTACCAGAAAAATTGCTGGTCTACTTTAAATATTTTGAGATATATTCTTTTAAGTACGTGTGTGAAATGGGTTCAAGTTCTAGGGGTTCCGTGAGTTGAAAAAGTTTGAAGACCACCGATATAGAACGTAAAGATAAAAATGACAAGCCAATATTGCGTACCTTATTAAAAGATTTTTTCTCACAATAACGTCATTAATAACCATTTTTTTTTGGTGTAGTACTTAATTCTGTGAAGCTCTTAGTTTTTTTGAAGACATCTAATAGGGAATGTTGAGAATGATTTTCAATCATATGAAAACTTTATGTGATAAGAGAATTTTAAGCTGATAGATATATATGAAAAGGAAAAGAGTATTCATAAAACTTTCTATATAGGAAATATTTAAAAAACCAAAATATTTTAAAAGGACAGTCAAAATATATTATAATTAAGTTCCCACAGTCATCAGTTTCAATTTTTCCTTTTTTTATTAGCTTTAAATATATCGTAGAAGATATCTAAATCATTCCTGACAACCATTATGGTGACATGACAGCCGTAAGAGGTATTTAATTTCCAGGTGACTGTCACTACTAAAGTTTTAAGATATTTGTGTTTTTTCCTTAAATAATTTCTTAAATGTATAAAATTGTAATTCAGAGTATTTTATTACGAAATTGTACTTATAATTACAATATATTGTTCAAATATTTAAAGAAATATATATATTTGTTCATATTAAACACATTAGAGCTAGTTGCAAAACATTGCAAAGTGTTTTGAAAACATGTTTTTAACTGTCATAAAATTTTTTAACATTTTGGAAGCATTTATTAATTTATTTAATTATAGATTTATGTATATTATTTAGTGCAAGGTTCTACTTTATATAACCTTCTGGGAAATTCTTATGAATATAATTCAATAAATATATTTTAATGTCTAGAATAAGAAAGGTATTAATAAAACTGTTTCAATATCTCGTTTCATTTTTTTAGAAACTCTCTTCTGTTTTAGTTTTAATATTCATATAAAGAGTCAGAATACAAAATTAATTAAGGCATAAAACTATAATTGCATTTTTTTCAATAAATAGAACGAAAGGAATCAGGAACACTTTACACCATTGTAATTGAATTTTGAAAGAAATTCATTCAAGGAAAATCGGAAATTTTCGAAGAATTTCAATAGTTTTCACCTATTGATCTATTTTTATTGCATTTTAGATAATTTGAATAAATGAAAACTATCTTACAGTTAAGAAAGTTTCAATAATGAGAGAAAAATGAGAAAAAAATAAGTAATATAAAAATAATTTTTTAAGTCAATTTCTACTTATGTCGACAAAAAAAATTATTTTAGCTAATTTTTTAAGTAGTTACATATAATGTAAATATATATACATATGGCAGAATAACAATATTAATTGACAAAACAGAAAGTGATTTTCCATGAAATTTTCCATCTTCCTTTCCATATATCGTGTAATACTATTTTTTTGTTTCAATTTATTCATTAATTAAATTTAATTCTTCTAATAAAATAGCACAATAAAAAAGAAATCAAGTTCTCATAATTAAGCCAACCCAGGTGGGGTTCGAATATACGGACTTTGGTTGGAAGCCCAAAGCTCTATCCTTTGCGCCACAGGGACACAACGAACGGTTTTTCTTTTTATGTATGTTGTTGGACTACTGTTTTTATATCATTAATTAAATAGAATAAATGAATTGATATTTGAGAAAACTCTATTAAAATCAAGTATCATCCACTGCAAGCTTAAAAAAATGTATTTGAACTTGAATGGATGAATAAAAAATATTTTATAAGCGATTAAAAACTTGAACAAGATATATATATATATATATATATATATAGTATAATAAAAGTGAAGAATAACTAGAACCCACAGTGCTAAACAAGTAAGAAATTGGAATTCAGCAAACACAACAAAAGTAGATACAAAAGTCATAGGACTAAACTGGAGACCTATTATGATTTCTAAAGCTGTCTCTGAATTAGGCCAGCGAATTAGGGTTAGCAATGCTTTATGGATCCACCTTCCCCGTACAGCAGAAATTTTCGACATAATAGGAAGAAAAATACCCAAGCTGAAAAGTTAAGCCTAATACAGCACGTGGTTGTAGAACCTAACATAATCGTAATACATATCATATATACATATATATATATATATATATATATATATATATATATGGAGAGAGAGAACCAATATAGTAGGAATCGAAAAAAGTATATGCATACACATAAGCATACCTTTATAACTAACGCAAATAGTTGCATATATGTATATGTATCATGAATAGAAATTTATATTACACCTTCAATAGTTGATAGCCTCCTGACAATTAAGAATTCCTGGATGATAAAGTTATTTACAAGCACATTACATTGAACATTTAGAAATAATATATAATACCTAATCTGCATAATCAAAGTAAAATTAAAACGAGTATGAAGGTGCGTAAGTGTTCCAATGTAAACTTAACGATTATACAAATGATTTACCTTGTCTTATCTTTAATATTTACTAGAGAAAAACATATTATCTTTCTTACTCAACAAGATAAGGTGTCTGAGATTAAAGATATCCTAATAAGATTAGAAAGAAATTAGCCAGTGAAATAAGTTTTGAGGTAAGGTAACAGAAATGAGATAATATAATACATTAAATAAAAATAAAGAATTATAGACTACGAACTAAAAAACTAAACTTATTGACGCAACAGAGCATTAGAGGACAAACGAATTGTGCTCATCTCAGTTATAGTGACCTTGGGTGCTGAGGTGTGTCTGAAGCGAAGCCCCCAGGGATTACTTCCGAAGCAAAAGCTTGATATTTATAGGTAATTCTGGTTGGCTCATCCAGAGTGTAAATCAATCACTATGAAAATTTACACTTTGCCCCATCGGTCTTTCCAGAATTATTTCCCATGTGCTTTTCATGGTTTCGAATAATTAAAAAGTAAATCGGTGGTATTTTTTGTAAAAAAAGAACGCCCGCCTGCTGAGCACCCCTCCTCCATTCACACTTGTCTAAAAGACACTTTGATGACTACATCCCCACAACAAAGAAGAAACCTAATCCAACACGTCAGTGCTTTATTTGCTTCTGAAAGAGAGAAAGTAAAGAAAAAAAAAGGAAGAGAAATAGGGTTCTACTGTGTAGATAGCGATAGTATGCGCGGTACCATTTTCAAATTTATCACACATGATTAAATTTTGATTAATAATTTCATAATCATTAATGCAAATGCAAAAGATGTAAATGAAATTTGTTATTCAAGATAAAAGCTAGGTTTTATACGCGTTACATTTATAGTTAGTGAGAATCCTTGAAAGTCTTATGATTTCTGCTATATAAAAGAACCCCCTTCACAGATAAATTAATCATTTGTTTAAATAAGTTTTCCTACATTAATTTTTAGATATTTTTCTATGCGAATGGTGCTATTATGTGTAAAAAGATATGTATGTTTAAAAATATGCATAGAAAAAACTTACATATTTGATCCCCAAACCAGTAATAAAATGAGAGTGGTAGGGCTACTTGGATTGATTGAAAGACATTTGGAAGAATGAAAAAATAATAACTCAGATCGACTTCATTTTTTAATCTGAAAATATTCTTGATTGATTGGTTGATTGAATGTTAAAGTTGCACTGTTCAGCTACACGAGGGCTTTTGGCGACGGACCACGTAATTTTGAACCATGGTCAAGTGACGGGGACGACATCTGAGCTGGCACCCCCTCTCTTAATTACCACACCACACCAATGGGAGGACGTTTCCGTTCTCGACAGATTTAACGTGCATCGCTGCCCTACACGGTGGGTCTTTAGTGGTACTGGTCACGAACTCGTGACAAGGCAAGCCACACCTGTACCCCTTGGCTACCGCGGCCATTTTGAAAATATTCTTAAATGTTTGATTATAAATTGAAAATCTAATACGATTCTCAATGCATTAACACCAAAAAAAAAACTCCTTTAAATAATGAAAAACAAAATGGAAGGTGAAAAAGTTATGTATAGATGATATTTTAAAATTAGTTTTTTAGTATAATATTACTGCCATATAAATTCTGATACACAAATGTAAGATCACGTATATTTACTCAAAAGCAGAGGTCGATTTTAAATTTTGTCAGTGGAGATCATTTTCAGTATTTTATTATGTGTCATTACTTAGTCATAAGGAAATTTGAATGTCAATTATTTTAAAACTTATATTGTATAATCTATTTCAGTTATTAATTAACACGAATACTCATGAGTAAAGGAGAAAAATAATTAATATATTACAGTCGGACATTCATTCTACGAACCTCTGTTTTGTAAATTTCTCTATTTTGTGAACTTTTTCCTGGAACCAACACCGTTTTACGATTTTCTTCGTAAAATAACCTCCAGATAACGACGTGCATTTTCCATTTAGCGAACTTTTTCTGTTGTGATTTTTGATTTTTTTACCCCTCTCCCTATCTTTAAAAATATTTCTTTCCTTTTTTAACACGTGATGAATGACATCGAACTGGTTTTTCCAGGTGCCTAACTCAACTACAGCAGTAAAATCGTAATTTTTAAAATAAAAAAACTCAAACAAATTTAACAGATTTCATCAGAAATTAAATTTAAGGATGCACGTGGTAATGTATGTTTTAAATTGCTAGTTATAAAATAATGTATGCTTAAAATTACTTGTACGCTTTAAATAAGAAAATGCCATAAAATTTATTAATTTTAATATAAAATAATTTTTTTAATTGAAAATATACGATTTTTTTTTTTCCTGTTTTTCTTTCGTATTTTGTTTGAATGGTCAAAATACTTAAAACAGATTTTAATTTATAAAAAAAAGTTGTATATTTACTTTTTTAATATAAATAATATGTACTCTTTATAAATTTAAAACTAGTTGTATGAAGTTCCTAAAGTATATTAAAAGATGAATATCAGTTTAATGAACTTCTTTTTGAGATTTAGCGACTTTGTTAATTAACGGCCCAAGTGTTTTAGCTCCGTTTCCAACACTGATATAATAAAATATTCCTACTTTTTAACTAATCGGCAAGAAATGATACGGAACATAAGAGTGTATAATAGAATTAAAACTGTTTTTAGCAATGATAAATTTTTATCAGTTATTTTAGTGAATTCTTATAGTATAAGAAAGTTCAACCCTGTGATGGTTTCAAAAAAATAATTTTTTTATAAATTGCTGCCTTAACATGTTTAAAATACGGTGTTAAAGTGATTTTTTTTAAAATTAGAAGTCATTATAAAAAAGCAGGTTTATGAAGAGCAGCTGTTCATAGTGCTAAGTTAAGATTTTCATTGTTTTCATCGGACTTGAAACTTTAAACGCATTTTTCTTAAAACTGTGTTTTTGAAACTCTCCGCCATCATATCTCAAGAACGGTTTGACCGAATGACTTCAAATTTATAGGGTAGACCAGTGTTTCTCAAACTGTGGGGTGAGCCCCCCTGGAGGGGGGCGCGAGCATATCGAAACTAAAAGATTAAAAAAATTAGTTTACTGGAATGAATTAAAACAAAATACTTTCAGACATAATAAAAAATGCACTTTTACTCTGATATAACTTATAAGCACGCGCGCGCGATATTAAGTTAGCAAAAATAAAAACTTCTTCAATACCTAATTAGTTATCTTTGATCCTATAACCAAATAAAAAAACTTTTATTTGATTTGCTGTAATCCCATGATGAGAGTTTTTTTATTACGCTTTTTTTTTAACCTAACATACTACTCTTTCAGAGAAAAAACAGATCCCAGACCCAGAATCGAAAAAAATTAAGAACATAAAAATTCATCACTGTCATTATTTTTGAAATACTGCACATTATAGCTGTAATCTGTTTGACCTTCTAAGTTATTGGTACAGTTAGTTATGACCCCTCTCTTATGTGTTCTTTGTTGCGCTTTTTTCCATGCAAAAGAGTTTTATGATATTTGGAAAACCACGGAGAGCAAGCACTATGAAGGATTACTTTTCCAAGACATATTTTTATAAGTATTCTCAACATATAAAGCATAACGAAAAACGTTTCATACAATTTTTTAGCAGTAACATACATATTATCATAATGAATATACTTAAAACCCGGAAGTGGTCGCGCGGGACACACATATTTCGAAATCGTTAGTTCTGGCAAAACTGTTTATTTGTTACCAAAGAAAAATTGCAAAGTCCTTGAAAGTAGGTAAGTAAACTTTCTCTTAATTAATTAGTGCTGCACAGAATATTTTATAACTAATTAATTAATACTAAATTAAGAACAAGTTTAATAAGTATTAACGACTTCCATGAGCTTATCTTGGAATCCAAAGTTTTTATAAGGAATGCTTATGATTAGAAATTGACCCGCTGAGTTTTTTTTCTATATTTAGCAGATATCTACATTTTGTCTTATAAGCAGCCACCGCATTTTGTAATATGTTCAATTTAAAAATTAGAGAAAGGAAAAATAACATAATAATTATCCTATTATTTATTTATTATTATTATTATTATTATTATTATTATTTTGCTTTTTAGTAGTATACAAATTTAATACTTATGTTACTAATTTGTATGGTTTATAATTAAGATCGCTTATTGTAGCTTTAGCGTAAACGTGCATTATTATTGCATTCAGTTCATTATTAATGTATAAGGGGGTCGCAGTAAAAATTGTGATCGAAAAGGGGGGCGCCAGTATTGAAAGTTTGAGAAGCACTGGGGTCATAATACGATTATTTCAAAATTCTAAATTTTTTTATTTTTATAACAAAACCTTAAAAATAAGCCATGGAATTCGAATTTTTGATATTCTCAATTCAGTGTAGTTCACATTTGGTGCATTTAAGCTTATAGATCAAAACACCGTTATTTTTTTTCAGATAAGACAATCAACCGAAATCGTAGACGAAGTGAATGCTCATTTTTTGGAGGCAGGTGTGTTCAGAGCATTCTGTTGGATATTTTTGGCTAAACATTTATATATATTCTCTTATAACACATAAATAAACGATAAAAAAGTTGAAGTTCCATCTTTTTACTGGTTGTCAAAACAAATTTCCTAAGAATGCTTAAAAAACAGGCCGTCACATGGTTGAACCCTCTTAATAATATTTTATGCACATACAGCAACAGTTAATTGAATTTAAAAAAATTTTTTTGTTTACTCTTATAATGTTAATACTCGGCATTAAATTTATGTATAAGTTTGAACACCTAAAACTACAATATTTCAATTACAATTTTTTTCAATCCAAAAATTGTGTTTTTATATAAAAGGGATAGCAGAAAAAGGAGTTCACTATATTCACACGGGAAAACGTTTCGTGAAAAAGCACGTGTTTTTCAATGGGTTCCATTTTCTTCAAAGCATTTTCCCTCATACAAGTTTTACCACCAATAAGAGCACTTTTAACCTAGTGGTTTATTCATTGCTGGGAAAGTTCCACCTCTTTCTATTCTTCAAACCAACCAAACAGCATTTTATTGCCTTTTCTCACCTTGAAGTGGGAAAGTCACACAAATGTTAGAAAAATTCACATCTTATTTTTACTTTGATAAAGACAGTCGTGTCTAAAGTGTGGTCCTTCTCGAAGTATTCGGCCTTCCTTCTATCGGATCTACAATCTCTAGTAGTGTACCTTTTATCAAGTAAGCTAATAATTTGAATTTGAAATGTTTTTAACAATCATTATTAATGGATAAACTGAGTTTATAAGATACATAATCAATTATCATTTCAACAAACATAATTTAGTTTTAATTATTTATAGAAATGCTGGAGCCATCTTTTTGTTTCCTTGTATTTAATTCCATACATCTGCAAATATGCATCAAATTAACATTTCTTTTAATTTATCTTTACATTCAAGCATAAAAAATATTTTAATTTTCTGAAAAATGCCTGTTATTAATATTTGTTTTTTTTTATATAGATTTTAAATTACCGTAAAATTTGGCGCATAATATGCTCCTTTAACTCAAAAAATAAGATCGAAATTTCCGGGGGGATGTTATACGCGGCGTATAAAAATGAGTGCTTTAAAAATAATAATAAAAATAGATGAGCGCGAAGACAGAAAAAAATTAGTTTTTTTTTTAATGAATACTGTTTTTTTTTTAAAGAAATAACATTCCTTATGAATTTGAAGGGTTGTAGTTCTAGAAGTACACTATTTTTTACTCAGCGACAAATAATACCTCTTAATAAATGACTTCAAGATATGAAAGCATTGTGCACGTGCATTCCAGATTTCTTTGTTAAAAAGAGAGTGCGCGTTCTACACCAAAAAGCTGACAATTGCAGTTTGAATGTATAGGTACGTGTTTTACGCTGGATTTTAGTGTAAATTCCATTTTTAGAGCTATTATGTGAAAAAGAATGCATTAATAATCTGAAAGAAAAAGGATTAAAAAGTGATGTGTTTAAGATAAATTTTAACTTCATTTATATACATAAAAAATTGTTCTTTTACGAACGGGTTAATACGAAAAACTAATTATAATTATTTTTTAAAACTTTTTATGTAAGAATTATTGGGAATATACCTAGATTAATGTGTTATAACTATTGATAAAAATATTTTTATTTAATTGTTGTCTCCATTCATTTTTCATATTTTAAAATTAACAAGTCTACTAAAACGAACAATATATATTGCAACATATGAATGTGTTTTATATTTTTATCCCTTTTTTTATGTCTATAATGTTCATTTGAAAGTATGTCTTAGTTTTTAACTATATATTAAAAGTACTTTTAATGTAAACTTCTCCTTCCACAAACCTTTTTATATGTATTTGTGATTGGAATATTGTTTTTCCTAATATTTAATATGTTTATCGCAAGAAAGATTACTTATTCAATAAACTTTTATGTTATGTAATATATTAAGAAATGTCTATTCAAATTTGTATACACTAAACATAACTAAACTTATTAATGTTTAACAAATTAGTTCTTTGAATGATTTTTCGTTTAACTAAAATTAATTTGGAAAGGAAACATTTTTATTAAGTTTTAACTCTACAAAAAAGTAAAAATGTGATATCATTTTTAATTGTTAAATAAATATTTCAGTTTGAAAGCAATTTTAGGAATGAAATGTATTGAAAAAAGTTTAAAAGACAATTTATATGTTATAAACAGAAAAAATGTTCGGTTACATTTTCGTAAAAATTTTACATTGAAATTAAACCATCATTATAAAAACTAAAATTTCTGTGTTTGTTTTATTATGAAAAGAATATTATTTTTTTCTGAAAAAGAAAAAAAGTAAACATTTTATTATTTTTTTCAGATTTAGCCATGCATTTGCCAAACGTTGCAGCTTCTTTTGTCCTTTGGTCTCAGATATTATATAGGATGAATTGCCCTAGTAATTCTGACACAGCTTACCATGTTTTGGATTTTTCCGATTGCAAAGTAAGTTATTTTATGTATTTCATGTCTTATTCACCTATTAGGTGATTAAAATTAATATTTTATGTTATGTTTTTTAGTACTTACGTACTAGCATTACCGTAGTCAAATTGGCGCCAAAAGAGAATCGTACCTTGACAGAAAAAAGGCAAAGATTCTACTTTGTTATATGAAAAAAATACCAATTATTCAGATTTTGGCGAAAAATAGCGTGATTAATGTGGTGCCAATTTTTAATGATATGATGCTAACACGTAAGGACCTGTTTTATACTTAAGGTATCTGACTAACCTAAAGTCATAACTTTTCTCAGAAATTGACATTTTTTTATGTATTTATTTTATAGGCCATCTTATTAGTTGCATAAAAATACCATTTTTTTTTCTTTTCCATTCACTAGAACTAAAACTACAAAAAGCAGATGCCACAACTTTAAATTAGATGTCAAACTTGAAAATGCGTTTGATTCAAAATGAGTTATTTCGATAACCTCAAACAAAGCAGCGATTTCTTAAAAAGTTTTTTTAAAAAAAATTCTGAATTGTTTTGTGTATTTATTGTATAACAGTAAAAGTGTTTTAACTATCATATTTATCAATCACTGTTTTATTTAAAGTTTACAGTTTCTTATGTGAATATAATCACTGTGCTTTAAGCAATTTCATAAAATAAGATAAAGTGCTCTAGTTTTTGTAAAAAATAAAATAGCTTTTATCCTGAAGGTCATTTAAAAAGGAATAGAAAAGTTATACATCAAAATTAAAAAAGGAAGAATTTGTTCATCTACTATTTGTACAGAGCGGGCCTGGTTTATGTATTTTTTTGTCAATTTTTACCCACTTTTTCTCATTTTAGTAGAAATAAATTATTATTTTCTTTTTAATTTTGGCCTTTTTTTTTCTTAAATGTACTAAATAAATCTCAACACCAAGAAAAAGCTCCATAGCTCCGTTTTTTTAAAAAAAATGTTTTCACAAGTATTTGGATACCTTAATAATTATGAACTTTTATGTAGTAACTCAAGTTTTTTTTTATTTCAATGAGATAATTTTCAGTACCTTAAGAAATTTTGGATCGAATTTGTTCATATAGTTACTAAACTCTGGCTGAAAATTTTTCTTGAGATTTTTTTCCTTATTATAAGTTTATACAACACATTTTCCAAATGTCTTTATACAAATCAATCTGAATTGGAAGTATCTAAGAAAAATCTAAAAATTGTAAGTCTACTGGAAGCTAAACTCAAACAAGATTACGTAGAATTACAAAAATCATTGGAAGCGTCAACGAACATAAATGCAATATCTTGGGTTTTACTTTAGTTAATTGTATTTTTTCTTGCAAAATATAACTTCTTTTATCTTTAAAAATTGGGAATGTTAAACAAAGAATTATTTTTGTCAAAATATGAGATTTCAAACTTAATCAATTACCGTATTTATTCGAATCTAATCAGCCATCGATTTTAAGTCTCACCTCACTTCTCAACTCGTTTCTGTGAAAAATATGAATAGTGTAAAATAATTTATTGATACGCTGTATTTACAGAATTAAAAAAATATAAAGATACTAATAAAATCGAATAATTATTTGTTTAAACAGAATTAAAACTGTTAAATGTTTACATGAACCTTTAATTGCTCTAACTGTCAGTATCGTGTTCAATTTAACCTATCCAATGAGTTTTCTACCGATTCTAAGCTGCACCTGCTTTTCAGTAGCATTAACACCGGAATAAAATTGCAACTTAGAGTCGAATATAAGTCAACGATAATAATAATATCTGAAAAATATTCCAAACGAATTAAAATGAATTCTTGAAGATTATTTAAGGTATGCGACTACGTTCGAAATCGTGATTTTGCAAAAGCGTATAAATGGATAATATTTATGATATTTAGTGTCACTTAGATTAGAAAACGTATAGAAAATTGTTTTAAGAATATTATTACAATAAAAAAACTATTTAAGTACAATATTTTGACAAAAAGTGAACATGGAATGATCCAGTTTATAAACACTCCTTTGTTGAAAAATGTTTCTATTATAATAATATTTTGCCTGTATATAGCTCAGACCTCTGTACAGAGGCTGGACTAGAATTTCTGAAATATATAACTTAGAAGTAGATTTATCCATATTTTACTACAACAGATGTGAGAAATTTTAAGAAAAAAATGTCGGTAATTATTTTAATTGATGGTAACTCTGAAAATAATATGAAATTTTCACAACTCCTAGTTCAGACTCTCTGGAGAAGTCTTTACTTTATCTGAGGAAAATATTATTACTATAGAAGCATTTTTCATAAAAGGAGAACGTTTTGAAAAAAAATTATTCTAAGTTAATCTATTGCCAAAATATTGTACTTAAATCATTTTTTTGTCATAATGTCCTTAAAACAATTTTATACATGTATTCTAATCTAAGTAACACTAAGTATCATGGAAATTAATTTATGCGCTTTTTTAAATCACGGTTCCGAACGTAGTAGGATACCTTAATGGGATATAAGTCTATTTTAATAAATAATCAAATTTTTAGCTTTTAAGAAACTGAAAGCTAAGTCTTTGCTATTATTATAAAAGTACTATTGTTTTATATTTATAAGCACTGTATGTAAACATACTTTTCTCATTTACAGAGTTTTTTTGTGTGTGAAAATCAAGAATTTCGAGCCTTCAATTGCCCGGATGGATTTATTTTCGATGAATCATTACACGCATGCAACAACGCTTCTGTCGTTAAATGCGACAAGACTGAATTTCTAGAAAATAAAAGACCCCTAAGAAAGGCTAGACTATCTACAGAAAGCTTATTCAGTGAAGATTTACAAACGCAGGACATTTCTTCTCTAAAAATCCCTGTATTTTATAGATAAAAAGATACAATTCTTTTCAGTTTTTGTTGTTTGAAAAAGATTGTCATCGCGTTCGTCACTGAAACTTGTTAACGAGTGTATTACAATTATTAGGTTAATAAAAAGCAAAGTTTTTTTGTTTGTAATTTTTATATCTGAATCAGTTTTATGGAGTTCAACTTAGCTACAGTCGTATAAAATATTGCTCACCCCATGTGCTGTAAAATAATTTTATTTGTTATATATATATATATATATATATCTTGTTTTAAATTATTTATTCTTTTTACGTATCAAATCATGTTCCATATATTTCTGGCTATTTGAAAAAATATTATTGCTTTTCCTGTATGCTTATTCTTTAAATTTAATTTTCAATCCTTACATCCAAATATAAGAAATACAAAACTGTTTATTTTTATGATTTTTACATTCAGTGAATATGGTTAAGAAGACACACAATATAACTTGGTCACCTTATTTTATCTGATATTTATTAACAAAAACCTGATATTTTAGAAAATGATTTTAGATAATTGTTAAAATCGCAGAACAATCAGCTTTATTTCTTGCATACAGAACAAGAAAATTCTTCATAAAATGCGTTGCATAGAGGTTCTTAAGACACTTTATTTTTACTTAGTATCAAGCATTAAAACAAAAGTATTATAGCCATTCTTTAAAAGGATACAAAGCACTTTAATAATATATTCATTCTTTTTCGCTTATTCTGATACTATTTTGAAAACTGCAAATATCAAAATTGTAAGTTGCATTTAAAATTGTTGTTATAATTTTATTAATTTGGTTAACATTTTGCAGTAATTGATAGTCCAAAGCAAGACTTTTCCAAGTATTTAATAACACATGTGATAATAAAGTATACCGAAGTGATTGTAATTGATAATTCCAGTTGATGTATGAAGTTATGTGAGTTTAGATCTAAATTACTGTAGATAAAATTTATCACATAACTACTATAATATGTATTAATGCATTATTTGCGTAAAAGTAATAAAAATATGTCTTAATGCAGTGATTCTCAAACTTTCTATATTCGCAACCCAATTTTCAATCAGAATTTTTATCGCACCCCCTTCCCCATACAATAACAATGTGTTGAATGTAGTAATAATTTTTAATACTTTGACACTAAAGCTGCAATACGACCCTAATTTTAAACCATACAATGTATCAAGATAAGTATGATATTTTGTATAGGATAATACCATTGAAAAAAAATCACTAGTAATTATTAAACTTGTTCTTAACTTAGTATTGATACTTAGTATCAAAAATATTGTGCCGTGCTGATACATTTATAAGTATACTATATCAGAGTAAATGTGTATTTTTTATTATGTCAGAATATATTTTTCTTTGTTTCCTTTAAATTGATAATTTTTTTAAATCTTTTATTTTCAACTTTCCGATAAGTTCACGCCAACCCTTGTAGGATTATACGCCCCCTAGGGAGGAGCGCCCCACAGTTTGAGAAACACTGGTCTTATTGTTAAATTTCACTAAGCTTATAGCTAAACTGCATTCCTTTTATGTCTTACAAATTCAAATAAATTGATTTTTAGAAAAAAACTTATTTAATTCAATTATATTTAAAAAAAACAATAAAAACAATTCTTATAAAAAGAAATTGCAAAATCTATGAGACTGAGCTACAGTTGTTATTGACTTGAAAAAAGTTGTCTTTGTATAACCATAAAATTGCGAATACATGAATGCATAAAAATACATAAAAGGGTAAATATTTTTCCGAATTCAAGCTAAGATTTTAAAATCTGATTTTATTTTTCTTCTTTAAAATACATGTTATTGAATATTAAAACTACTTAAGCAGTTAAAACTGTATAATGCAGTAAGAAAGGTCAATGGGAATAATTATATGCAAAAATCGTAAGCATGTGTACCTTATGCTATATCTTATGATAGCGCCCTAACAGACAATTTTGATAGAATTCCATATTTAAAAAAGATATTTTAATTTGAGAAGGTACAAAATATTAAAAAGATCAATGTTATCCAAGAAATTTATTTTGTAAAACTATTTTTGTGGTCTCATAAAATAAAATTAAAATGAAACAATTATTTTTGTCTCTTACTATTTATTTATTTTTAGTATAATTAGTGAATTAATATTTGAACAAACTGTATTAACATCAAGTGCCATCCGTTACAAGTAGGGATTGAAATACCTAATACCGGTATTTTGAGCTACTTGTACAATTTTCTAATACCAGTATTAACAAGTTTAAATACCGTTTTTTTCGGTATTTACTTGAAATTTTTAAAATTGTCTCTATTATATGTTCAGGGTTCGCCAAAATATCAAAATAGTATATGTTTTATCCCTATTGGATGAAATTAATTAGATTGTGATTATAAAGTTGCATTGTACAATTAAGAGAAGTGATAAAATATGGGAATCATCCACGGAAGTGGGAAAAAACTATCCTACTGCAGCTCAGTTCGATACTGCTCACGCGCAGAATTCATAGTCTAATATTTGTATCAGTGAAAACAAGGTTGTATTTAGTTGTGTGCGAAGCAAGTGCACAATATATTTCGATATTTCTTAAATTGGTGAGTTTGTTATTCACATTTTATTTGCGAATCATACTTTTGGGTACAAAATATTTCTTAGGTTCAATATATATATATATATAAATATATAAAATCAATCACAATTATCAATTGAAAAATTGAAATATATGAATCTTATAATACGAAATCCCATTTCAAAATATCAATGGCGAATATAAAAGATAAAATTCCATCGTTTTCAAACAAAATTAAAAAATTATCAAATAAAATTAAAATTTATAAAATATCCAAGTGCAATCTCGGACTTAGGACCGATAAGTGGGGTTACACTAGTTTGATGGCGCCAACCTTCCCCTATTGCAACTTGGTATGTTAATTGGAAAATATCAAATTTCAAAAAATTTTAAAAATTAAAAGTTAAAAATTAAACCATTATACTTGAAAAATTAAACTATTCGCCATCGCATTCTGAGAGATATTACAACATTAAAATAATAAATTTAAAAACAATTTAGTGTATAATATAAGTGAACCATCAAACTCCCAAGATGATGCACAAATTTTTAAAATAGTTGTATAGGTAGAAAAAATAGTTGTATATATGTATAAAAAATATTTGAGATCCGAAAGTTCAAATTAAAAATATTTGAGATCCGAAAGTTCAAATTAAAAAATATCTAAAATCAAAAAGTTCAAACTAAAAAATCCGAAAGTTCAAACTAAAAAATCCGAAAGTTCAAACTAAGAAATTCGAAAGTTCAAACTAAGAAATTCGAAAGTTTAAACTAAGAAATTCGAAAGTTCAAACTAAAAAATCTTAAGTTCAAACTAAAAAATCTTAAGTTCAAACTAAAAAATCCGAAAGTTCAAACTAAAAAATCCGAAAGTTCAAACTAAGAAATTCGAAAGTTCAAACTAAGGAATTCGAAAGTTTAAACTAAGAAATTCGAAAGTTCAAATTAAAATTTCTAAAAACCGAATTTTCAAATTAAAAACACAGTATATTGACAAATGAAAAGCGTACATCATTAAAAACTCACCATAGAGTATCCTAATAAGAATACAATCCATATCTTATAGCACGACTTTTCATATTTAATATATCAATTACCACATCCATATTTTACTCATAACATCTACCAATGCCATGCCAATCCAAACGATTCATGATCATGATCATGCGTATATATATATATATATACGCATAAATAACAAACCATATTATGGAGTACGAATAACTTTAAAGAACATAAAAAATCAGCTGATAATACTTCGTTTTGGTTTCATTATTTATATGATAAAAAGGATATGATAAAACAAAAATAAAAATTATTGAGGAGTTATTAAAATGAATGGAGAAAGTACAAGCAGACTCCATACACATTTAAAAATGAAACCTGATAGAAATTTGTTGCAGATGAAAGAATCTAATTGTGATGAAGATACAAATTAAAACAGAGCTTCTAAGCTCAAACCATCATGTATCTTAAATTATTTTGAAAAAAAAAAGATAATTTGGATGAAAGTATAAATAGAATGAAGCATTAGATGGTTTATCGAATGTAAATGATGCATTATGTTTTTAGAAAGATCACATTTCAAAAATGTGTGATAGTGCCACAGACTAAATAGTGATATTTACACTTTATTGTGATTTAAATAAATGAGATGTTCCTTTACTTTTTTGTGATTCTTTATATATTAAAAAGTTACAAATTATTTTTTGTGGTATTTGCACTCTCTAATAATGCTGACGATTGAAACAAAGACACTGCCGTGTTTTCTTTCTTTTTCTAAAATTTCTTTTTCCTGTATTAAAACCGGTATTAAGATCTAAAAAATACCGAATACCGGTATTGAACTTGAATTGATGAATAGAAACAATTTTATTGACGATTAAAAATTTGAACTATATATATATATATATATATATATATATATATATATATATATATATATATATATATATATAGTGAGTAGAACTGTATAATTGTCCAACATCAAACGTTAGTTTTGGAACACTCACGTTTTGGCGCACTCAATATTTCGAAGTAAAATCAGTCTGGCTAGACTGCAGCACCTGATAATTCGAAGTTATCTTATATAACTCTCGACAATTAGAACACTCACTATCAAGTACAGTCCTGTAGCAAACAGGTTGGAGCTCACATACTTTGTGTAATATTGTCTCTGCGTGTATTCCCTGTAATGAAGCCTCTTTAATGACCGTCTATCTGCCATCCCTTTATGTTCCCCTGTTCTTCAAGCAAAAAACACTACTTTTATTACTTTCCTTCTTCAAGTGGACAATAAACAGCCCGCACACTTGTTATCAGCTGTCCATATTTTTCGTTTAACACGCGGCCTTGTTAGAAATGTGTTCAGAAAGAATGGTCTGAAAATGTGTAGGATTGTGTATTTGGAGTCAGATTGACAAGACGATTTATGACTCATCTGTGAGACTTATGGCATGTGACACCAAATGGGGCATGGGCTGGACTGGAAACATGGGGTTTAACTGAAAACGAAAAAGAAGGCGAAGAAAATTGTATATAAAACTAATACAAAACAAAATATTTTATGCTAATTTTATTTCATTTACTGGTTGAATTAAATTTATTTTTATATCCCAATTTCAAACACAGACCAGTATCTTAAATTATCATAACCACCTTTATAATTCAGCAAAATATATTTTATTGTTACTATGCGCGTGAACTTACTTCTAAAATTAATGAAATCAATGAAAACATTAAAAAATGTCAACTAATAGTAAATGTGGGTCATTTAGTTATGGACAAAATCAAATGTTTTTAATGCATGTTTTTTACGGAAAATAAATAAAATAAATTATTTTAAGCATTGCGATGTATCAAAAATCTTTTCTTCCTCAAAATTTTTTATCCATTACATAATTTTGCGGGCTTAACTGACTGAAAAGGTTTTGTGCTTACACATATAACATACACACAGTATTTTTAAGAAAGTTTAATCTTGAGTTGATAAAAGTACTTGGATAGGGTAGGTATATAAATAATTTAATTGACCGGAAAATACGGGTCACAATATTCAAATCTATGAATGTTGTTATGAGTAGACATTGTTTCTGGTCACAACGTTTATATATTGGTTCATTATGCATTATGCTGTTAACTTACTAATTGTTGTTACTGTCGAGGAAAACATTAAAAATACCCCATTAATGATGACAAATAGCAAAATTCTTGTTGACACAGCTTCAATAAATTAAATTATACTTTAAACTTTTTCTACGTTAAAGGTATCAATTTATTTCAAGTACGTAACATATTACGGGTAACTTTTTGCAGTAAATAAAATTGAAATATTTTGCACTTGTAATTTATGCCTTATGAAATAAAACTTAAATGTAATAGTTACTAACAATTTATTTGTTCCTCACACATACATATATATTGGTTAATCATTTTTATTATATAATATATTTTTCTGCGTTATGTGCATTAAGTTTCATCTTTATTTTGTTATTTAATTTAAATATTAAAGTATGCAAACAATCGCCAAATATATATATATATATATATATATATATATATATATATATATATATATATATATATATATATACATATATGCAGTGGGACGCTGGTTTAACGAGTTTTTCGCTTTCCCTAATTAAAATAAAAGTAAGAACCTCTATTTAGCAAATTATTAACCCTGACTTTAACAAATTATTTCAAGAACTCAAAAAAAAAATATATATTTATATATATATTAGTTTCGTGAAGTAGCTCCGTGAAGTAGCTCCAAAGTCCTACCTACCTAGGAGTGGGGAGGAAAAAAAGTAGGACCAGAAACTCCTATAATAATTATTATTTTTAATTATTCAAGCACACTAATCAACCACAAGTGAATGCCCTAGGAGTGATATAGAGAAAGCAATAAATCCTCAGTGAACAAGCGCAAGTAATGACTTTAATTTAACCTAATCTGTCTTTGACTATAAATTCCCAATCCACTAATATCACTAATATAACACAGTGGCAAACTCTTTTTTTAACTTAAGCTGAGAAATTATTATATCTCACCTTCATAACGTCCGTGACAGTTACTCTTAGCTCCTTCTACCTTACAATTATAAAACTCTGACTTTATATAGTCGAACTAATCAACATATCAGGATTTCTTCTTGAGAGGGATGGCTGTGAATTAAACGCGAATGCTAGCTCAAAGATTCCCCAAGAGGATTAGTAATAAGATTCAGTAAAAATCACAGTTTTCATTCAAAAAATTGGATTTTTTTTCAAATGTCATTCTTTTTGTCCAGAAAAAAAAAATTTGTCTTGTGAGGAGACAATTTTGACGGGAAAGTGTGCAAAGCGTTATTAAGACTTTACAAGTGCAGATGCGTCATGGGTGAAACCTATAGTGTGAGTTTTGAATAGAGCATGAAACTCCTTTCTTATTTCATCCCACTTCAGGACGCAGGGGACATTATTTTAAGATTTCCTATCTATGCAACTTAAGTTCAGAATTTGATGATTTGTCGGATCCAAGGAATAGCTATTCTGATGCACAATTTGATAATGAAATTCTTATAGCTACGTTTTTTAATGTTTTACATTGTTTGGAAACTGTGAAAACGCACCTTATGCAGCGGGATGTAAATGACACAGTATTTTATTCAATGTACAAAATCAAAAAAAAGAACACCTTCTAGTCAGAAATAATAATAATAAAAAAAATTCAAACATTTGTCAAACAATATTTTAAAATTTCCAATTAAATGTCGCATAAATATTCTTCAATAGTATTTTTAACTGTTGAACAAAAAATGTGTAATTTTATAGATAGGATATTTTCTGTTGCTTATTACATAATTTCCAAAAGGTAAGAGCGGAAAATTTGTATTTTTGGTGGGCCCTTACATTACGAATATACTCGATTTAACGAACAAAAGGTTCGGTCCCAAAGAATTCGTTAAATCCAGGTCCGTCTGTATGTACATGATTTAAATTTTCGAGGTAGGAGTTCGTCTCAGAGAAGGTGTGTAGTCTTCATTTGATTGATGGAGGAATTGAACGAAGAAGGATTTATAAGGCTGCCAACAATGCTCAAAAGGTAATAAAATTTGGCGGGAAGTTTTTCTGGAGAGCCAACCAGTCTAGACATAAGTGTCATAAATATTTTCTTTTCATGTCACTGCAATGTGATTCTAAGTCACATTCCTTCTTAAAATTAAGTTCAAGCAAATAATAGTCTTAAAAGGTTAACAAAATGTATCATAGAAATAAAAAAGAGTTTAAAAATAAGTTTTGTAAAAAAAAATCGCATTCCACAATATATAGTACAATTACTTTAATAAGTTAACTTTATAAGTTGCATTTAAATATAATCATAATTTTGATAAATGTATATTTCATCAATATTGTGTGAGTGTTATTGGCTTAATTAAATTATAGATCAAAAACCATATACATTTATGGCTTTACTATAAATTTTTCTTTTTAATTTTTGAAGCTTGAGGGGTTACACTTTTGAGGTTTCCCTACAATGGCACGCACGCACACACACAAGAAAAAAATATTTTCTTCATCCTTAGAAAATTATTTTTCAATTACTTCTCAAATAATTCGAACTTACTTTGTGATATTTTCAGATTTTTTATTCCAGTTCTATGAAACGAAACATTTTTATTTACGTTTCACCAAATAAACCCTATAAAATAGGTTAATTCTACTATTTCCTTAAATGAAATTCCGTCATAATTGTTCGAAATTTTTAAAAAAAAATCAATTCACTCTTTATTCTTCCAAAGTGCTTTATATTCATTTCCGTTAGCTTTTAAAATACTCTATAGTTCTATATATTTTGAACTCATCATGAAGAAGAAACACTCGTTCCAGTATGTGTGCAGTTATTAAACAAGTTTTGAAATTTGGAACTTCATTAAGTGCATCAAATATTTATCCAATTATTTTTCTTTTCGCCAAAAATATGGTACATTATGTGAATTAAAACATTATTTACTTTCCCAAAACTTTAAATTATCTATTTCAAAGCCTTCGTGTCAAAATTATTTTGAGCTTTATGCATCTTCATTTACACAAAAGTTTCAAATGTCTACTTAATAAATATATAATTTAATGGAAAAGAAATGCTAATTTTTGACATTTTATTTAATGAATTGAGATCTAGTATATAAAAGAAAACATTTTATTCTGAAATAATATTTTTTAAAAAACTGACTTCAAGGAAAGTTACCATCTGAAAAATAGTACAAAGTATGTAACAAAAAAAAAAGTTACGAATTTTTTTTTTTTAAATTTTTTTTTATTGTAAAGTTATTTATTACATGCAAATTTTTGCTGAGCATAAAAACCAAATATCATTAATTTTCTTCGAACTATTTTACTTACTTCCTGTTTTTTTTTGCACGAACCTTATTTGGCAAGAATATATATCCAAATATGAAAAATAAAATGGGTTCTGCATAAATCTTGTAGAAGCAGGGAAAAAAAGAGCGAAATACTGAGAGAGTAGTATAATTAAATTAAGGAAGAAAACTCTGAAATCAATTTTCTTTAGGAACTGTTGATCGGAGAAGTGAAAGAGAGGTGAGAAAAGTGCTTTTTTCCCTTAGTCTATAAATATTAAAAAAATGTGAGATGACATGAGTAAATCAAAATTAATTTTCTAGTGATGTCGATTAAAAGGTTGGTACCTGTAAGCATTTGATATTTTTCTACACATAAATACACTATTCCATTAATTTGTTTTCTTAAATATTTTGTAGCTGAAAGGAAATTCCTTTTTTTAGAATAACTGAGTTCCGTCACTGTAATTATTGTGTATTATTTTACTTTTTTTTAAAAATTAAATACCGTATTTATTCGAATCTATGCCCCCATCGATTCTAAATTCCACTCTCAATTCTCTACACGTCTTTGAAAAAAAAATAATAAGCTGTGAAAAGGCTCATCAGTATCCGATACTTAAAGAGTCCATACTGTCGATATATGTCATATTGTATTATGTCGATACAACAACCAAAGCGGGGGGGAGAGAAATCTTTTCAAGGAAGAAAACATTTGAAGATAAGCATCATAAATTGTTCCCTTTTGTGTGTGTGTGTCTTTTGCAGTGGGGTTCTAAGACGTCGTCCATATTCCGTTGTACACATAATAATTTTAAAGAATCAGAAATGTCAAGTCGGAAAAAAAATGTTTCGATAAACTAACTCGTTTTTTTAAAAATCGGAATGTGTTTTTGATAAACTAGTTAAGGAAATCTTATTCTATAGCACAGTGGTAATTAAATAATAAATCTTTATTTCTGAAAAAAAAGAGAAAAATACAAAATCTATCTAATTCTTAATTTAGCTTAGTTACTGTATGGCTCCTCAAAATTATTTTTAAAGATTATTGAGATTTCAACCTTTATTACCTGTGATATAGTTTTCAGTAGTTAGAGTACCGTCATAAATATATTTTAAAATAAAAATGTATTCGAAAAAGCAGCATTCTGTTAAAATAAGCGTTAGAGTCGTCATATGTTTTTTATTGATTGCATTATTTTTTATCCATACACCGGCTGATATAAGAAGTAGTCTACAATTATTGAAATCTACAAAATACATTTAAAAGAATCATTTATCTAAATATAAAAAACGCGAATGAAATAGAGTAATATTTAATATTAAATCCATCTAATTTTACTGAAATTAGTCCACATATTTAGCTTAGGATTTTTGGCCGATATTTATTTATTTTAAACTTACATACGCAGTGTGTTAAATGTAAAATGAGTGACGTACACAAGGGGAAGAAAATTGGGGTTACCCCACATCATTAACCAATTAATTTTTAATGTTTACCATTGGTATTATTAGCTTACATGTTTTTCAGAAAATAATCTCTTTGTACGTCACAGAGGTCTGAGTACGCCACTGTAAAGAATTATACGATCAAAAATTTTATAGGAAAACTCTTTCTGAGTGACGCATGGTTATTCATTTTTCCATGTACTTAAAAATGTCTCAGACATTCTTAAACCTCTTACTTCATTATATACTTTACTATCCTTCTTTAACTCTTCCAGTTTGTCTATAGGCATTTTACTATCTTATCACTACGATTCTTATCAGAATACTTTCTTTCAAAGAAGTTTCTTTATTTTATCATCTTTTGATAGCATTAATATTTTTTATCTGTTGAAGATAAAGAATATACTGTTCAAAACATATTAGGGATATCAAGTAATTTACAAATTCTTGACTTGACTATTTAATCTTTCCAGATATTATCAAAATAACTTCGCTCTCGTGTTCTTATCATGTCATCTTTGAAAAACATATCTTATTTTAAAGATATTTTAGAGATAAAAATGCAACTTGGACATACAAAAATGAATATTTTTATCAGTATATACTTTGAATTCGAGCAAATTCAACTGTTATTTCTCTTATTTTGAATCAGGAACAGATTATTTTGTGAAGGTCTCCTAGGACCTCACTTTGAGAACGAGAATAAATAGGAGTCATGTAAGAACCAGTAGCCATTTTTATAAACAACTTTCTTTATTTGGTTATCTTATCCAAATAGAATCAAAGACTTATTGACAAGTTTATCTACTAGTATTATGAGGTTTTAAAGGTAATATCCTTTAAATTAACTTAATTAATTAATGATCAAATTAATTAATTTATTAAATAACGATCACGCAGAAATTACCACGATAAAAGATCCCAGAATTATATTTAATAATGTTCTTATTGAATATTTAACTTTAATCTCACTCCTAAAACTTTAATGAGACTTTAAACACAAATCAATATTTACCACTCGGAAACTCAATTCTTGGGATTAAATATCTCTAACAAGAAATCTTCAATTTAAATCCACGATAACTTTCTGCTTCAATCTCTATCTCCTACTGCTCTAACTTTACTATTTCGTTTGACTTAAATACTTAATCTAATCTGCATAACAAGGAATCCTGTCCGCTTTTTGGAGTTGATTGGAAATAGGTAGGGAATTAAATTTCCCTAAAAAGGTCGACTCAGAAGGTTAGTGATAAAGTTCCGTATAGATTCGTCACAATTTATCCCAGTTATACGCAGATGCATGTAAATTAAGGTTTAAAAATAAACATATTATTCAAGCCTATCTTAGTGTGTTGTAAAAAAGTTTTAGCAATTCCAGCTGATATGATTAGTGATGTTATTAAAGTTATTATTAATTGGTAATTCCCGTTGGAGTTGAGATTCGTAAGAAATATTTCCTTCAAAGATATTTAGAGCTCTGCACATTCCATTTAGTTTTTAATGCAGAATTAAAGTGTACTTAATAACTCTACAGAATTTTCTCATATAACATTATTTAGATGAAATTTGTTTTCCCACATACACAAATATTTCTTCCAAATCCAAGCTTTAATATTTTTTGCTCATTAAGTAGTTGAAGATAATTGATAAAATATTAGTATAATTGTGAATCTTGTATTCAATTCAAGGAGGAAAATGCATTTTACTAGTTGTACAGTTTTGGAATAATTTTAATTCAGATTCTTGATTTTCATTAGAATTTTGATTTAAAATCTTTTTTTCAATATACAGTTAATTCCCAAAATTATAATATTTTGTAGATAGGTTAAAAAAATAGAATGAGATTTAATACCAGCAATATAACGTCACAAAAAAATTCAGAAATGTTTTATGGTAATATATTTAATATAACTCTCTATGTTTTTTCAATATTTTTTTTCAGAATTATTGTTAGTGTTATAATATTGCGACTTCTCCGATGATACGATATTAAATATAATAACATGTTGACGTCTTCATTCTGCCTTAAGATATCCGACTAGGTCCGGAACCGTGATTAAAAAAAACGCATAAATGATAATTTTCATTATATTTAGTGTCACTCAGATTAGAATACATGCATGAATTTATTTTAAGGGCATTTTGACAAAAGGAAGTTATTTGAATACAATATTTCGGCAACAAATAACTTAGAATTACCGTTTTTCAAATTTTTCTCCTTTTGTGAAAAATGCTGCTATCATAATAATATTTTGCTGTATATAGCTCAGACCTCTGTACGGAGGCTCAACTGTAATTTTTGAAAAATTCACATTATTTTTTTCAGAGTTACAACCAATTGAAATAATTATCGGCGTTTTTTCTTAAAATTTCTCCCCTCTGTTACCGTAAAACTTGGATAAACCCACTTCTATAAATAATTTTTTTTTATTGTAATACTATTCTTAAAACAATTTTATATACATTTTCTAATCTAAGTGACACTAAATATAAATATTATCCATTTATACGCTTTTGCAAAATCACGGTTCCGAACGTAGTTGGATACCTTAAATATATAAGGAATAAAGCTAACTCTGCTTGAGAAATAATGTTGTGATCTCGCAAGGCTGGGCTTCAAGGTTGGGCCAAAGAGGTTTCTGTTCAGGTGTCATTCTTATTATTTTCTTTCGTTAAAAATTTTAATTAAAGTTGCTTGCTGTCACTTAAGGAGAGTTAAATCTCATTGAGAGACAATAATTTCGACTAAATAATCGCTCTGAAACTTATTCCTTTAAATTTTAAAGCATTTTGAAACCCTTTAATCAAAGAAATAAAAGTCACAGAAGATTGGGAATGTGATATGTAGAAAATCATTGGAATGTTTCTCATATATCAAGACTCTTACTTAAAATCCTTAAAAAAGCATTTCTTATACTGTGGGGCGCGCCTCGTTAGGGGGGCAAGATAACTTAACAAAGGGGCGCGAGCATATTGAAAAGTCGAAAACAAAAGTTTTTTGAAAAAGTATTTATTCACTGAAAATAAACAAACAAAATACATTCTGACATATTAAAAAATAAAATACACAATATATATATATATATATATATACTTATAAATGTATCTGTACTGCACAAAGTATTTTACAATTTATTTAACAATACTAAGTTAAGAACGAGTTTTATATTTAGCAGTGACCCCATGGGCTCACCAGCTTAACAATTATCTTGATAATTTGTCCGTTTTAAATTTAATTACTCTACTGACGATTTAAAGTTACGCGATTCGCTTCCCAATGCCACCGTTTTCCATGTAAGCACTCGTATGTGATGTATTGGGGGGCAATTCGCAATAAGCAAATTCTTTGAAATAAGTAAATGCCTAGCAAACAGTGCCAATATTCTTTTGTTGCTTTTCAAACCCTTCGGGATTTTTTAATGGATAGCAGTAACAGAAAAGATCGTACTTCGGAAAGATGTATATATACGTACGGGGCAATTAATGCTTTGACTGAGAGATACATTAATATACGCTGGTGACGATTATGAGGTTAAAGTCGTATTTTAGCTTTTGCTTCAAAGTATAGTATCATTGACTTGAATACAGTGTTATTGTATGGAAGGGAGAACGAAGAAAATTCTGATTGAATTTTCGGTCACAAGCATTGGATGTTTGAGTAGCACTGCTATAAAAGGTTAATCCAACACTTCATTTATAATTTTCTATGTTTGCGTCACCATTTTAACTGATAAAAAGTAAGTTGTGTTTAAAGCGTTTATTTTATGTATAAATTTGTATATTTGCTTCGAGCAAATCCCCACAGTTGGTCGTACCTCTCCAACATTTTGTAGAATGCTTTGTTGATGTTTCGAGGGAGCCGTAAATATATTTCCGGCAAGAAAGAAAGAAGAAAAAAAAACCAAACTTACTTTTTGCTCAATTTTCCCCCTAAAATCCCCATTTTTACCATCGACAAATGAAAGCAATCACGATTTGCTTTAGGAAGAATTAATGTGTGTACGAGTATGTATGACGTTGCCAAATAACGTGATTTCCAATAGTAGAAAACAGTTATCGCTCATGGTTAGAAAACATTACTGGTTTTGTCAACATGCATTTTTAGCAGCATGATATATTTTTCAACATGCAGTGACTTATTTTAACACGCATTAAATTTATTTTACATTATTTTTTTTGAATTGTGATGTTATTTTGAGTTTGGCAAGAATAGTATGATTGCATTTACTTTTTTTTGTTAAAATGCACACATATTGTAATATTAATCAATTGAATAAATCTTAAAAATAAGAAGTTACATGAAAGCAGAATGCACAGAAAATAGGTTTTTAAGCTGCATAATATTTATTAAACATTAATGAAACAATTTACCTTAAATATTAAAAAAAATCAAATTTTTCAAAGTATATTGCATAAATCTAGCAATTTAGCGCATAACTCGTGGACATAATGACAGACTGGTAACTTTATCGTTATTGTAGATGTATGTATTTTAAGTTGACGTAATAAGTAAGTTATTAGAACTGGCAGAATTTTACTTAGTATAATTAATTGAGAAAATCTGTGGGATTGTTGCATTTCAGTTATAGATAACACTAAAAGGACAACTGGCTTTCGATGGTTAGAATTACGGAAGAAACCTATTTTAGGGGAAAGCTCAACTCTACTAAAATTTAAAATTTCTTCAAATATTACGCTGTTATTTTCAAAGATATTTAATTTTTTAATCTTATTTAAAATATAAAAGTAGTGAAAAGCATTCGTTGGCAAAGTAGGGAATAATAATAAATAGTGTAACAGTAGTGAACAGCAATAAATAGTGTAATAATAGGGAAAAGCAATAAATAGTGTAATAATAGGGAAAAGCAATAAATAGTGTAATGATAGAGAAAAGTAATAAATAGTGTAAAAGTAGGGAAAAGCAATTTATTACAGCAGGGGTGTCCAACATGCGGTACGTGGGCCACATATGGCCCGCCAGTACGTAAATTGCGGCCCACCGACTCTTTTTAAAAATTTTAAATAGATTTTTAAAGTTTTTTAATTTTGAAATTTATTTAAGGGGGAATTTATATATATATATATATATATATATATATATATCAACAATTTATTTGCCTGTTACCTGTTCTTGTTTTAAAATAAATCCTTTTTGATAACAGAAATTTCCTTTAGAATAAAACAGATGTATATTTTAATCAAACAGTTACATTTGATATTACTATAGTAAATTTCGGATTGCATAATGTATATCCTCTACTATGGATGGTGCATGATTCTCTGTGTGTGCGACTTTCGTTTCTCCTCCTCCTTTTCTGTTTGGAGTGCCCAAAAAGCAAAAGGCAGTCACACAGAGATGTTTTTTTAAAGTTTTAAAAAAATATTCGGGATGGTTAAGATAAAGGACAATGTATACATAATCGCTTGCGATTGACAGCACTATCAAATTTCAATAATGAGTAATGAACGATCAATCCAATAAGAACACCTTAATTTTGAGGAAAATGGCTACTGTAATATTTTAAACATTATTTAATCATTGTATTATTATATTATATAAACATTATTGTATTATCTTTGCATGTATACATGAAAAATAATGAAAACAATAATAATAATTCCTTCTGTTTTAATATTTCACTCCAATAAATGTTTTTTGTTTCCAAATCTGATATAAAGGTACATATTTTTAATGGGCGGCCCGCGAGATTATAATGTTTTACCGATGTAGTCCGCAAGGTCATTTGGGTTGGACACACCTGGTTTAAATGTACTGCTGCGAAGTAGAAAAACCTGTAAAATGAAGAATGGGATATTTAATTAATAAGTATTTAAATATAATGATAAAGACAGTGAGACGAAACAGAATAATCCTATACAAGAAAATTTCCTTAACTTATAAATACAATAAGAAAAAAAGTAATATCAAGTTGTATCATTGTATAGAAAAGGAGACAATGTCTAGAGGTACTTCTTAATCAAATTCATTAGAAAATTAATTATTTTTTTAATCTTCTCACATTTTCTGAAAACTTTTAGAACAATACAGGAAGAACTTACACTAACCCCCTCACGTTTTCGATCAGCAATTTTCTAAAGAAAATTAATTTTAGTTCCTTCCTCAATTTAATTCTGAAACACTTTCATCTTCTCCACTTTGTTTTACTGAGTTTTTGTAGGATTTATTCTACATTCAATTTTTTTTAGCTCCATACATTTTTTCTATAATATATTTTGGAATATTTTTATGATATTAACTTCCTTGGCCATTGAAAATTTTAAAAACGTTCTTTTAAGTCAGAAAGTTTTATTTTTAAGGTTTGTTAGCAATCAAAAACGAGTTAAAGCTTTAATTAAATCGAGTATTTACAGATAAGACATTTTTCTAAATGGAACCGTAAAAGGTTAAAAAGGTTTAACATGAAAGATATTTAAACATTAAAAAAACTATAGTATTGTGAAGGTAAACTACACACTTAATTTCATATTTTATCATATTTTAGAAGATAATTCATTGGAGGCATGATTGAATTAGGTACTTATAATAAATTCAAATAGAATAAAAAATGAATTTTGTTTCATTGCTTAACACATTCACACTACAGAACCTTTTTTCAGGATGAATTCAAAATGTACAATATATTGGATTATTAAATTGCTAAAAATGAGCACGCAAGGATATGCAGTACATTTTAGAGGAAAAAAGTGCAATTTAAATATATTTGGAAGTCTAAAGATCATACAGGGATTAGATTTGGAAAAAAAAATATGTGTAGACAGTAGTCCGGTTTTATAGGGTCTGTCTAATTAAACTTAAAAGGAATAAGTGCTTAACTTCAGATAACTATAATAAAAACATTAAATATGTCCAAACGAAGTCTTTAATTATTATGTTTAAGGTAACTGAAAAGGAAAAAAAAGTTATAAAAACAAACAAAAAGTTATTTGTTTTTTCCCTGTCATACAAACAGCAAGACCATTATTACTATACCACAATAGTTTTCTAAGTGCTTCTTTCATATACGGATAAAATAATGTGTATGGAATATATTTTGTTACAATGAATTTTAGCAGCATTAACCGCTTCTGTTACGTCATCGGGACCACAGCAAGAAATCACGAAAAGATTTCCCCACATATTTTTAGCATTATATAATGGGTAAGGAATGTTCATTAAACCGAATCTACATAAATGTTACCTGAGCTAGATAGGTCCACTTTTTAATTCTAAATTTGGAGACACCAAGAGGTCTTGGCATATCAAAAGGAATTCTATTTTCCTTTAAGGAATCCCGAACGAATCTTCCCCATTCCAGAGCCCCGAATCTTTTCTAGAAGATAAACTTTAAATCTAGCATGGATGATTCTTTTAACAACTAAAAAACAAACAGGAGGATAAGGTTACTAAAGGTCAAAACCAGCCTTGTTCAGAATGTCAGCAAACTCATAACACATGATTTCACAATGGCTTCGAACCCACTACAAAGGACATTGCGACTAATACCCATCGAAGAATTAATCCCAATTTGACAAGTAAGTACAGGTCCATTGTTTGAAAGTAGGCCTGAAAAAGTTGCTTTAGTTGTGTCTATGAATCTTTGAATATCGCTATGCTCTAATAATCTCTTAATTTTTGTTAAAACCATTTAGACAGCAGCCATTTCATCATCACATTTAGTTACCAACATCTTTTTTAAAGCTTAAATATCTAGAGTAAGTCGAAGAAATAACATTAAGATCAGTTAGTAGTGTACGCAGACCCCTCTTATGGAAGGGGGGTTGCATTCTAAGAAACGCACACATCAGAGGTGACCTGTGGTAAAAATTAAAAAAAAAAAATATTCGTATATGGGGGAGGAGTTCAGCCAAGACCCCTCTTTTGTACGCAACTGCGATGAGTACGAGTAGCAGAGCCATCGGTGTACATATGAAGCTTGTGCATTGTAGGAAGTCTTTCTCTAACAGTGACCAAAGCGGCAATCTTCAAAAAAAAACAACATGATTTTCTGATAATTAGAAACGATTCATATATATTCAGAAATATATTTGTTGTAAGTAATATATGGTTGGTTGGTTGTTGTGTTTATGGAAATGGAAAGTTATTTTCATAAAGGATCTTCGGTCCTATACACCACGTCTGCAATGTCCAGATAGAGTTGTTCTAATACAGATTGTCCTGAGGACAGTATAATTCATTGCAAGATCGCCAGAATGGCAAGACATGGGAATAGGCGGTCAGGCGTCAGTTTTGTGTCAGGGTAGTTCCTGATTTCAGGTAAGTTCTTATTCCATCTTTGTGGATCTTCATGCCTCTCACGTGACGTGTCCTGAGGCTGATGTGGGTATTCTCTAAAGACCTATTTGTGATAAGTAGTTCAGAAATTTTGTACTTAAATTTTACAGTTGTTTCATTGTTAAGTGATATATATGAAAGGAATAAAAGGTAAGCTCAAATAGTCAACTTCAATATGTTATGAAATGGCTGATTAAAGAAAAAGATTTATTTATTGAGCAAATTTATTTTTTTTTCAATTAAAAATGCTTGTCATCTTAACTTCTAACATTCGAGTTACTTATATGATAGTTCCTTTCTTATACTTTTTCCAAGAGAAGCAGTTTTTAAAGCATATTCTCAATTGCGAATTCTTTGAGAGTTCTCTTTAAAAAATTATCTATCTTATAGCATTTATCACTTTATCTACTACATTATGATTTACTGCAATTTTTTCACGTGCAATATTTTTTTTTTGAATCACTACATTGAAACTTAAGGGTTGAATATTCAACTTTGGGAAATTTAATTCGTTGGATCCAATTAATTAAACCGTCAGTCCACAAAGGTCTAAGATATTCCCATAATAAGAAAAGACCGAATGACTTTTTTTACGCGTTAGTGAGTGAGTGAATATTAACGTCGCACTGTTCAGCTTCACGAAGGCTTTTGGCGACGGGCCACATCATTTTGAACCATGGTCAAGTGACGTGAACGACATCTGAGCTGTCTATGTCCTAACTACCAGACCACACCAATGGGAGGACGTTTGAGGTTTAGACAGATTTAACGTGCATCACTCCCCTACATGGCGGGTCTTTAGTGGTACTTGGCTCGAACTCGTTACAAGGCCAGCAACAATCCGATACCCTGACTACTTGGATACCGAGGCAGTTTTTTAACGCAGTTTTAGCTTAAAAATGCTAAATAACCAGAGAACACTAATATTTTACAGCGCAAAATACTTATTTTAAAGATTATAACATTTTTGAAATGTGGTATTTACTTTTTGTTCACATAAAAACAGCTTTTACACAAAAACATAATTTGATGATATTCAAAGAAGCAGTTTTGTTGTTGCTGATGCCACCTGATCCGTAAAGGCCAGATCGAGGCCCACGAAATTCAGCATGGCAAAGGACTAAGTGACGCCGGTCGTTTGTCGTAGCTTTGAGCGTCATACAGGTGAGAGTTCGATTTGGCTCGTGTCCACCTCAATTTTGAGGGAGGACACCTGAGGGTGGTCAGGGGTCTCCCACCTCTCTACCCCTTCCACCAACCACACGAGAGGACTTGCGGCTCGACGGCTATTTAGAGTACCCCTATGCCGCAAAGGTACTATACATTTACAAACACCCATGTCTTCTCCGGGATTCGAACCCAGTCCCTAAGGCACCGCAGTTAGCTTCGCTTACCACTATACCGGTTGGGCGACAGAAATAGTTTTTCTTTTTATTAGTACACAAAAATTCATTACACTTTGTGCGTTTTGAGTGAGGTTTCGATTGAATTTTTTTTAAGGACTGCATCCAGGTGTAGGAAAAACCGTATTTTATGAATATGAACAACTGCACCTTTGGTCTTGTTCAGTCACTTGATCGTCACCGTAAGAACCTAACGAAAATTCCAACAAATTATTATTTGCTGGAACTTCTTTATCTGAAAAATCATTTGTTAGCGCATCATTGATTGCAAACTGTAGATTCTGTATTAAATCCAAAGCCTCTTGAAGACTGAGCTTCTTTTTTCCAGACTTTCTAAGAAATGAAATAATAATAATAACTGTAATAGCACCCCCTGAAAATCTTCTATTGTTGTTAAATATCAGCTTTGCTTTTCATCAACCGATTCTTTGAATGCTATGATTGGTTTTATTTCAGAATCACCCAGTTGATCTTTTCGGACACTCTCATCATTCCATGGGTCCAATTCCGATGTTGTTTGCCTTGAAACTTGGCGGATTACTGGATCACTTACGCCAAATTTCTTTTCTACTCTCGAGCAGTATTTACTGTTCTCCGGGCAAGGTTTTCTCGAAGGGAAGTCTACATTTCTATCTACTGATCTTTTTCGGAAGATACACACTTTCTTTGACTCAATTACACTTGTACGGCAAATATCGTCTTGATTTACTCGAGGGCAGTTACTTCTTACATGCCCGGTTCCACCGCATCCCCAGTACTTGATGTTGCGATCTTCTTTATTTTTTCGAGGGTAGCTACTACTCAGATGCCCGGCTCCACCGCCGCCCCCAAACACGTGATTCTACTTCTCCTCAGATTCTGACGTTGAGCCATTAAAGCTTGGATTTCATCTCTCAATTTCTCAATGTTATTTTTCCATGGAAATTCAGAGGGCGCATCTGCAATCATTCTAGCTCCTCGAATGAATGGCAGTCTCTTCGACTGGCTTGAGTGGTGGCCTCCAATTTTAGGGTACATAACAAGGCAGATTTTAGGTCTTGAACAACCACCATTCTTATAGCCCTATAGATTTCTCCATCCTTCAGTCCGTCCAGGAAATGCTGCTGATGAATTATTTCTCGAACATTTGCTGGGTAATCGGAGAAAGCCAAGTTGGCGAGCCTTTCTATTTTGGAGGCATACTTCTGCAAACTTTCTCCGGTTTTCTGGAATCTGGTTTTCATCTGCAGGTGTGCGTAATCTTTAGAATATTTCTGACTAAACCGAAGTTCTAGAGCATTATAGAGGGAGTTCAGATTTAGCCGCTGTGTGTTGGGAAGAGTCTGCAGTACTTCAGCAGCTTTTCCTCTAAGGGATGCTGCTAGCTGACATGCTTTCACCCCTTCAGTCCATCCATTGACTAGAATTTATGGAAAAGTGTGTCTTGTATACTTCCTAGTTGTTTTTTTGTCATAAGTTGACAGTTTCACTGGTCCTGTAAAGGAAATCACAGGCACTGGAGAAGCAAGCACAGGTTCTGGAGAGGCAGACACAGGCACAATCTTGTTTTCGTTCTCATTTCCGCCAGCTAGAAGTTTTTTCTCAAGATCTTCTATTCGCTGTTATATAAGGCTAAAATTTTCGGCCACTCCTTTTATCCTTTCCTCAATTTGCTCTTTAATCTTTTCTATTTTCTACTCCATTTTCTTCTATATCTTCTTTTCCACTACTGCGATCTTTTCTTCCAATTTTTACGGCTATTCTCTTTTACACACTATCGATTTTCTTTTCTAGAGTATCTCTCATAGCTTCTTGACTTTTTTCATTTCTTGCTTTAACATTCGTTTCTTGTTGGCATCTTCTAGTCTCCTCTTGGCCGTTTTTTGATGCCTTCCAACAGAGCTTTCAGTTGCTCATCCTCCGCTCTTGTTATTGGCATAAAATCCCAACTTTTGACACCAAACTGTTACGTTGATCAGGGTTCGAAGCTTTATGCAAATCAGTCTCAAAGGAGAAAACCAGTTATTTTTGAGTGATAAGGATTTATTATCGAAAATTCAATCCTTGAAATACAGAATTTAGCGGCAATATTCACAGAACAAATCACAGAAGGTTTTCAGATCTTCCACAGAACTCAAACACAATTATCAGTGTTTAAAATACAAGTTTCGCCAAGATCCCATTGAATCAAAATTATAACGTAAGAAACGGCATTGCTTGTGAACATTGCAATTCTAACGTTAATTAAATCTAATTTAGAATATGATAAAGGTATTATACACATCAAAATACAAATTATTTGTACTATTTTACACTAAATTGGTAAGAATATATATATTTATTTTATATACACTCATGTCCATAAATTAAGAATAATTCAGAATCATACAGAAATTGAACTCTAAAATAAAATTTTGACCTATAGAATTATCACACACATCTTGAAGAAGAATATGCAAGTTATAGGAAATCACAAGATGGCATGGATAGTACGTAACTATGACGAGAGTGTCAGAGAGGGGTATATAAGGAATGGTGGCATAGAAGTAAAATTGTTCACAAGCGCTTTAAAAGCATTTCAGTGCAATAACCGCATAGTTATGGCACAAAGGAAGCATTTGGATGATTTTGTACGTGGTAGAATTATTGGACGACTGGAATGTGGCCGTACCCAGCTGGAAATATCCGAAGAACTTGGAATCGCCCAGAGGTGCATCTCCAGGCTTTGGCAACGATGCCAAGATGATGGTAATGTGAGTAGATGTTACAGCACAGGTCACCCCCGAGTTATAACGCCGAATGAGAACCGGTATATATATTTGACAGTTACTGCCAAAAGAAACAGACGGAGCACAGCATCAGACCTGTCTCGTCAGCTCTCTTCAGCTACCGGTACGACAGTTTCAAGGCAGACCGTGTACAGACGTTTAGGGCACATTGGTCTAAATGCTTTTAGGCCTGTCCGATGTGTTCTATTTACCACAACTCACTGTCGCATGCGATTAACCTGGAGTAGAGGGCATGCATTGTGGACATCACAACAGTGGTCTTGTGTGATGTTTTCCGACGAGTCCAGGTTTAGTTTGCAGTTTGATTCTCGCCGGACTTTAATTTGGAGAGTGCCAGGTACTCGTTACCACCAAGAGAACACCACTGAACGACACCGTTAAGGTGGTGCAGGGTGGCTAGTTTGGGGAGGAATTATTCTTGGTTTCAGAACTGTCTTGCATGATCAGAGTGTAATGATGACTCGCCACATCTATAGGGATGTCATTCTGGAACAACATGTACGTTTCTTTCGGGGTACCATGGGTGCTGAATTCCTTTTTATTGATGACAAAGCCCGTCCTCACCGTGCAAACATTGTAGACGAATGCGATTAATCGGAGGATATCACTCGTATGGATTGGCCAGCTTACTCACCGGACTTGAATCCAATAGAGCAGGTGTGGGATATGCTTGGCCGACGAATTGCAGCCCGCTAACCCCTCCCATCTGTCTACCGGAACTTCGGAGGGCATAGCTTGATGAGTGGTGTAATATTCCCCAAGATCAGATTGATAATTTGATATTCAGCATGCCTAGGCGTTGTAAGGCCTGTATTGCATTGTCCTGGAGACATACTCCCTATTAACCATCATACTAACCATGTTATACTGTTTTTAGTAAATAGGTTCTTTTTTGAAATTTGCTCCAGGGAGTAAAAATCGCACTTTTTAGTAATTATGCCAAACATATAGCATTTGTTTAATAAATAGACTTTACAAATAAGTCAAATTGTTTTGCTTCTGTCTCTTTCTTTGCCTGAATTTCATTATTCTTAATTTATGGACATGAGTATATTATATATATATATATATATATATATATATATATATATATATATATATAATCCAATATAAGAATTTTTTAATATATAATCATATACATATACATACACATATATATAAATTTATACACACATATACATATACATATAAACAAAAATATATAAATAATCATATAGTTATAAACCTAAGATAACTAAAAGTAGGAAGTAGGCACACAGTATAAAGACAAATTCCTGGCCTTAGGAACCAGGATTGCAGGTTTAAACAAGTTTTGCGGCGCCATATATATATATATATATATATATATATATGAAAAAAGTGATTCCCTTTCTGATCATGGCATTTTTTGAGCTATTAGACAGACTTGCAGTTTTTTTTTTGGACTCTAGATAGACTCCTTGTGTGCCGACAAGTATAACACAAGGCTTACAAACGTAAGTCAATGCACAAGACAATGGAGATTACATGTAGAAGTATATAGGCACAAATGGGAACCAAAAGGGGAAATACAGAAACCTTGGGACCTTGGGAAATACAGAAACAACAAATACAGAATTAAATACAAGAATGCTCACATACAGACGGAGAAAACCAATAATAAAATTATACAATGAGGAAGATAAGAAAAAATAAAAAAAAATGTTCAAAAAACAAAAACATAAAGCATACATACATACACATACAAATATATATACACATGTATATTCACGTACAGAAAATGTTAACAAATACACAAAATTTAGAATCTAATTAATACAGGGAAAAATGCTATTAATGAATGCACAAAAAATGTAAAAGATGAATTTCCATCAACAAAAGCAGATAAAGGAGGAGGTCACTCTATATTGTTTTTTTGTAGGCACTTCATGAGTGTACATCTATCCGAAGAAAAATTAGTACAAGCAAGAATCAGATGCTTGGCATTTTGGATTGTGTCACTGGAGCAAGAACACTGATCAGTAAGCGACAAATTGAAGCGCTTTAAATATGCTTTAAAGTTTCCATGCCCAGTTAGAAACTGGGTAAGTTTAAAATTAGGGTGAAAGTGCTTAGCCTTTAAACGGCTCTGAATAGAAGGAAAGAATTCCTTGGTGAGATGCGCATTAATTGAAATTTGATACAAGTTATTCCACTCGGAGATAATCTTTTCTTTAAAAACTTTCTTATGATATGATTTTGGAATGCTGATAGGAACCAGATCTCTTAATTTTGTCGCTTCTTTTGCAAGCCAGTCAGCACGTTCATTGCCATAGATTCCCGTATGACCTCGAACAAAAGAAAAGAAAACTTGTACTCCTCTGCTTCGAAGAAAATCGAGATTAATATGCGTTTTAACTATTAGCTTATTTTGGGAATAAATGTTATTTAAGGCACACAAAGATGATAGGGAATCGCTGCAAATTAAGAAATTCGATGAGAGGATTTCGTTATTGCAGATCCAAGAGCCTGCTTGAGCTATGCAAAGTAATTCAGCTTGAAACACACTACACTCATGTCTTATTCTGAATTGGCGAGTTCCAATTTCAATAAAATCTTCGAAGATAACAAATGAAAGGCCAACCTTAGTGTTGATTTTGTTGCCATCTGTAAAGCAGACAACTGGAAAGTTGTTTTCAATATTTTTACGGTAATTAACCAAGTTAAGGGGAAATCATTCAGAAGGATGAGGGAGCTCAGAAACTCTCAAGGAGAGAACCATCTAGACACTTATTGGTACAGTTCTTCGTTACAATCTTGAATTCATTATTTCTGATAATAAAGATGTCAATAGGTGGAAAGCCCGAAATAGCAAACACAGCTTCGTAGGATATCGTTCGATACCCAGAAATAACCCGGAGAAGAATTTTTCGTTGAATTTTTCGTAAAAGACGACAATATATTTTCTTCTTCAAGGCGGATCCCCAGATTTGTGAGCCGTAACAAATAAATGGAACAATGCCTTGTTTATAAATGAGGGATGATACATTAGACTTGATCCCAAAGCTATTTCTGGCAACTTTATTAAGCCCTAGCAGAATTTTTTCACATTTATTTGAAAGATGCAAAACATGTTGTTTCCAACAGAATTTACTGTCAAGGACAACACCAAGATATTTTAGTTCTTTCACACAGTCAAGAGAAAACCCATTAAGGGTGAGGTTGCCAGTGAGAGCGTTCTTTTCTCTCTTCTCCAAGAACATAACTTTTGACTTGACAGCATTAAACTCTAATTTAAAATTCTTTGTCCAGGTTGAAGCAAAGTCAAGAGTAAGCTGCGCTTGTCTGCAAATGTCATGAAAAGACTTTCCCTGGAAACAAAGAAGTAAGTCATCAGCAAAAGCAATCGTTTCACAGGAAGAAAAGCCAAGATTTTTTCCAAAAAATCATTTATAATGACGTTCCAGAGGAAATGTCCAGAAACCGATCCCTGAGGACATCCCTTGTTCAAAAATTTCTCTTTTGAGGAATGACCTAAAGATAAAGTCACAGATCTATCCTTCAAGAAGCTGGAAATGACGGCAAATAAGTTGCCAGGGATGCTTGATCTTTTTAATAGACTTAGAATACCAGGCCACCAAGCATTATCAAAAGCACTCTTAATATCCAAGAAAACCAGGACTGTATGAAGGTTTCTCTTTTTTCCTTTTAAAACAATTTCATCAAGTTTCACCAAGGCGTCTTCCGTACATTTATGAGGCATAAAACCAAATTGGTTTTTATTGAAGTAATTATCTTTGTATATAAACGCCAGGCTACTCTGTTGATAATGAGTCTTTCAAAACATTTATCCAAAGTTGACAGCAAACTGATACACCTTAGGTTGTCTAATTTAGGGTCACGGACATCATTGACTTCTTAGCATTTTTCCAACAGCGAGGAAAAGTCTTGAGACGAAGACATGAGTTAAAAACTGTTAGGAGGAGATCAGGGTACATTTCATGCAGTTTCTTGACAACTTCGTTAGGAATAGAGTCAGGGCCAGGTGCTTTTTTCAACTTCAATTTATTTATAACAGCTTTAATTTCATGGATGGTTCATGGGTCATCCGTTACGCTGGAATAAATAAGAGCGTCACTCCGTATTTCTTTGTGACAATCATCATCCTCATTCTCACAATCATCAGGAAAAGAATGGAAGAGAACCTCATTAATTGTCTCTTCAAAAGAATTAGTCATGGCTCCACTTGGAAGAGCAATTCCACTGAGTTCAATTCTTTTCTGAAACTGCTGTTTAACTCCAAAAGTATAAATTTTTTTCCACACATTATTTACATTAATTTCATCCAAAAAATTTCTTCCATGAGCTTATTTTGGCGTCCAAAAGTTTAAGATTATAATTAGTTCTTAACTCCTGATATTTACTCTTATAAATTTCTTTTAAAGTGGCATTTTTACATCTCTGGAATCTCCGTCTTGCAGCATTAACGTGTTTTCTCATGCAACCAATTTCTGTTGTCCACCAAGGAACTCTGTGCATTCCCCGCTTTTTAATCGGAATGGACATTTTGCAAGAATTAAGAATAATAGAAATTAGTTCCTTTTCAAGATCATGTAGAGATTCTGGATTTTGGCAGGAGACAGTGAGATCACTAATACTGGACAGTAAAAATTTAGATGAGTCATAAAAAGAGTTTCCAGTTCGCTTTTTCAGATTAAAGATACAACTGTCACCATCATTTGTTGCAGAATTGAAATCTAGAGCAATATCAAATTCAATTGCTTTGTGGTCGGAGAGAGAATCATAATCAGGCAAATGCCAACAAGAAACGTCTTCCAGTAAATCCGTTCCAACTGCAGTTACATCAATGTAACTAGATCCTCGAGAGCCGCAAAATGTAGGACCGCAATCTTCATTTATGACAAAGAGGTTATGGGCACTAATAAATTCAATGAGCTTGGTGCCTCTAGAGTCGAAAAAGGGACTGAACCACGTTTCAGATTTACTATTGGCGTCCATAGACCAGACCAGTCTGTTAATGGGCATGCTAGAAAAAATTTGGTTAATTTTTTGTAAATCAAAATCAATATCCTTGAAAGGTTCGAAATAATAAGATACAAACAAATAGGATACTCTATTAATGTTCAAACGCACTGTCACCAGATTGTAATCAAGGTAATTTTGATCCAGAAAAGTTGAAATATTTCTATTTCTGACAATAATGGCTGCTTTAATCATGTCAAAAGAATGACTGAAGAAAACTCTGTAAGACGACGGAAAACCAGGAAGAGATCCCTTGTATGAATGAGGTTCTTGTACCATCGCGACATCAATATTTCTGGCTTCCATATTCAAAATAAGCTGCTGCGTAGCACTTTTCGATTTATGCAAATTAAGTTGCAAAATACGTAAACGCGGTTGAGAGAAAAAACTATTCATAAGTTGTCTGGGATGAAATAAGTTTCTCCACAAATTGATGGCATTTGCAGCAGCTAGAATAAGGTTTGTGATTTACATTAGCCTTTTTATTAGGATCTCTTGTTTTCTTATTAAACCTGATACAGTTTACGCAAACCTGAGTAGAGAGATTGCATTCATTACTCTTGTGTTCTCCAGCACGCTTGAAACAGCACAAGCCATTTTGACAATCAGCAGCCTTATGGTGATAACCAAGGCCCTTAAAACAGCAGTTAATGGCTATGGAGTCTTGGATTTTACAAACGTTCCAGTTTGCTCTCAGGAACTTCAAATTCAGGCACAAATTTCGACAGTTTGGATTCATTTCTAAAACCAAATGCCGGGAGTTTTCGAATTTTATGCATGTTTTAGTTGATTAGATATAAATGTTTTGCTAAACTCTACTCCCAAGGCGTGTTACGTGTGCTTTGAAGACAAAATACCCCGCTTTTAAAAAATCGGACCTAAAAATAGGAAATTTAGGTAGCATGTTTCTTTTGATGAATAGAGAACCACTATCAAAAGTTTTGCAGAAAATTGAAGAGCATTATTATGTTGGCGTAAAAAATAAGAATTATTTTTTCGTTTGAAATAATAGGTCCTTTAGAGTAGAAATTTGGCAAGCATATTGTTTTTGTTGATTATAGAAGCACTAAGAACGAGTTATTCAATTCCATGTGGAGATCAGCCGTAAAAGTTAAATATATTTTCATCTGAGGAATTTGTTTCCAGCCTTTTTTAAATCAAGGTGCTAGATCGATAAAAAATGTTTTTCAATACAATGAAAGGTTTAAACCTCGGATTTAGATGCAAATAACTTTAAAAATAATAATATATAGTCATACAACATCAATAAATACCCAGTGAAGCAAGCGTGTAACGGTTAGTTTGTATATATATATATCTATATATATACGTATACATGAAAAAAGTTCATACCCATCGGCTAGGAAAGTTTAAAAAGGAAAGAGAAACAAAATTCCACCAACAAAGTGCTTGCTTTTCTGTCTTACAGCAAGGAAAGTTGGTGAAAGCTTTTTAAAGATTATTCGGAAATTTCAGCATAAAAGTACAGTTCTTTTTCTCAACATACTTCTCTAAGATCTTTTCAAAATTGTCGAATGTATAGTCTTCAAGCGTTCAATATATATTCGCTTAGAGTGCCCAAGAGAATCTCCATCTCCTTTTCCTCTCAGCAACTGCATCATATAAATCTTTTCCCTTATGAATTTTTGAAAAACAGTTATGCATTCTGAACTAGATATTGTCCATCCATAACTTCCACACGTTTTTCAAAATGTGTTTTGGAAGCTCGGCTTAACGTTATTTACCAGATCGTGACTTACTGTGCGATATAAATAAATAAATAAATAAATAAAAGGAGTAAAAGCAGTTGCATACAACTGACTGTTCAGATTATCACAAGTGGATTTTTATGATGTTTGATTTGAACTGGTTATTATTGAATTATGTTAATAATGACTTTCAAGAGAAAAGGGGGGAAACAACTCACTCAATCACTCATAACGATATCTACAGATGTATATGGCCAGTAGACTTGGAACTTTGCAGGCACATTTCTTTTATTGAGTAAAGAACTGCTTAGAACGAGTTCTGTGGAAATTTAACCCTAAAGGGGGACTGTGAGAAGTTTATTGACAAATATTGATGTTTTTGAACTATTGGACTAACATACTTGAAATGTGGCAAACATTTTTATCTTGTTGAGTAAGGTTCCAATAAGAACACTTTACGAAACTCAACTCTTAAAGAGAAGGGGCTACGAGGGCGTAAAAGATAAAAATATTTCTGTTTCAAAAATTTAATTTCTACCCTTTTTAATTCAAGAGCTAATATAATGATATTTTTTAACTCCAACAATTCTATTATGATGATAAAGATTTAAAATACTTAAAAAACTGATGAGGAATTTCACACTTTTTGGGGGGATAATAAGGCAAATAAACCTATTCCGAGTTTTGAATAAAATGAAGATATATTTTGCTATGCCTGAATCTCTTTTGTTTAGTTTAATAGCAATGTATGAAAAAAAATAATGGATAAAAAAATTCTTAAGAATTACAGTTTTTTTTTTATTCCCTGGTGATTTCATACCTGTTTTCCTCCTACACCATATTCCTAGAATTACTTTATGTCCAAAAATTTTTACTTATACGAGGAAGTCTGCCTTACACGAACGAAAAAAAATTTAAACAATTATGAATGCATATTTTTTTTAAAAAATAATTAGCTTTATTTAATAAGGCAATGTATACATTGTTTAAAAATAAAAGTAAAGGAAAATTCTTCATTTAGAAGAATTAATTGTTCAGCAAGGTGAGAAAAAAAAATTTGTACTGTGTATATTTATTCTTAATTTATCAAGTTATTTGTTTTGTCAAAAGAAATTATGCCAAGTATTTTTTTTTGTTTCTTTTTATTCATTCAGTTAGTTCTAATTACATGTTATATTTTTTTTCAATTTTTCTTAAAGATCTCTGAAGAACTCATTTTTTTAGATGTGTTCGGAATTTACAACGTTGAATAGCTTAGAGATCAACTTTTAAGGTAAGCTTAATTTTACCGTGAATGTTAAATACGGATGACGCATCCCAAAATGTTGAGTTTCTGCACTCGCAATCCTTTCTTTTGTCATTATTTACTCCTCTACTAATTTTATTGCATTTGAGAATTTTTTTCATTTGTTTGCAAAACGATGAACGTTTAAGAAACGTCAGTAGGCTAAACATCTTCAAAGCATTAATTTTAAGTTTTTGATATATCTAAAATCTTTGTGAATCTGGACCTTTCCAGTGATATAACACATATTTTATATTTTATGAATTTATAATACGTCAAAACGACTTTTAAAAAATTATAAGCTGAGGTGCTATGCCTTCTTTTCCAGATAATAGTGTAAATATTGACCTTTTAAACATGGAAAGCAGTTGCAAAGTGTCTACTTTTTTATTTAATTATACACAATTAAATGTAGATTGACTGTATAATAACTGCAAGTTCAACTGTTATTTTGCTTACCTATTTTTGGAACGAAGCTTGTAAATTTTATGAAAACTTACTGCTTTTCATCGCAGTAAAACCCGGCGTATAACGCACAATTTTAACAAAAATTTAGATAGAAATCCCCGGGTGCGTGTTGTACGCCGGGCATAAAAATATAAGCTTTAAAAGTAAAGAAAATATGAGCATAGAAAAAAATTAGACTTCTACATAGATCGAAATACAATTATTTTAAAAGAAATTATGTTCCTTATCAACTTAAAGGGTTGTAGTCTAGAACGATACTATTTTTTTCTATGGCTTGAAATAACACCTCGAATAAATGACTTCAAAATATAAGAGTATTGAACACTAGAATTCAGGTTTTTTCATAATTTGAACACTATATTTCAGAATTGAACACTATAATTCAGGCGTTTTAGAGTGAATATACCTAAAAATTAAAAATTTGAGCTTCAAAGTGTATAGCTGCACATTACACGGAGGTGCGCGTTATACGCCGCATTTTTCGGTATTTGAAATTTAGAACCTGGGTTAATATTTAGCGGTGTATTAATTCTTCCTCAAACTCCTTCAAAGTTTTATCCTTACTCTAAAGAGACATTTATGCTTTTAAATACGGCAAAACTCTGTAGTGTTGTGAAAAGGTTGTCACCTCTTTCTTGGTCACCTAGGTAAGTGGGAGGTGAGGCACTCGCCATGATCCAAGCAATCTATTTATTGATCACACAACAAAATAGCACAAATTCAATTAATAACAATAAGAGAATGCCTCGGTGCTAACTACGAAAGTGGAACAACGACGATAATACACGAAAGATTAGGAGACTATCAAACTTGATTCTTAATTTATATAGGATCTAATCTATCATCCAATTTAATGTAATATAAATTTAATCTCAGTGAACAATTGTCACTTTAAAACTTTCTCCCAATAAGTCTTTAAACACAATAATTGAAATATTATACCTGTCAGTAACAATCTCACCTGTCTGTGGGATTTCGGGTTTATCTCCTCTCCTACTCTCTATTCTAGCTAGAAAACTTCGACTATATATAGTAACTTAATTTGAACATCACGGTTTTCTTCTTTCGAAGGGTTGGTTGTGAAAAACACGAATTGATAGCCCAAAGATTTCCCAAGATGATTAGTTGAAGGATCGCGAATAGATCCGTCACAGAGTAGGAAGCTATTTGGGAAAATGAAATAAGAATATTGCAGTTTCTTGCAAAAGACATATGACAGCAATGAGGTTACATATATCTAAATGGTGAAATAATTGCAACCAAATAGAAACAAGTGATAGATGTTAAAATACTTCATACTTAAAAAAATCTAACTTTACATCAAAATAAGAGTAAAAGGAATTTTGTATCATCCAGTATTTCAATAGAAATTGGAAAGGAATCAATAATACTTCAACATTCAATACTTTTAAAAAAATAACTGACCCCCAGCCCCATTTTTTTTACAAGGTAAGATTTTGTACAACAATTACTGTTTTCTAAGAATTATATTTTTAAAATTTTGTTAATTTACTGTATGCCTGTACTCTATGCTTATATACCAGGTGTTTCTAAATGAGTATATATATATATATACACTCTGTCGCAAAAAAATATATGCACCCAGAAGAAATTGAGCTACATTCACGAAATTTGGTATGCATGTAGTGTATATGAAAATAAACAAATGATTAAAAATTCAGAACAAAATATCATTTTATTAAGCGGTTACAGCTTGCAAAAGGTTAAAAATCAGTAAGTAGTAAAGCCACCTCTGGCAGCTATACAAGCCGAAATTCGGCGTGGCATCGATTCAATTAGATCACTTATGACCCCCTGTGGAAGATCCTGCCATAGTCTTTGCATCTGCGCAGTTAATTCTCCTGTATCTCGGGACGGCTGCAGTTGCCTTCCCAGCGCGTCCAGACATGCTCTATTGGCGAAAGATCTGGTGACCTGGCAGGCCATGGTTGGACGTCATATCCTTGAAGACATTGTTGGGAGAGTCGCGCAGTATGTGGACGAGCATTATCCTGTTGATAAATGGCACCTGGGCGACTTGATAGCATGGGTAGCACAATCGGCGTTAAAATATCGTCCACGTATCTGCGAGCTGTCAAATTGCCTTGAAGGACCACTAAAGATGATCTTGTGTCCCAAGAAATTGCTCCCCACACTGTCACACCTTGTGAAATTGCTGTATGCCGCTCGACAATAAATGCCGGATCGGACCGCTGGCCGGTGCGCCTCCAGACACGTGTGCGGTGGTCATCATCACTGAGACTGAATCGGGATTCATCACTGAAGATGACACGTCTCCAGTCTGTCACACTCCAAGTTGCCCGAGGTCGGCAAAAATCCAGTCGACACTGCCTATGATGTGGGGTCAGTGGTAAGCGTCTTAGCGGACGTCGGCTCCTCAAGCCAACTTCGGTCAGTCGTCTCCTTATGGTTTCTCTTGATGGCACTGGATGTCTGGAAGGAGGTAAGTGGCGTTGAATCGATGCTAGCGACGTTGTTGGTGCCGAAGTGGCCACTCTTCTGATTGCACGATCCTCGCGATCATTTGTGTTCCTGGGACGTCCTGACCCTCCGCGACGGTACACTCTACCTTCTGTGATCCACTGTTGCCAACACCGAGCAACTACCATATCGCTCCGACCGAGGGGGCGGCCGATACGTCTATTCGACCAACCTGCTTCTCTGAGGCCTATTATACGGCCCCTATCAAAGTCCGTCAGCTGCTCGTACTGCCACCGGTTACGTCTTAGAGGCATCCTAAGTCTCAATATCGTCTATCAAAGTCATCAGATTCGTTTGGATAGCCGTACGGCGCTCGTACTCATGCTTTTAAACTCTCCCAGTTGCGCAACTAATATGCGCATAGCACACTTAGCCTTGTCTCATTGGCTTCGAAATTTTAATCATTTGCATATATCTCTTACCAGACTACATTCTTGCCGAGTTTCGTGATTGTAGCTTGATTTCTTCTGGGTGCATATATTTTTTTGCGACAGAGTTTATATATATGTGTGTGTCGTAGTTTTAACGTTTTACATTGACAGTGTTTATTACATACAACTTACAAATACAAGACATACATTGAATGAAAGAGTAACTGAAATAGTTTTACCTACAAGCTTACAAATATTAATGTAAGCCCCAATCGACACACGGCACGCATCAAGTCAATGGGTGAATTCCCCCAAACTTTGTTTCGTGTGTCTGAGGAAATTCTTGCAACAGCTGGTTCAATCCTGTCTCTTAAGTCTGGACGGTCAGTTGGAAGCGGAGGTACGTACGCACAGGCTTTAATGATCCCCCACAGATAAAAATCACACGGCATCAGATCGGGTGAACGTGAAAGCCATGCGAAACAACCTTTATCGTGATGCCCTTTGAGGAAAATCTAGTAGTCGATTGCAGTGATGTCCAACCAATCGCGTACTAAGAGCTGCCAGTGAGGCGGTGCATCCTCTTGTTGCCAAATGAGGTGCATTTTTTTTCCAATTGAGGAAATAGCCATAGTTGTAGAGCATCAAGATAGGAAGAAACAGTTACAGTTGGTTCTCCGAAAACGAAAGACCCATACACTTTCCGCTGAGATATTGCACAGAAACTTTCAATTTTGGTGTAACTCGTTGCGATTCTAGCACCTTGTGAGGGTTTTCTAAGCTTCAGATGCATGAATTATGAGTGTTCACATGTCCACTAAAGTGTCTATTGAAACGCTCGTTGCAAAGTTTTAGCAGATTCTGTCTTTGCAAACTGGGGAACACAAAACGCATTTGGTTCACTAGTTACCATTTTTCTACTAGAGCGCTGATTAGCGAGGAAGGTGAAAAAGCTTAACACACATTTCGCGCGCATACGCACACATACTAGCAAACAAAACTGTTTTAGTAGGTCTTTCATTCGATATATGTTATGCAAAATAGTTAAATGTAATAAATACTAAAAGCGCTAAAACTCCGATATTCATTTATAAACACCCTGTATAATTGTGTATACTATAGGTTCCCAGCCTTTGTTGAACTGGCGTCCCCTTCTTTAGTGAATATTACGATACCACCCTATCCCATTCTAGGGATATAAGAACGTACATAATACATGATGAAAACAAGAATTAAATGTAAAAAAAAAAAAAAAATTCTATTACTAATATAATATATTTATAAATTTTTTTTCTAAAGACGACATTTCTTTTTAATTTACGAATATGAAGTAGTTATTGCCACACATATACTTAAATGTATAATATATATTTTACATTTTACTACTAAAATAAATAAAGTATAATGTTATATATTTTAGTGGGGCCGTGGGTAGCCTCGTGCAGTGATCCGCAACCCCCGGTCCGTGGATCAAATGGTGGCGGGCCGTCTTAAGAGCATTAAATTATTGCTATTTTATTTAAAGTGGTGAATTTCTCTCAAATTTGCTCAACTGTCCACGGAAATCACTTTATAATTCACGTTAAATCACTTTTACTGATTTTTGGTGTAACTATATTTTATTCTGAAGGCATATTTAAATGCAACTAAATTAAAATTGTTAAATCAAAACAATCTAAAATATAAACAATCAACGTGTCCTACCCTCAGTGGGCCACACTAAATTTATCAAACGTTGACCGGTCTGCAGGGATAAAAATGTTGTGGAGCACTGGCCTAGTGGTTAGGGCATCAGACTGCAGACCGGAAGGACTGGGTTGAATGCCCGATGCCCCCAAATACCCTCTGAGTGCACACGAAGAACGTACTCGCTAAATCAGTGGGTTCGAAAGTCTTGTGAGCTCAATTACGAATGCAGGGGACTGGAGAATATTTCCCTCCCATCCAGTCACAGGGCAAAATTGTGGAGGTGGAGATAGATGGTGGCGCCGTCTACCGTCCCTTCGGGAAATTTCTCCGGACTAAAACGTACTGTCACCTGTATGGAGCTCAAGGCCTAGGCCAATGACAGACGTACTTCTAGCCCCTTGACACGATGAATTTCATGGGCCTCGTTCTTACTACGTCAGAAAGGTGGCATTAGCCACAACAACACTACACATATATTTTAGTCGTAGATGGATATTGTTGGAATTGAAACGCTACTGAATTTCTTCTTTATTTAAAAGAGCGGAATAAAAATTTTAACTTTTACCTCTTATAATGTCAGGCAGGGGTTTTGATGATACGAAGTAATTCATTATAGATTATTGCTTTAAAAATAAATAAATTGGTAGTTTCAGCCTTTAAAGAATCTCACGTTAATTCCTGGTTTACATATTTAATTATATTTCTTGGATAATATACTTAATGAGATATAGTAGGCGAAACATGTTTCTTATTGCTCATAGACAAATACAACACGTACACTACAGAAATTAAAGTTTACTAGATCATTCAATTTTATATAGTTCTGAATGTAATGTAATCTTTAAGTTTTTTTCATTCCTTTCTCGAACTACCGAAGTATGTGAATTTTTGTACACTTGACAAAAATAATTTAAATACACACACTCAATACATATTAACCAATATTAAAGTTTACTTTTGTTAGTATATAATCAGCGTGTTTTTTTAGTCTTTTTTTAACTATATTTGGTTAATTTTCCCAAAGCTCCTCCGTGCCATCTCAACACCCCCTAATTTTCTATGGGTTTTGCACTGCCCATATAAAAGCCTCAAACGCCAACAAAGAGGCGTTATCACCCTCGTTGAGAACCTATGTGTGTATACTGAAGTAACATTTTAAAAATATTCTTTAAAAAATTGCCTAGAAAGCCTAGTAATGCTCAGTAAAAGTTTGTCTTTGAAAAAAAAACTAATTAACATATTTAAAGAATTTCTCTTCAGTATAAGTATAAATATTTATTGTACAGGCAAGTTTTTAAGCTTTAGTATTCAAAAATTTCTCACTAAAAGGTACCTAAAGATAACTCAGATGTGCAATGTTTTTTGTCGTTGCGAGAAGCTGGTTACATATAAAAAAGTACATACATTTCATGTTTAAAAATTTAAAAAAGGGTTTTATTTTGGCATTTTTAGAAATCATTTGTGCAGTTTAGAGAAACTTTTGAATTCCGATACTTTTGGAAATTTTGTTTGCATGTGAACATACGAAACCCTAATGAAACTTTTCTAAGTGACACATAATCATGTATTCCCAAATGCATACCAAAAACATATTGGCACATTTTCACGCTAAATTTATGATGTTTTAAGTCAACGTTGATGTGGGGAATGCATCAAATCTGAAAATTCTTCAAAGATTGATACAGAATTTGAGATAAATGATGTAAAGGCTACAAAATATCTTGTTAGACAAAAATTGAAAAAAGTACTGTAAATGTATTTTCTGGGCAATTTAAGTAAAATGGAAACAAAAAAGTTTTAAAATAAATTGAGAAACAGCTAATGTTTAATAAAACGGAAAAATACATGTAGTATTTCATAGTGTTTGTGATGAAGTGACATTTTATATTAAAAATACAATTTTCTCAAAATGTTTTTTTTCAAAACTACACGAACCCTTTGCTCAGAATCTACTACATGAATGCACCTGGAAGTTTTACTGGATATTACTGATATGTAAGTATATATACTAAAGTGAGTATTTTGAGATATTCTTAAGGGGTGTTGGAAAGCTAAAATCTTATTTTTTTGACAATTTGAGATTTTTACATTTTCAAACTGTATAGATTTTAACCTTTCTAAAAATACCTTACTTTAACCTCTAGGGCATTTAGAAGACCTTAAAACGTATTTTTAAATAATCATTGAATTTGGGTCACGCCCATTTTAATGCCGAAAATTGTAAACAAATTACTTTGTTTTTGCTTAAAAGTGTAACCACTGATATAAACCAAAACATGTATCTTTTATTTTAAATTGAGCCTTTTATTTTTTTATTTCCTAGTCAATTAGAAGTCTCACTGTATACATTAAAATCAATTTATCTCAAAATGTAAATTTTAATGTGCGATGTACCTTTTCTGAGAAACTACTGTTCACAGGTATGTAAATTTTTTATGAATTATTTATAATGTTGTCTAATGTATACTAAAATGAACTTTTTGTAAAAAACTCAAAAATTTAATTTTTACAAATTTTTTAAGTAAAAAATGGGTCAAATTTCGCAATGTTTGATAAAATATTTCATAATTTATTAAAAAATTCAAAATTAGCTAAAAGCTCATTTTAGTATAATGAGAGAGGTGTACTTTAATAGTATGCAAAATTTCAATCATGTAAATAAAACAGATTTTGAGAAAAGGTACATCGAATACAGCCAATTTAACATTGTCAGTATAGAGAAAGAGAGAGCTTTCCAACTCCCCTTAAATAGTCTAGAGACCAGATATCGTAGCAAAAAATTAAAATTTTCATAAAAATCATAGTAATACTCAGTAAAAGAATTTTTTTTTTAAAAAAAATCAACAATATATTTGAAAAATCTCACTTCAATACAAATATAAAAATCTAATTAATATATTAATATACAGACAAAATTTGAAGGCTTTATATTTCTTGCGAAAAGGGTACTGAAAAAAGTTCAATTTAACATAGTCGATATAAGGAGTACCGATTTTTCTTACGCAGTTTAGGCAAACATGTTGCTGTTGTTTCTAATGCGACCTCATCAATTGTATCAGATCAAGGTCTACAATTTTTTCATGGCAAGCGGCTTGCCATACGCCTGTTGTTAGCCACAGCTTTGAGCATCATGTAGGTGACAGTATTATTTGGCTCTATTCCGCCCCAATTTTGAGGGAAAACGCCTCGGGGTGGTCAAGGGCTTTCCACCTCTCTTCCTCTTCCTCCAACTTTTTGAGGGGACTTGCAACTCGACCAATATTTAGAGTGCCCCAGATTCAAAGCCAGGACTTACGGCACAGTAGTCACTTCTCATTAATCACTTTGTATAAGTTGTGCAAACGTACAATATGCCCATATTTTAAAAGTGTAATATGTACATTATGCAAACAAAATCAGCCAACCAATATCTTAGAGATTATATTCTGAATCTCTCTTTCCAGCACAAATTTCCATTCCCATTTTTTATTATAATTATTCTAAGCACCATTATAGTTTAAAACATATAAATTGAATAATTTAACTGCTTTCTTGGGAATAGGTTAAAATTGTAATTATTATTTTTTTTTAAGTTTAGAGCAAAATGGAAATATTTCGATGTGTTATACACTGTCTACTAAGTATTTGGAAACCTAATGAAATACCTATATCTGCGGTCTTGATGTACGCCACAAGCTCTCTACCTTTAAATATATTTTTAAAAACAACATTACCATCTGTCGCATGCAAGATGCCATGAAGTACAGATTTATCTGATTTTGAAAAAGGTGTAAAATTGGATACCATATAAATGGCCAATCTTTAAAAGTCTTAATGACTTTAAGTGTAAGTAAATGCCATTTACCATTATTTAATTTTTATGTTATGTGTTAATATACAAGAGCATAAAAGCTGGAAATGTAAATAATATTTTGTATTATAAACTCTGATCATATAATGTTTAGACTACAAATATTTACACAATATGCTGCAAAAAATAAGTTTCTTTACAAAATGTTGAAGCTTTCGTTATAGCAAAATGTAGCGTTTTTGAAAACAACACGACTTATATTTCATCAAAATTTGTGGAACTAAATCTGAGAATTCGCTGCAACTGTATATTCGCATTAGGTAGCAGAAAAGATTATTCTATGCAGAAAGTACATATTTCCAAGCTATATTTATTATAAGAGGATCAAACGTTCATTTTCTTACTACTTACATAAAAAAGAGTCAATGAATAGAATATTCCTGTCTCTTACCTCTAAGAACACGAATAATATATATTGAATGTCCAGTCTCAAGAGACACTAAAGAACAGCATCATTCTCTAACGAAGGGATCAAGGCATTTATCAACAGTTTTATTACGAGCTTCAGAATCTTCACAAAGATGTAGCACTTTATTTTGCTTATATTGTAATAACCATTATTGTTTTTTGTTAAAACATATACATATTTCAATAGAAATGAAAATAATAAACTTAATAAAACAAGTAATATAAATATATTTTTTAAAGTCAATTTTTGCTTAGGTCAACAAAGAAAATTTTCTTTTAGTCACTTTTTATCAAATAATTACAACTCATATTAATATGTATATACATGTGACAGAATCAAAATGGCAATTAATTTTTATTAATTATCATTAAAGTATCTTATTGTCATCCCAAACAATAATGTACATATAATTTTAGTTCAACTGAATGCCTTAACCTTTATAGGGCACAAAGCTAAAATACACTTTTCTATGATAAAGTATTAGTTAAATGTAATGTTCTCATCCCCTATAAACATTAATTATCCACAAAAAATATCTGATAAAGGGTTTTTTTCCTGGGTGAGGGCTAGACGTTATAACCACTGTGCACTTAAGGCATTTAACGTACTTTTCAGAACAGAAATTACGAATCATATTACAATAAACTTTTTATGAAAAATGAACATATATGCTAATAAGTATTTCAATAACAAATAAATACAAATTATAAGTGTAATTAAATAATAGTAGAATAATTGTACTGTATAGAATACTTATTAAAATATACATTGAAAATGGTATATATCAACATTTTATATTTTACTTAATTTTAATATCCAAAGTTAGAAATAAAGTAATATTTTTGAGGATTAAAATGAGTTATTTCATAAATTTGATGAGCTATTTACTGTGCCTCTATCCCCACAAACAAAAGTTTTCCCCTAAATAAAACCTTTGTTTTTTCATTGCACATTTGCTTAAATCATTCAGTTGATAGAAAAGAATACTAAAGGCATGTCAAAATTTTATCCAGATATCAGACATTTTATTTATAGTAATCAAAATACAATTTGTAGATTTACACCGAGGAAAACTGTTTTTAACTACCCATCAGAGGACATGAAATGCAAAAAAGGTATGCTGCTATTCGTATTGATTTCAATGCGTTTTAACTTCAATTAACGCATGTGGATAGGCTAAATATCCACCACCAGCTTGGAAAAATTTTTTTAAAAGGGGCTACAACAATTAGCCACTGCCCGCGAAAGTATTAAAACGTGAGATAAAAATATTTTAAAGTTTTGACACTAGTCGCTAAAAATGAATCCAACGCCACTGTATCCGTTATTTAATAAATAATTAGTTTCAGTCAATCAATTGTAACTAATTATAATTAAATTATCGTATTGTTATCCAAAACAATCGTGTTTAAAAAATTTCAGCTCAAATGAGTTATTTAATATGTGAAATAAAAACCTTTTAAACTCGCCAAAAATGATACTCAAGTGGCTGTATTTGTAATTTTTTTGAATACTTTGCTTTAATCAATCAATTTTATTAATTATACCTAACTCATATAATTCTAAAATATTGATAATTTATTAAAATGGCAGATATTCTTGTGATTTTGGGCAATCTTACGAGGTTTCTCGTTTAAAATTAATTTGGGATAACAATCTTTAAGAATTGTGTATTAATTTTGCTATGCATTGCAAAGATTTTGAAACATGTTATTTAAAACAAATAATTATTAAAAGACTGTAATAAGCAAAAATAAATAAATGAAAATAGAGAGACACTACAAGGAAAATTAGAGTAGTCATAGTAATAGGATTGCAAACTTGTTACGGGTGATCTCGGGAGTTTTCTAATTAATTTGGAGTAATATTCTCTAAAGTTTTTCTAAAAGTTAAACAACCACCTTTTTACGGTGAAAATGAGATATACACATTCGTTCAAATGTATAAAAGTGAACGAGAGATAGAGAGGTTAATTAACGATTAGTTTTATATGTAACAATTTGTTAGTGGTCAGTTAGCTGAGTTAACGGGGATTTTCACTTCCATTTGGGGAGTTGCAAATTCAATCAGGAAGTAGGTAATTCCTTCCCTAGATTCGGGAATTTACTTAGAAAACTTCTCGGGACAAAGTTCATTAAGCACCAGATTGGAGTTATCTATCAAGAGTGGAAATCCTTCCCTTTGGTTGGAGATTCGGAGTGCTTGTTAATATTTTCTGATTTACAAACACATACATTTTGATTATTTAATTTAGTTATTAATCAACCTTATATGCATTGAGTAGGCTTAATATTAAATAAACAATTTTGAAGGGATAATTTCCTGGTGTTTCACAGAGTACGTGCAATTCTATCATCGGCTACTGTGCTTACATGAACCTTTAAGTACTACATTGTATCTCTGAAGTGTGAATTTCATGTAACCCATTTGATTGTTTTAGATTTACAGGAACATTTTAAAAATTTGTTGAAGATTCCTTTCTAATGCAGGTTAACGTAAAATCCGGCTTGTAGAGCGTACCGGCGTACAACGTGGACTTATACTTTTAAGTAGTATTTTTTAATTTTAAGGTATCCGACTACGTTCGGAACCATGATTTTAAAAAAGTGCATAAATGGATAATTTTCATGATATTTAGTGTCAGTCAGATTAGAAGAATACATGCATAAAATTGTTTTAAGGACATTTTGACAAAAAATTTATTTAAATATAATATTTTGGCAAAAAATTAACTTAGAATAATCTTTTTTCCAAATGTTCTCCTTTTGTGAAAAATGGATCTATTATAGTGATGTTTTGCCTGTATATAGCTCAGACCTCTGTACAGAGGCTCTACTAGAATTTTGGAAAAATTCACGTTATTTTCAGAGTTACCACCAATTGAAATAATTATTGGCGTTTTTTTCTTAAAATATTGATCCCCTTTGTTGTCGTGAAATATGAATAAACCCACTTCTAAGTTATATATTTCAAAAATTCTGATTGAGACTCTGTAGAGAGGGTTGAGCTATATACAGGTAAAATATTATTATAATAGAACCATTTTTCACAAAAGGAGAAAATTGGAAAAAAAGATTATTCTAAGTTAATATTTTGTCAAAATATTGTACTTAAATAAATGTTTTTTGTCAAAATGTCCTTAAACAGTTTTATGCATATATTCTAATCTAAGGGACACTAAATATCATGAAAATTATCCATTTATGCACTTTTGCAAAATCACGGTTCCGAACACGTAGTCGTTACCTTAACATATATTTGCCGTATTATGTGCACCCCCTACAAAGAAACCTGAAATGTAAGTGTGCAATGCTCTTATGTTTTGAAGTCGATTATTCGGGGTACTATCTCAGGATTTTGTTGAAATAACATACTTCTAGAACTATAACTCTTAAGTACATAAGAAATGTCATTTCTTTTAAATAAACAATAATTCGATGCATGTAGGCCTAATTTTTTTTAATGCTCATCTCTTTTTTAATTTATAAATCAATCATTTTTGTACCCGGCGTATATAACGCACACCCGTAAATTTCGATCTTATTTTTTGTGTTAAAAGTACGCATTATACGCCGGATATTACGGAACATATGAAGTAGGATTCAAAAGTTCTCGGACTGAGTCTGGAACTTAAATAACTTCTAAATATTACTAATTAAACTGCTGGAACACATTCTTTTTCGAAATAAGACTCTTGTGCAATAACACACTTTTGCCATTAATTGTAAAGGTTATCGAAACATTTCTGAAATCCATGTGTGGCCATGTTTTTTCATTCAGCCTGAGATACACGTATAACTTTTTATCAAATCGATCTTTGTTTGGCATGTGGAGAACGATATGTTGACACACCCTTTGCATGTTAAGATTCTTACTCAGTATCTATTGTCCCTAGTTTGTATATTGCGATAGTTTATTGTTTTATAGTACGAGAAATGAAAACTGTGAGTGTTTTAATTGGATTTAACTAGAACTACGTATTTTTTTGTTGCTTAAACATCACAACATGTTTTGATCAGCTTTTATACTAGTATTAGGTTATGATAAACAAATAATTTAAACTTTTGCACCTTTGTTACTTTTTATCATTCAGATTTATAATGTTTACACACTTATTAGATAAACAATTCCCTCTGATTTATAACACTTTATGATCGTACCATTGTCATGAAATATTTACTTTTAAGTCCACAAATCACTTTTTAATATGCCGAATAAAAATCATTTTATACGTCATTGAAAAAAAATTACTATATTCTTATCTCATTCGAAGCATTTATAAATCAAAACTAGAGTTCGTGTTCTGTCAAAAGAATACATCAATTTTTCTAATGGCATATTTATTCGGCACATCATCACAGTTGGAAAATGTTCCCACTTCACAAATATTTCTTCGAGTTTAGAGACTACTGAAATGTGAATTATGTTTCATTTCTTCACAGTATTATCTTAAACATTCACACTTCTCATTATTTGACTTCTAAGTTACAAAAATATTCAGGCTAAACATCCGTGGTATTAAATAATTCTTGGAAGGTATATATAATTTGATCGTGTGAAAAAACTAGATTTATCAGCGATATTTTGCTCACCAAAGAAGTGAGTTTAATAGTTATTCAACAAAAATAAGCTTACGGTGAGGAAAAGTAAGCCTGAAAACATCAAATGAAAATAGTTTGAAACATTGATAACAAGTCTATTAAACTAATTTGTTCCAGAAAAGATGAATTTCCGTTTTACCTTTTGCGTATTATTATGCACATACTATAATTTTCTGTTATTAAATATTTCACCTTGCTTGCATCAGGGCTTTATTCTCAGTATTAAGAAATGAGAAAGTAAAATTAAGAAAATGTCAGCCAAATAGACATTCATAAATATTTAAGGCTTGTTGATTGTCTCCTTTTGAAGTTGTGATTTGAATTGTAGTGAACGTCTTACAACGTATACACATGCTTTAAAATGTAAGATGACATAGATATATTCGACATTTATTGTTGAATATTGAATTTAGATTTTAAATGAAAAATGTAAAGTAGCCTAATGATTATTTCTTTGAAATTCAGTGTGAAAGAAAATTTGTCAAAAGATAGACAGTGGAATCGGAAATCCAAACTTTTTCACAAATCGAAAAAAGCTGGGACATGCATTAGTGAAAAATATTGAATTTATTATGCTCTAAGCAAATGATACTGATTATTTCTCCAATAATGATTTCCATTTGCAGTTTACGTATAATTTAACAAAAAATGACATGTTTATCCCCTTAAGAAGACTTGGTACCCTAAAAACCAAACACCTATAGTTTTTTTTTATTTTCATTTAATCTTATTCTTTGCATTATTATCTTTCGATTGATATATCACTTGTGCATGTCGGAAAGTTAGAAGTTAAATGAAACTTCATTTGAAAACAAATTAGGCAATTCAGCCACACCCCCTTTTTAGAAAAAAAGCTAAAAAATGCGTTATGATAAAAAAAATCTATTTTATAAATAGAAATAATAACTATAAAAAAGAATGTGTAGTATTAAAAGCAGACTATTTCCGAGCCAGTACAATAATGTAATTTTTCTTCCTTGGGAAATGTGTGCATATAAAATTTTTAAGTTAAGGCATTTTATATTAATAATTTTATAATTTCAATTCTTCTTCCTGATATATTTTTCATACAAATGTAATACTTTAATATTATAAGAAGAAAAACAGCTAAAATTTCTGTCGTGACAGAAAAAAAAATTTTTTTTAAGTTTTTCTTGAGTTTTCTTGTGCAATTAGTACTCTCTAAAAGTTGATCATTTATAAAAATGTGTGGGTTGAAAACATATGAAAATGCTACTATTTTAAAGAAAAACGCATAAGTAATATCTTAAAGTGGTATTTTAAGTTTAATTAAGCTTATAATAATTATTTTTTCAGAATTATAAACTTTAAAGTGGTTTTTCTCAGTTTGTGTTTTTCGAAACCTTAGTGCATTTAAAATGCTACTCCTTCGACAATTATTTACCAATCACTTCAATTTTTTTCCTGCGTGTTAAAAATAAAGGAGGGATCCGTTTTGCTATAAACTGAATACTTTTTTTAAAAAAAATAAAATGTAAGACATGTTGGCTTTTTCGTTGATTTTTAGCCTGTATAACAACATTATATTTTTTTTTCTCGAAAACGAATGAAGTTATTCTAAAATCGATCCCTAAAGTTGTTAAGAACATGTACAAGAATATTATAAAAAAAATAATTTTTACAAAAGGAGTAGGATTTTGAAATTTTCCCAATTTTCTTCAAAAAATTTTAATTTTTAAAATTGTGTGAATAATATATGAAAATTTTCATCTGGTAACATTTTCTTGAATAGAAACATTGTATAAAATGTTAAAATATAATTTTTAATTACGTAAATAAAGAAGTTTGCTCAAAGGGGGCCAAGTCCCCTTAAGAGGTGAGTTTTTTGGCCCAAAATGTACCAAAAGATGGCACATTTATTTATTGCATATAACTAAGCTTAAAAGTTAGCGGAATGCGGAAATGAAAGATTTCTATTTTAATTTTAAAATATTCGCAATATTTTTAATTTATAATTGTAAAACACAAAAAGCCCCTAAAAGTTTGCATTTTACAAGTACCCTCTGCATACTATGAAAAATATTTCACATGTCTTAAAAGAACTTTTTTCATAGTTACAAAAAATATTTCATGTTCGTACTTCTTTCTAAAATGTTTTTTTATTTATTATTATCTCTTTCTTGTTTATATAGTTGTTTAGTTTAATAAATATAATTTTACTAGCCGTTACTCTTCCCGTAACGTCAAACATTTTATTAACTTGTGCAACTATATACTGTTTTTTAAATCCTCTCAATACCTAGATCTTAACATTGTGACGAGCTCACACGTTTTTTCTTTAACATGTCCTTTTGGATTCTTTGGAACCAGATTAAACGGCAATTCTTTTCCAACCAACCCGAAAGTAAAACGTGAAGGAAAGATGCAAATTAGGATGCTTTTAAATAACAGAAGTTTAGAGTAAGCGGTGTGGCGTTTGAGGAGTGTTATGATAGTCCTTATTTCAAGTGTGAAGAGTATTTCGAGAAGTTTAGTGATAGTCAAAAGAAGTCACCCGTGAAAGAGAGCCTTACGTCAAGGTGTATACCATTGCACGCCAGTGAACCGCAACTTCATTTGGGATCAGATAGATAGTCGTTCCGTCGGACATTAAAGTAGGTGTTACCAGTTTAATATTCGGATCTGTGATTACATTGAAATTGAGCTTAGGCGAGTTAGTTATTGATAGTGGTCCTAGTTACGTTATTTCGGTATTATATTTATATTATTCGGTGTGTTTCGCCACCGTAGATTCTCTCACGTATCATATTATTATCTAATCCGTTATTGGTTTAAGATGTTAAGATCTTAATACAGTAATATTAAGATTATAATAATAAATAATATTATAATTATTAGCTCACCCTGATAATTTAGGAGAAGAGCACCTGAGGGGGGCGTCCTTACAACATTAAGATATTGTGTGTATTGAAAAATATTCTTGTATTGGTAAAGAGCTGTTCAAGCCGGATTACTGATGTGAATGTTGCGTAAGACGTATTGTGATGCTCGTTATCTGGAGCTTTGGGAGGTATCTGTAGATGTAAGAGCGCATTAGCCAATTTGAAAACCAGGAAGAGGGAAAGTCTGGATGTCTGCTGGATTGCGTTGGAGGATCAGGGTTTAATCTTTTCGTGTCTCTTTAAAGCTAGAATAAGTCACACCTATAAAAAAGACACGTAACGCAAAAAAAATTTATTTGGACGTAGTTGGGATTAATATTCGGCCAGTGGCCCTTGTTACCCCTCATGCGGTGGACTTTGAAGCCGGATACTGGCGTCCAATCGGCACCGGTCACTTCTTTGTCAGATGAATAAAGGGGGATCAAATGTTGATTTGCCTTAGAACTTAAGCATCGGCATGACCCTGTCTTAGGTATTTTTCCGCGTGAAACTACTTGCCGGTTAGGAAGTAATCAGTTCCCTAACGGGAAGTTTATCCTTTGGTGGAGATTGCCAAACAGTCAATTCCTCTTGATTTCAAAAAGACAGAAATTGAATTGAATTTCTACAACGGAAATGTACAGTATTTTAACGTTTTATAACCAATCCGTACGTTCCATAACCAAACCATCAAATTTCCTAAAAAATAGTTTAACTGAGTTGTTTTCATTATTTTCCTTTAGAAAATCAGAATGCAGTTGTATACCAATACTGTCAATGAACGTTCTCTAGCATGATTCTCTAAGTTACTGCACAAGTGATGACGAAACGAGCTTGTGCAGTTTTCCAGTCATGGTGAAATTTTTACTGAAAACATTCATTTCTGTTTCCTTTGGAAGAGATCGACAGAAAACACATCGTCACAGAGGGAAAAAACTCTATAATCGATATAACATGTTTCTAGGGAAATACGTAAGGAAATCGGATATTTTTTCGTTACAAGGCTCAGCCAAATCAAGAGTTGTATTGAAGAATTCTGTCATCGTAGGTACTAGTTGGTAAATGTTGAAATAAGGTATGTACTTATACATGAAAACTGAGTTCTTTTTTCATGTTGAGATTTCTTGAAATCTGTTTGATGTCTTCAATAGCATTGAAGTAGTTATTACTGACACTTAAATTGATTTTTTTCCCTATTTAAACATTTTAAAATAAGTTATTAACTCTAGAACGATCATGAAATCGATCACCCTTAAACGTCCACCAATTTCCTTTCAAAACCGTGATATAAAACGTATGAAATAATTGTAATAACTAGATAATTTCCCGACTATTGTTCCGTAGGGTTTATTTTTAAGACATTTTTAAATATGTTTTTATGCAATTATCCTATATTAAGCCCAGTAGCTGAGTGGTTAGTGCATCCCGCTTCCACACTACAAGACCGAGGTTCAAACCCTGGGCTGGGCAAGACTGACTCAGCCTTTCATCCCTTCAATGGGTGGATAAAATGAGTACCAAGTTTGCTTGGGAACTTAACACTGGGGGTTTTCGCGTCATACTGACCTCCTGACCGGAACTTCTGCTCATGCACCTCAGAGCCCAAGGTCGCGTATACTGAGTTGGGCACAGTAGGCTTTGTCTTTCATGGGATGTCGTGCCACTGAGTTAAGTTAATTATCATATATTATGACCCTTTATATCATGAAAAATTGACACTAGCATAACTTTTCGCAAAGCTTGTTGGACCCTGCTTTGTCGAAAAAAGATTTCGAGTAGAAAATCTGACAGGAACAATATTATGCAGTATCCGTTCAGTGCCAATCCAAATGTTTGCGATATTATCTATTTCATATGCTCTTTCTTCAGATTCTTCGCAGTCACTTTCAATAAATCTTATGACCCTGACGGAATCTAAATTATAAAAAAGCTCACTACCGTCTGATTCATTCTCAGAAAACTCTATGGCCACGGTAGCCTAGTGGGCAAGGTATCGAATCGTGACTGGCATCTCATGAGTTCGAACCCAGTACCACTAAAGACCCACCATGTATGGGCACGATGCACATTAAATCTAACGAGAGCTCAAACATCACCCCGTTGGTGTGTTGTGGTAGTTAGGATAGCAGGGTAGCAGCTCAGGTGTCGTCCTCGTCACTTGACCATGGTTCAAAATTGAGAGGTCCGTCAACAAATGCCCTCGTGTAGCTGAACAGTGCGACGTTAATATTCACTCGCTCAGAAAGCGGTCGCACCAAATAAGCAATTTCATCACTTCAGGTGGCCTGCTCTGCCCAAGGTTCGAAAATCGTATAAAATGTTTTTAATAAGAAAATACTTCGTAACAAAACACTTAGACACAACGATTTTAGTGTGACTAACTCATTTCCTCTGTGAACCCAGTAACACTGGATTCAAGGTGAAATAACTGTGCAATATTACTTCCAGAAGTTTGTTTTACTCATTACTTAGTGAACTATCTTTTGCCGAACGACGTTTATTTATTTTTGTGTCCAAAGTACACCAACTGACGTTCTAGGTATATTTAGTTGTAAAATCTCTCCTAATTAATTTAAAACCACAAAAGTTTTAAGTGTAATTACCACGGAAAATAATTAAAAGTCACGAACAATTTTGAAATTCCCTGCAAAAATGCGGAAAGGAGAATAAACTAAATAGGCTCCGGTGTTTAATAAACACCTATGAATGATCTAGTGATAAGGAAATATCAAGCGTTCAGAAGCAAATTTAAGTGTATAATTATTATATATCGAGGTCATTCTAAACACTTTCAAAAAGTAATATGATCACCGAAATTTTCTGATTTTTATGCACTGGTATGTTTTATACGTGTAGAAATCCCTGATTATTTGTCTTGTTATTATTCCTTGATTTCATATAATTAAAAGATTAGGATAATTTTTCATTGGTGTATTATGGAACTCAACAGAAATATCTAGTGCAGTAAGACTATAAACCTTCTCATAAATCTAATTTTTGTATTATTCCATATTGAACTATTTCACAAAATGTTTCAAAATATTCAATGATTACTAAAAAGTAAGCTCAAAAGAAGCAGTCCATTTTTTTAAACATATAAATCGTCTTTTTGTATCATTAAAAGGGATATATACTAGACGTGTTTTTTAAGTTAGTTATGTATTTGATATATGTATATTAGAAGTATTATTCCCATGTTTTACTCGAATATCAAAGTTAAATTTTCTCCAAGAGAAATTTTGTTAATATTATTTGTTATTTTCTATTTTGCGTTGAAAACAGGAGGAGAGCGAATCGGAGCGAATAGGAGGATTCCGAATCCATCTACTTGATCACGCTCGACCTCTAAGAAATGTTGCATCGGTTCCTTGCGCGTTCACTTGCTGTTTCGTTGTTCGGCCAAAGCCATTAAAAGCTTCTTCAGTATGCAAAGCCCTGAGTTTTAATGGAGAGCTTTTTGAAACATCTGTATGACAATGTTTCAATGCACTTGGTACTTACGTGAAAAAATAAAATTTTATTTTATCTTTAATGCCTCGTTCTATATATATATATATATATATATATATATATATATATATATGTTTTGACTTTCATATACATCTCTGTCCACAGTTGATAGGGAAAACTTATTTTCCGACTCGCTTTCGTATTCTGCTAAATTGAAAAAAAAAGGTAATCTTGTTGCAGAATTGGAACGAATCAGTTGTAATAAGCTATTATTTATAGGTGTAACATAAATACTAGTATTTTATTTATAATGATAGAGTATCTCATGCATAGTAATACTTTTCTTTCTCCTCCTCTGTAGTAAGCAAAGTTAATGAATGAATGATACCAAAATGTTCAAAACAATATTTAAGAAATACTTCGAAAGGGATCGAGAGATAAGCTAATTTGTATTGATATCAGGATCCTTAACTAAGAAGCTCTCAAGTTAAAAACTCTCTCTAGTGAAGAAAACAAACAAATAAAAAACACTCTTCTGATAATAGCACAGTACCCTACTGTCTTCTTTTCTGAAATAAAAATATAAAATAGTTCAAATGCTTCTAAACAATATTTACATACTTCAAGAGTAATGACATTGACAGTTAAATATGGCTTAGGGGTAGAAAAGATTGCTTTACTGAGAGAAAACAAAATATTTCTCCACGATTGGCTAGTAGAGTTTAAAAAAATGTTACACGTGAAATTTTTTCGTAGTTCCTGGCAGTAAGAAAAATGACATCGGTTTCAATTTTTTTTTTTAGTTCTTGTCTCTTATGTTCTTTTCTCTGTCATATTTTATTATTTTGTTTGTATTATTCTTAGTTTTCTAAAGAACACACAATGCCAAAAATGTCTAGAGAAATAAATATCTCATTTTTATTTTTAAAAATATTACCAGATTTTTTTAGAAGACTCTTGTTAAAAGAACTAGTCTTAAAAAGCAAGTTGAAAAATTTTTCTTGCATTCTTGTACACCTATCTATATTTACCTATCAATATGTGTCTCTCTTGCTATATATATATGTAATTATTATGTAATATTAGACTAGATTACTATGAATCTACTATACATTTATTCGAAAATGAGAAAACTATGTATAAAATATTATCTTCAGTAATATGTATTAATTTTAAATTATCATTATCATACTCGAAAAATATTATTTGTCATTAATTTTTTAAGTAATGAATACCTTATGAATATTTTCTTATTAGGAAATAATTTTAAAGTCACAACAAGTTCTGTTTGAAATTTTATTTCTGACTTTCATTTAAATTAAAGTACACAAATAAGGAGGTAGATTAAAAAAACAAATAACGCAAAAACATCACAGAATATTTTTAGGAAGGAAGAAAAAGGTCATTTTTGATAGCTTATTTTAGATGTATATAAGATGAATAAGAACGACAATCTCTCTATCTCTCTCTATATATAAGACGATCCGTGTATAAGCTGGGAGTGCTTTTTTCTTCAAAAAATTACTTAAAATTCAAAATTTGTACATAAAACAAATTGCAGCTTAAAAAAATAAAACAACATTGTAATTTTTTAATTTGTTACCAAGAGGGTAAAACGGCTGGAATATTTTCCCATGAAATTACTGTTAAGTAAATTATCAGACGCAAATGAATAAAGTTTTATTTCATGTGTAATCGTTTCTGGAACAATAAAAAAAATATTTCCATACATTTATCATTTTCTATATTATCCATTATATTCTTATTTCCCCCTTTTTTTTTTGTTTGTTTCTAAAATCAGCTAAAAGATAATTAATTTTTAACTGCAGGTTCAGTCTGTTCTGTTCTACACGTCCAAGTTCAGCTCGTGCTGATATTTTTGTTGCAAACAAACTCATTTAATTACTTAAAATCTGCGAAGCGGCTGGTAAGATTCTTTAGAGGCCGTCTTAAAAACATTTATATCCTATTGAACATTTGCAGTGGTAGGCCATTGAGATTTAGCCTAGCGTTCAGCATATATCCATGTAGAAAATGAACCTGAGGATTACCGATTCACAAGACAGTCTATGAATTTGGACTAATGTAAATAGCAATCTCGCGAGGCAATACTCGTAAATCACAGCTTTGACAGGCCTGGATCCAACCATGAACTAATTGCGGCAAGTTCTATAAGCCATTTTTTTCATACGACCTTTTCGCGAAAAATCGAAATTCAAAAACAATTTTCGATTGAGAAACTCATCCTGTAACTTTCCTTTTAAACACAGTTTAAGATGTTATTTCTCACGTCTACATCAATTGATTTTGATTACATTTAAATGATAAATTGTACTTCCCTCCTTCATGGTGATGCAATTAATTCAAACATAACAGTATATATGTATATATATATATATACTTTCGGATTTCAGATATTTTTTATACCTATACAACTATTTTAAAGATGGGTGCATCATCTTTGGTGTTCAAAGGTTCACTTATATTATGCACTAATTTGTTTTAGAATTTTAATATTTTAATGTTATAATATCTTTCAGAATGCGATGGCGAATAGTTTAATTTTTCAAGTTTAATGGTTTAATTTTTAACTTTTTAATTTTTAAATTTTTGAGAATTGGATATATTTTCCGATTAACTTACCATGTTGCAATAGGTGGAAGGTTGGCGCCATCAAACTAGTTTAACCCCACTTATCGAGGTTGCACTTGGATATTTTATAAATTTTTATTTTATAGTTTTTTAGTTTTGTTTGAAAAGGTGGAATTTTATCTTCTATATTCGTCATTGATATTTTGAAATAGGAGATTTAGTATTATAAGATTCGTATAATTTCAATTTTTAATTGATTATTGTGATTGATTGTTGATGATTGATTTTATATATTTAAATATATATATATATATATATATATATATAATATATAACTAAATAACCTTTTAAAAAGATTTTACTTTCCATCTAATATTTTTTTTCTGTTTAACATGTTCACATACAGAATGTTCAATAAATTTATACTATTTTTTTCAGCAAAGGTTGTTCAGTTTTAAAAGTTTCTAATACTATATAATTTTCTTAAATGGTCATAGCCTGCACCTTTTCACATGTTGTCATCCTTGTGATACTTAGAGAAAATAAAATATTAGCAAGATCGACAACCCTTACACCAAATTCAGAACAATTAGCTTCTATATTCACAACTGAGTAAGCTCTCTGAAGCGATCATGGAAGTATAAGTCACACACACACGCACGCGCACTCACACAAAATTTTATATTAAAAACAATTTTCAATCTTAACCGATCAAGCTTTTAATATTTTTAAATTTAGACAAAGTATATTTAATTTGTTAAGTTCAAAGCCAACATTTCTCAATACTTATCTGAACTCGCAAACTTTGCTGCAAAAGGCCAGCGACAAACCAGCCACACCACACATCATTTATCCAAACATTTATATCGTATAAAAATACTGTCAAATTCTATTTGCCAGTTATGTTACATCAGAGATGAGATAGACGCGAACCATTTGAGTCACTGACTTGCGCAGAACTCGGCGAAGGATGGACAATTTATAGACCTACAATAGTTCCTCTTTGTTCTAGTGTATATATTTGTGTTTCTGAGTACATTTGTCTTTTAATCTGCCATTAGAAATAAAAAAAACCTCCATATGTGAAATAAGCCCACATACAGAATTAAAAGTTTGTCTGCTCAATTTTCTAAAAGAACATGAACAATTTTCAAATATCATAAAACTGGACTTAAAAGGCCCTATTAAAAACTATTTTTAATGCTATAAGATAGAATATTAATGCCGGTAATACCAAGAAAAAGAAATATATAAATAAATACAGAAGAAAGTATCAAGTAATGATTTCAAAGCACAAGGACAGTTTAAATGAAATACTTCTACACACCAGCATAGGTTATTGAAACTGAACTTCTGTACAGAATATTTTTTTGTATTGTAATTTTCTTCTTCAAAAAAATAATTTTCAAATGTATTTTAATATTTATTCTAGATAAATATACACTCGCAGAATTTTGGAATTTCTCACAATTGGAAAGTACAGCAATATGCAATTATTTTTCAAATCTTAAATTAAAGTTAGAAATATATTTAGCTTATTAGTAAAAAGTTAATTAAAATATATTGAATAATTAGTATATTTTTAGAAATTGTATCCTAATTATCAATTAATGTTTCTATTAAAAATAGATTAAAAGAAATATATTTTTAGGAAAATTCGGAATGGTTTTAAAATAATTAGCATATTAGTAAAATTTAACAAAATCCAATAAGTAATCCAAGCTTGGCAAGCCCAAGGACGTAGGAGAAACCATCAGCTATTTGTAATCAATACTCTAAGGAGGTATGCAAAAAACTATTTATAATAACTTGAAGTTAAGCTAGATTCTCAAGTCTCTGGCTAATTAATTTTATAAGTAGGTGGATTCCGGTATCATTGCATTTCTCAGTGTTTCTTCCGGTTATTTCTTCACAATGAAGGTAGTTAGATGATAAAATTAAAAAAAAATGTTTGATTCATTCCCAGTAAGCAACAGAATAAGCACTTACTAAGTGGAATTAAACCAAATTATGCATTGGCATAAACTCCGAAATTTTTAAAAATGGCATGAATTTATTAAGGTTTATTACAATGCTCGAAAACATGGTTTTGTAAAAGCGTATAACTGGATAATACTTATGATATTTAGTGTCACTTAGATTAGAAAATGTACATAAAATTGTTTTAAGAATATTATTACAACAAAACATTATTTAAGTGCAATATTGTGACAAAAAATGAACATAGAGTGTCCAATTTTCAAAATATTCTCCTTGTGTGAAAAATGATTTTATTATTATAATATTTTGCCTGTATATAGTTCTGATCTCTGTACAGAGGCTCAACTAGAATTTTTTAAATATATAACCTTGAAGTGGGTTTATCCTTGCTTTACGACAACAGAGGGGAGAAATGTTAAGAAAAAAAACGCCGATAATTATTTCAATGGGTTGTAACTCTGAAAATAATGTGAATTCAAAAAAAATAACTCAGACTCTCTGGAGAAGTCTTTGTTGTTGTTATTTATTCCACTTGTCCCAGTACAAAGCTAGACCAAGTCCAGAATACCATTCACCAATAGAAAATCATGCACCATCGTTGGATTCTCCAAGATAAAGTTTTTCTCAAGCCCTATATAGGACAGCAAATGCTCCGAGAAAGCCTGATGAACATTGCATTTCAGGTATACAAAGAAAGTCTTTTGACCCTGAACAAATGTTAGTCCATGGGTATGACCACTGATTAGTCTAGTAATAGCTGTCTGTAGTTTCCTAACGCCTTTTAGTTCCAGAGCGCCCTAGGACCATTTTGTTGGTACCCATCATATCTAGGTGGTATATTCCAAGTCCTGTTATTGTCGGCCTTTTCTTTTGAGTAAATTTCATTATGTGTTAAAAAGTCACTACTATCTATAGGATCATTGGAGCCTTTCTTTACAAATCCATCGGCCAGATCATTAAATTAAAGGTCTGCATGGGAGAGGATCCATTGGAGATGTATGTCATTGTGGGCGGAATAAGTCTTGAATTCTGTCCAATTCTGTCACCGATGTTTCACCAATTGCTCAAGTATTGTATTGAGCTCTTACTATCTGTAAATATCCAGATATCCCTTGTGCCTTTTATGGAAATGATGTATTCCACTTTATGTTAGCACCTTTATATAAGCAAATTATTATCATTTTAGAAGCATTTTTTTTATAAAAGAAGAACATTTTGGAAAAACGTTATTCTTACTTTTTTGCCAAAATAATGTATTTAAATATTTTTTTGTCGAAATGTCCTTAAAATAATCTTATACCTGTATTCTCTAATATAAGTGATACTAAATATCATGAAAATTATCTATTTATGCGCTTTTTTAAAATCACGATTCCGAACGTAGTCGGATACTTTAATATAGAGTACAATGCTGAATTTTGTAAACAGGAATTTATAAAAGATAAATTATGTTTGACAGGATTTGCTTAGACACATTAATCATTTTATATGTACATAGTTTTTATGTAACAGTCACTGGCTCCGACCAATTATCATCTTCCTCAACTTAAGGAAAAAAATAGGCACTCCATCATAAAATAAAACATAAACGTTAAAATCATTAAATATTCCTTTGTTTTGTGGAATGGAATGAGACAAGAAAGGAATTTCCTGTCTTATTCGAAATTCACAATATAGGTTAAACCCATGACTCACCTGTTAAATCTAATAATGGTTAACATTCTTTTCCGTCAAAATTTGTTGCTCACAAGAAAAGTCTATTTTCTGTTTCGGTCAAAAAGGATATATCATTTGTTATTAGTCTATCCATGTTCTCTTAAGTTATCCGACTACACTCGGAACCGTGATTTAAAAAAAAGCGCATAAATGTATAATTTCCATGATATTTAATGTCACTTTGATTAGAATACATGTATAAAATTATTTTAAGGACATTTTGACAAAAAAAAATATTTAAAAGCTATATTTTGGAAAAATTTACTTGGAATAACCTTTTTTCAAAATGTTCTCCTTTTATAAAAAATGCTTCTAAAATAATAATGTTTTGCTTATATAAAGTAAAGACTTCTCCAGAGAGTCTGAAATAGGAATTTTGAAAAATAAATTGACCACAAAATAAATGGATTTTTGCAATTTCTCTTTCCAAGGTTTGACAACAGCGCTAGTACCCATCGCTGAATGAGGGGCTGTTGGCAATACTTCAATACAACGTGTCATTCGTCTTTCGTAGCCGCTGAAGTGTCGCAAACCATTCAACATGACAGTTTTATTGTAGATCTGCATCAAAGAGGAAAATGATTCTCTTTTTGTTTGCGGAGGGTACAATACCTGCGCTGCAGTGGTCTTCAAACTGTGTTTCACGGAACCCTGAGGTACCATGGGTCATTCCAAGGGGTTCTACGGAATCACAGTAAAAAATCGAAAAGAAAATTATAAATATGTATGGAAAATGGACGTACGTTCTCTATGAAGTTGGTATAATCTCAAGTATCTGAGGCTCATTCCAGTCATTAAATCTGATATTTTTATTTAGTAATACATTTTTAATATAATACAGTAAAAGAATATTAAGGCACTTTTACCTATTAGATTGGAAATATTCTATTTGCTATCCCGGGGGTTTCAGGGAATAATTTTGCACTCGTTAGTGCAATGTTTTATACTACTAAATAGTTTTCTAAAGAAAAACATGACTTTTGAAAAATTCCCATTATTTTCAGAGTTACAACCCATTGAAATAATGATCGGCGTTTTTTTCTTAAAATTTCTTCCCTCTGTTGTCGTAAAACATGGATGGACCCATTTCTAAGTTATATATTTCGAAAATTCTAGTTGAGGCAGCAAAATATTATTACAATAGAAGCATTTTTCACAAAAGGAGAATATTTTGAAAATGGGTCATTCTATGTCGATTTTTTGTTAAAATATTGCACTTAAACAATTTTTTATTGTAATACTATTCGTAAAACAATTTTATATACATTTTGTAAACTAAGTAATACTAAATATCAAAAATATTATCCATTTATACGCTTTTGCAAAATCATGGTTCCGAACGTAGTCACATACCTTAAAGCACTAATCCTCTTGGGAGATATGGGGTCTTTAAAAATTATTATATTATAAAGCTTTCTCCCGAATAAGAAGACACGACCACGCAAATTGAGATTTGCACAGGAAATTGTAACTTTCACGTTAGAGGAGAGATAGGGTAGTTTGCTAACGGGAGCAGTGATTATTTAAACTTGAAGTGAGGCGTAGATATTTAGTAGCTGATAATTATAATATCTAAGTGTGCGATCTGTCACTTATGAATTAAGCTAGATTAGGTAGATAAGAAGTAAAATCTATGGAATAGACATAAGTATTCAGATTATTTAAACTCTTCTCATGTCTCGTGTACCTCGTTAATTACTATCCTTACTTGATAATTGGGTGCATCGTTTAACTTTGTTTAATTGAATTTGTATTATTGTTGGTACTGTGAATAAATTGAGTTATTTTGAATATGGCTACTCTTCCTTCCGTCTCGACCACACCCTGAGACGCATTGGGCAAACCATTACAATTTGAAGAAAAAAAAAACAACTTATTTTTTCTTCTAAAGCAAACTAATAAAAGTAAATTTTTACCGTTTGAAAAAACCCATTGATTCTGAGTTTTTTATTCGTTAAATGTGACTTTTTTGTTCCTTTTAATGGGAGAATGGAAAAAAGCATTCAATAGAGATTCGGTTAATCGGGGTCCGACTGTTTATTGTTTCATGAAATTTTAATTGCTTATCTCTCTTACTCTCTTCGTCTGCTGTTAACTGATAACACTAAGTCTTGAGAAATAAATAAAAATTTTATTTTATTGCATGTTATAAATAAAATATAATGGTACTCTACATATGTTCTAAAATCCTAACTCTGAAGTCTTATTGGCCGAAAGTGTCACAAATTATTTTGAAATTTTTCATCTATATACCCGAAGAAGTTATCATTAATTATTAAACAGTGCGTACTATCTGCAGAAATCACGCCGCTGTGGTAGCCCAGTTTTTAAGGTATCGGATCATGGCAGGCATGTCATGAGTTCGAGCCTAGTACCAGTAAAGATCCGCCATGTAGGGGCGCAATGCATGTTAAATATGTCGAGAGCTCAAGCTTTCCGCCCTTTGGCGTGGTAGCTGGAGGATGGGGGTACCAGCTCAGATGTCGTCCTCGGCACTTCGCCTTGGTTAAAATTTACAAAGTCCGTCGCCAAAAGACCTCATGCAGCTGAACAATGCGATGTTAATATTTACTCACTCACTCCTCAGAAATCGCTATGGTATTTCTTCCTTGAAAAATATTAAACAGGTTATAAAATATTAAGGTATCCGAATACGTTCGCATTAAGGTATCCGAATACGTTCGGAACCGTGATTTAAAAAACCCCCGCATAAATGGATAATTTTCGTGATATTTAGTGTCACTTAAATAAGAATGCATGTATAAAATTGTTTTAAGGACATTTTGCCAAAAAAGTATTTAATACAATAAATATTTCGGCAAAAAATTAACTTTGAATAACCATTTTCAAAATGTTCTGCTTTTGGGTAAAATGCTTCTATTATAATAATATTTTGCCAGTATGTAGCTCAGATCTCTGTATAGAGGCTCAACTATGAGTTTTGAAGGATTCACATTATTTTCAGAGTTACAACCAATAGAAATAATTATCGGCGTTTTTTTCTTAAAATTTCTTTCCTCTGTTACCGTAAAACTTGGATAAACTCACTTCTAAGTTATGTATTTCAAACATTCTAGTTGAGCCTCTGTACAGAGATCTGAGCTATATACAGGCAAAATATTATTATAATAGAAGCATTTTTCACAAAAGGTGAACATTTTGATGATAGGTCATTCTATGTTCATTTTTTAACGAAATATTTTGCTTAAATAATTTTTTATTGTAATACTATTCTTAAAATAATTTTATGTACATTTTCTAATCTAAGTGACACTCAATATCATGAATATTATCCATTTACACGCTTTTGCAAAATCACGGTTCTGAACGTAGTCGGATTCCTTAAATAAAATCTATGGTATTGAAACCTATATACACACACTTATATCCCAGATTTAAGGATGATTCACATAATGCAGTTATACCTGAATAAATAATGAAATAATAGTAAAAACCGCTTTCAGGGAATAATGATATAAAAATAAAATCCTATGCATTTGCAAAACGTTATAATAACGTTACGTCGTCAGCGCAAAGCATAGATGCACGTTGTTGCGATGACATAATAGCTACGTCCTCAGTTCCAAAACACTCTTTTTAATAGCTGCTGACGAAGCATTGTATGACGTCTGAAAAGGAGAATAACGTCACAATGGCTCCAAATGGACATATTTTTGAAAGGAAGAATTTTTGGAATACTTGAAAAAGCAAAATATTTTAACAAAATGACTCGAATTCTAAACATGCTTCGTGTGTAGTCTCAAGAATGTGTCAGAAACGATAATAAAGAGTGTTTTTTCCAGGTATAGAAGTTTAAGTTGGCATTACTTTCCAAGATGGCGACCGATTTAATAGCTGTCAAGTGATTTATTCTCAGTTTAGTTTGGCAATTCATCAAAACGATCATCTAGCAAGGCGTAGATTCGTCGAATGGGCGCAAAACGAGACTGCCGTTGTTCCCGATTTTCATAAGCGAATTTTGTTTAGCGATGGAGCGCACTTCTGGTTGAATGGCTACGTCAACAAACAAAACTGCTGCATTTGGAGTGAAGCTAATCCACAAGTGTATGTCGAAACACCGTTACATCCCGAAAACTGACTGTTTGGTGCGCTTTATGGGCTGGTGGAATCCTTCTTCAAAACGATGAAGGCCACAACATTACAGTCAATGGTGATCGGCATAGAGCCATATGATTACTAACTTTTTCATTCCTGAATTGAACAATCATGATGTCCAGGAGCTGTGGTTCCAACAAGACGGCGCAACATATCACACAGCTCGTGCCACAATCGATTTATTGAAAGACACGTTTGGTGACCGCCTAATTTCACGTTTTGGACCTGTGAATTGGCCTCCAAGATCTAGTGATTTAACACCGCTAGACTATTTTCTGTGTGGCTATGTAAAGTCATTGGTCTATGCGGATAAGCCACAAACGCTTGACCATTTGGAAAACAACATTTGTCGTATTATTGCCGATATACGGCCACAAATGTTGGAAAAAGTCATCGAAAATTGACGTCCAGATGGGACTACATCCGAGCCAGCCGTGGCAGTCATATGCCAGAAATCATATTTAAAATGTAATGCCACAAGATTATCTTTCGAATAAAAATTCATTTTAATCGAATAATACATCGTTGTTTTATTGCAATTTAAAGTTCTATACCTCTAAAAAAACACCTTTTATATTTGTGATGTTATCTAACGACCAAGTTTGAAACAGCCCAGCAAGTGCAATATTTGGTGATAACTGCAAAATAACAGATTGACTGGTCATCCAAAAACAACTGGTTGCCAAAAGTCACAGAAGTACGTTTCAAGACAAATTATTTGCTGAATCACAAGCAAGTTAGTTTGAAAGCCAGATCACAGGACTTAGAATTCCCATCTCATCTACACATAAGAGCAACTGCATTTAGAGAAGTTTGGATATCAGCAGTTGATAGGGCACAGTGAGTTGCTGTTTTATTCAAAGGCGAATCAGATCTAAACTGCAAATCGATTACCATTGAATAATGACCTGAAAAGAACTTGAGACTTTTTGCATCCAAGAAAAAAGGTGGAGAGACATTTTTCTTTAAGGGGATCTCAATCAATGGACAAGTCAATCGTTCCGCCCATTAAGTAATGTATATTTAACTTCTTTAAAGGTCACTAACAAAATGTAGTAAGTTAATTATTATTTATTTGTTTTTTGAAAATTTCATTGATGAAACGAAAAAAACACTTTAGGTAGAAAGAAGAAAAAAGTAAAATTTAATTTTTATTTTTGTTTAAACACATTACAAATTATAACTCAACTCTAAAATATCCGACATTGTAATTTTTATATGACTACTTAACATTTATTTTTTTACAATTTTGGAAAAGTTAACACAGTTATATTGCGTTCACTATTAGTGTTTTTTTTTATTTATACAGATTATTTTTTTTAAGCTGATGTACTTTTTCTGTAGTCCTTTACTCTAGTACCGTGGTTCTCAAACTGGGGGACATGTCCCTCCAAGGGGGCACGAGCACACTGAAATGTCGAAAACAAAAGATTATTCAAACAAATTCCCAATTTACTGAAAATAAATAAACAAAATACATTCTAACATAATAAAATATAAAATAAACATTTACACTCTTACACACTTATAAATGTATCAGTACTGTCTAATGTATTTTATTATTAATTTAGCAATACAAAGTTAAGGACAAGTTTAATATTTGCCAATGACCCCATGCACTTGTCATATATAACATTTTTACAAAAATCCACTCTTGCCTTGATAATTTGTACGGTTTATAATTAATCTCGAAACTGCCTATTAAATGTTACAGAATTCGCTCCTCAATTCCACCGTTTTCCACGTAGGCACGCGTATGTGATGTATTGGGGGAAGGGAATGAAAAATAAATAAATAAAACCTTCTTCGCAAACACTGTCATGGTCCTTTTATAACATTCCAAGGCCTTCGGAATTATTTTATGGATAGCAGTGCACAGAGAGAGTTTTAACGAAGTATATACGCGTCCGAGGCATTTAACGCTTTGGCTGAGTGAGACGTTTATATACACCGGTGGCTCTTAACCCGTTCAGGACCTTGATCACATTTATCTGATCACGCGTTTCTCCCTCCACGGCCCACGGTATGATATATGCGATTGAGCTTTCTCTGCTCGTAGACCGATGATCCCACCAGTGTGATCAGAGTTACGAACGTTTTTATATTAATTTTTACAAGCACTAGATGGTGGTTAAAAATCATTTTTTTTTCGGATAATGTTTCACAAAAATTTAAACTTCAACATGTACTTACAGCTCCGTGGTTTTTTTTTTTGTTAATTAGATCCGAGATATTTATGAGTATAAGCAACTGCACATGTTTAGATTTTTTGAGAGAGCCGGACATTTGAAGGTTCGTGATTTATTGTTCTATGGATTTCTGTTTATATTTTGAATAAGTTGGATTAGCTTTCTAATATTTTCTATATACGTATGCAAATATATGGTATTTTTGTCTTTTTTTTTGAAAGTGTATGTAATTGGGTTTTATTAAAATGAAAACATTTTCTTTAAAATTCAATTTTTTTTTGTAAATACAGCGAAAATTCTTGAACTCTATACTCAGATATAATCAATGATGGTAAATTTTAAGTTTTAGCGTATTTTTTATTGCATTTAAAACTTAATATGAATTTTTAAATGAAATTAGATTTAGCAGGGAAATTCGCCCGGTCCCGTGTGTGCATATCCTCTCCGAGCGTACGGGCGTGGGGAACCACTTCGTTTTTCTTCCGCTGGTCCTGAAGGGGGTTTACAGGTTTAAGTCGTATTGTATCTTCAGCGTCAAGGTATTGCATTATTGAATTCAATACAATATTATTGTATGGAGGGGGTGATGAAAATTATGATTGAATATTGGGTCACAAATATTGAAAATTTGAGAAGCCCTGTTCTAGTGTTTAATATATATATATATATATATATATATATATATATATATATATATATATATATATATATATATATATATATATATATATATATATATATATAGAAATAATTATATCTCTTTAAATCAAAAGTTTTAAATACAAAATAGAGGTAAGTTGGACTACGTATATGCATAAATAAAAACCTAATTTCTAATCCCTTTTTTTTGTTAGGGGGTTGGTCACTAATAATTTTTCGTCATCAAATCAATCAGGTATGCAGTCTTTATTAAAAAAAAGTAACATAAATCCATCCATATTTTCACATTCTTTCAGAATCAAACGAAAACTGTTGTTTCTGAAAATAACATATTTTTTGACTGTTTTATAGGATAATGTTTTACATATTATTCCAATTTGTGTTAAATTAAAATAGGTATAACTGTTTCTTAAATTAATTTATATTCTAGGTAACATTGATTACTCGTATCTGCACTGTGTAATGGGAATATTAAGATATGTATATCTTAATATTAAAAATGAATCTTGGAAATCTAACCAATGTTCGTGGTTTTTTGCAGAGAAATTTCCCACATAAATTAATTTAGGAATTCTTTAGGATACATAGAGTAAATTAAATCTATTCCGACTCCCAATTCTTCTTATTTTTAAATTTAATTATAATCCATAAAAGTAATTTTGTCCGATAACATGATGAATTTCCTAATTTTGATTGAATTTCTATGTTTCATCAATCTTCTGCCAAAATGTAATTAAAATAAATCAACTTTTTCTCCATTGTGTTAATTAGGAAAAGAAACAAATAGAAAATTACGGATATGTATAAATTGGTAATGCTTTTTCATGGAGTTCAATACTAGAAAAGCTTTCTTTTTATAATTTTACTGAACATTTTTATAAAAGAAAGATGGTTTTAAAAATGTATTGTAAATGAATTTTCAGGTAAAAGTTAATGAGTTTTATAATGTTTCGAAAATATTTAAGTAAAAATAATCACGGTTTGAAATTTTTAATACAAAATACTTTAAAGATCTTTCAAATGCTAGCTGTATAAGTTAGTAAGCCCATTCTGCAGTTTTATTCTACATTGAATTAGATATGAAAAAACAACAACTTCCACACAAACAAACAGTTTTTTTTTTTTAAAATAGGGTTTTTTTCTCCTTTTATTCAAAGCTTGAATGAAAGGAGCCAAATATTTTTTATTGCAAATTCAATGAATTCAATATTTTTTCCTATATATAAATATAAGGGTAACTTTATATAAAAATACTTAATCGATACACATGAAAGAAAGTGCTCCATAATATTAAGGTATCCGACTACGTTTCGAACCGTGATTTTTCAAAAGTGTATAAATGGATAATATTTATGATATTTAGTGTTTTTAGATTAGAAAATGTATATATAAAATTGTTTTAAGAATAGTATAACTGTAAAAAATTATTTTAATACAATATTTTGACAAAAAATGATCAAAGAATGACCCATTTTCAAAATATTGTCCTTTTGTGAAAAAGGCTTCTATTTTAATAATATTTCGTCTGTATATAGCTTAGACCTCTGTACAGAGGCTCAACTAGAATTTTTCCAAAAAATAACTTAGAAGTGGGTTTATCCATGTTTTACGACAACAGAGGGGAAAAATTTTAAGAAAAAAAACGCCGATCATTATTTCAATGGGTTGTAACTCTGAAAATAATGGGAATTTTTCCAAAATCATGTTTTTCTTTAGAAAACTATTTAGTAGTATAAAACATTGCACTAACGAGTGCAAAATTATTCCCTGAAACCCCTGGGATATCAAATAGAATATTTCCAATCTAGTAGGTAAAAGCGCCTTAATATTCATTTACTTATATTAAAAATGTATTACTAAATAAAATTATCAGATTTAATGACTGGAATGAGCCTCAGATACTTGTGATTATACCAACTTCATAGAGAACGTACATCCATTTTCCATACACATTTATAATTTTCTTTTCGATTTTTTCCTGTGATTCCGTAGAACTCCTTGGAATGACCCGTGGTACCTCAGGGTTCCGTGAAACACAGTTTGAAGACCACTGCAGCGCAGGTATTGTACCCTCCGCAAACAAAAAGAGAATCATTTTTCTCTTGGATGCAGCTCTACAATAAAACTGTCATGTTGAATGGTTTGCGACACTTCAGCGGCTACGAAAGACGAATGGGTACTAGCGCTGTTGTGAAACCTTGGAAAGAGAAATTGCAAAAATCCATTCATTTTTTGACTTTACTCTGGTAGCATTTTTATCATAAGGTTATTTAAAGGTTAAATACATTTTATCTGAAGTCACAATTATTTCCCCCTCCTATTCATGTTCAAATAAATTAAATAAACTCTACAGTCAGCAAATAGTTATTTTATTAAAAAGGGTATTTATCACAATTAACTAATACTGGTTAAATAAATTATATTATCCGTTACTTGGTTACTTTGGTATTTGATCAATACGAGGCCGTTTTGTAATGGACTTTATAATAATATTGAACTATGCTTAAGGTATGCGACTACGTTCGGAACCGTGATTTTGCAAAAAGCGTATAAATGGATAATATTTGTGATATCCAGTATCACTTAGATTAGAAAATGTATATAAAATTATTTTAAGAATATTTTTACAATAAAAAATTATTTAAGTAAAATATTTTAACAAAAAATTAACATAGAATGACGTATTTTCAAAATATTCTCCTTTTATGAAAAATGCTATTATTATAATAATATTTTGCCTGTGTATAGCTCAGACCTCTGTACAGAGGCTGAACTAGAATTTTTGAAATATATAACTTAGAAATGGATTTATCCATATTTAACGACCACAGAGGGGAGAAATTTTAAGAAAAAAACGCCGATAATTATTTCAATGGGTGGTAACTCTGAAAATATGATTTTTTCAAAAATTCTATTTCAGACTCTCTGGAAAAGTCTTTACTTTATATAAGCATTATTGTTACAGAAGTAATTTTTATAAAAAGAGAACCATTTGAAAAAGGCTTATTCTAAATTTTTGGTCAAAATATTGTAATTAAATAATTTTTTTTTGTCAAAAAGTTCTTAAAACAATTTTATAAATGTATTCTAATCTAATGTGCACTAACTATCATGAAAATTATCCATTTATGCGCTTTTTTAAAATCAAAGTTCCGAACGTAGTCGGATACCTTAAGTGAAAAGATCAATTCTTGAAATTCATGAACTGGCGTGTTTTAACATAAGATACGCCACGGAAACTTTTAACGGTCATTTAAATTCAGTACACTTATATAATCGTATATTATTAGAATAATGAAAAGTTCTGTAATTGCGATTTTAATTCGCAATATTAATTGATGTCTGCGTACCTTAAATCGACATTGTGTCACTAATCCAGCGCTTCTCAAACTGTGGGGTGCGACCCCTAAGGGGGCGTGATAACCCCACAAGCGGGGCACGAGAGTATTCAAAAGTCGAAAACTAAAGATAATTTAAAAGAATTGTTAATTTACTGAAATTAAACAAACAAAATATATTCTGACGTAATAAAATACGCTTATAAAGGTATGAGTACTGCTCAATGTATTTGATAACTAATTTAACAATTCTAGGTTAAGAGTAAGTTTAATAAACACTAGTGTCTTAATGGGCTTTTCATATACAAAACTATACACAAAATTTAACATGTATCTGGATGATTTCTACCAGCGGCGTAACGTAAACCTTTGGAATCTCCTCATTGCGTGGGGGGTGCAGTGATTTTAGGGGCTCGAAGCCTCACTGACGTCTTGTACATAATTCAGCTTAAGGCTCAAGACTTGATTTTGTAGGGGGGCTAATATACTCCGTTACGCCACTGATTTGTGCGATTTATAATTATTCCCTTAACTATCAATTAAAAGTTACGCGATTCTCTCCCCAATGCAACTATTTTCCACATAAATCCGCATATGTGGTGTATTGGAGGGGGAAGAAAAGGCATAAAACTAAGCTGATTCTCTGAAATAAGTTAATCCTTCACAAACAATATGTCACGGTCATTTTATTCAATTCCAAAGCCTTCAAAAAAATTTTATGGATAGCAGTGCACAGACAAGATCCTACTTCGAAAAGACGTATATATAAGTCCGGGTAATTAGCACAGTAGCTGAGCGAGACGTTTATTTACGCAAGGAGTATTTAAGAGGTTAAAGTTGTATTGCAGGTTTAGTGTCAAAGTACATTATTATTAAATTCAATACATTGTTATTGTATGAAGGGGGGCATGATGTAAATTATGATTGAATATTGGGTAGCGAATGTTGAAAAAGTTTGAGAAGCACTGCACTAATCCTCAAACATAAGAATGACATTCTAAAAGACGGAAGTCTGCTTCGTAAGTGGAAGGTTGCGTGTTCGATCCCGGCAGGAGTCGATAGATTTTCTTGATGAGAACATCGTAGGCACGTACGTCATATACTTACGTACCATGTAAAAGATCCCTTTAATATTTACCTCCTAGAATTGGATAGACATGGTACTCTTGGCAAAATTAAGTCACCCCAATATTCACGATCCGGTGAGAGCTGAAATTAAAATTAATTCAAGCGTCGAACTTTGGTAGCGGAGGCCGCCACTAGATGGAGCCACTATGAAATGACTCTAACACTTGTGGTCTTGACAGTTCTGTAAAGTCTTGGTTGCCCAAATGCAACCTATTAGGAAATAAAAATATTCTGGAATAATTCAGCGTAACAATAAGCATGATATAAGAGTACAATTTGAAAAATTTAATATACAGAAATTCCCCATTGCAAGTAATTCAAGATTTGACTGATGTAAATTTAAATCATAGAATACATTTTTAGAAGTTTTTTATAAATTTTTTAATAGATAAGAGTAAATTTTATTGAGTAATTTAATTTTTAATGCAGGAAATTGACTTCCTAAATAAAATTATGCATTTAGTCATCCATTCCACGGTTGGTGACCGTTGCTTTGGAACAAGTACCTATTGTATGCTCAAATTCATAGGATTCTTTATTGTTATTTTTACTATTTGTATCGTTTCGTATGTTTCCTATTTATAATTCCGATTCATTTACACACACACGCAAGCACGCACGCATACGCACACATACATACATACATACATACATACATACATACATATATATATTTTTATATAGATATAGTCTAAGTCTCTACAAACGAGAGATGAACATTCAGCAATCAAATCAAAAAACACGTATAGAGTAAGCAAACCACACAACGAAGGACACATGAGCAATATATATATATATACACATATATAAAAAAACTTTTCTTTCTGGGAATATGTGCACATATAGAACAAGAAAACCAGGTCAAATGTTAACATCAAAACAGCAGTTGTTAATCACAAGTATTCCTGACAAATCATGATATAAGACCTTTTCCTGTATTTGTCATGAAATATGAGGTTTGATAAAATATACCAATGCTTCCACAAGGTGAAAGATCTTAATGAAAAATTATTTTTTTCCCTGACATTTTTTCATCTTTTTATTCTTCTACATTGTTGACCTACCTACCGAATACGGTCTTTTTCATTTTATTCATTGGAAATATATCAGTCTCATTTCCTGCTGAAGAACTTTTGATGGAGTAAGTGGAATTATTAGAAAGGATCAATACCATTTTTCTTGGATACTTCTTTTCAAATTTTCAATATTTCTTACAGGGATAAAATTTCGTAAGCAATTCTTTGAAACCCATTAGTAACTGAATATTGTGTAACATTATACAGTGATAAGAAATGTTGATGCAGAATATTTTACTAATGTTAATTTAAATTAGCCATTTTCATTTTTAATCTTTTTTTTAACTAAAAAAAATGTTATGATATTAACATTTTTTTTTCCATCTGTGAATCAAAATTCTGTAGACTGAGCGCAATGATGAGTTAGAATTTACCTCCGCGTAAAAGTTCAAATAAGATAGAATCTTACTGCAGAGTAAAATTCAAAATTATAGAAAGTTTATTTTAACTCTTAATATGTTTTTAATCCTTCTTAGAAAATTGAAGAAGATAATGATAATTTTTTATGGCGAAAAAAAAAGTTAATGTCACACATATATTAGATATTTTAATATGCTATGAAAAATGAACTCCTCAGAATGACTTTTTATTTAAACTGAATACATTAAAAAGGGGAAACAGTATGACATAAGAAAATAATTCCCATGTGTATAAATAGATGGCACTACAAACAGCCTAACGGAAAGCGATTCGGTTACAAGTGACATTTTTAATCGAATGACGCCGACTTTGGTATGGAGGCACATTAAACGAACTTTGCTGTTTAGTATGCATGGATGTGTTAAGCCTTTTGACGGAAAAAAATTATTTCCAAGTCATTCAACAGTTGCTGCTGTGTTAGGAAAACCCATTCATCGAAGCATGATCGTACCGCCTGGCCAGACCCCTGCCCGGGGCGTCAAATTTTAAAGGGGGCATTTCGGTCAAATTTGAAAAATGTTTTTTTTTGTTACAAAAAATTTGATACATTTTCTGAAATATTATTGGGTGTGAATTTGATATTTCATTTAACGTATCCTATTTCCTTATTTTGTAATCTGTATGTTTAAGGACAGTTTTTTGTACGTTGAAATTTGAAATGTCAAGGCGGGAGAAAATGTTAAATCATAAAATTTAGTACGTTTACACATTTTTCACTCTAGTTACTTTCACCCCATCCTGTAGTGACGTCACATCGGACATTTCTTTCGCCCTTACGATGTCCGGTGTCAGCTATCCAAAAGGGGACAGGGGTAGTAAGATGTTTTGGTAGATAGAGAGCCACAGGAGAGGTTTTATTTTAGTCTTGAGTTTAGCTACTAGTCAAAATAAACGCTTGTGAACCCCACTATCAGTAGACTATTTTTTATATGCAATAAATATATATATGCACTGACTTTTCTTTGCCTGAATTATTCAAGTGTTATTGGTGCATATTTATGTAAACAATTTATCTTTTTTAATTAGTTTTTGTTTTGGAGAGAGAGGCGGCGTTTTTTTTTCTATTTTTGTCCGGGGCGGTAAAACTGCTACAGCCAGCCCTGGTTCAAGAAATATTCAGTTTGCTATCGACCATTTTCCACCAAAAATTGAAACCAGCAAACATCATATTCTACAAAAGTCACGGAACTCACTTTGTGTTTTTGTGAAATTTCCAATCGGGCCACTGAGCACAACATTTAAGATAAAACCCCACAGCAATGAGTCACAAGGATTGATTTCCTATGATTTTGAAGGCCAGGCTGTTGGAAAAGGATGCCTGATGATCAATAGCACACATGAATTTTTTAAAGGGTGTGGGGGCAGGGTTGAAAATCTACGATTCTCGTATCATGCCTCAACACCCCACCCAACATATTCTTTTAGTTTTGTTGATTTTCGGGGACAAAAAGTAAAAAAATTATGATTGAATACATAATTAGCATTAATGAATAAAATTAATTATTAATGACAAACAATTAATTTTTACATACTATATACATAGAATTATAATCAATAAAAACAATTAAGGGCTATGGGGGATCCGGATTCGGGCCCCCCTTGTGTATGCCACTGCTGATGATTCATCATTTCCGAAATGACAGTTACATCAATGACTTTGTAATATGTGGAAAAGCGCCATCTATATATATAAACTTTTTGGAACTTTTTCTTACACCATTCCGTTTCACCCTTTTTGAAGTATATTCAGTTTAAATTTGGACATGCAGTGTTCTACATTTTGAATGCGAGATTTTAATTACAATTACCCTAAACATATATTTTTGAAAATTAAATAAATAGATAGATAATGTTTCAAGAATAAGAAAACAATATTGCATTATTTAAACTTTTGACTTTAATAGATATATGTTTCCATTGATTTGCGTAAAAGTTTGCTTTGCATTAACTTGATTATTACAAGAAAATAATATTTGTGGTATAACTTGCTTTTAAAAGAAAATGTAAAAATCATAGCAGGCACTCTTACAAAACCAATACTTCCTTGAATCATATGCAACTAAATCATCCATAAAATTGTCTTTCAACTAAGCACTTTGTAAATGATTCATGGTTTAAGGATCATTTATCACGTCACAAATAATAGTTAAGATATATCTGTTGGAAAATAGATCATCTCCATCAATGGCAGAAAAGATGGTTCTTTCGAAGAATCTCAGAGGTAAGTTTTATGCTAAGAATGATATATCTCGCGCTTTAAAATTTCAAATAGCTTCTCTTTTATTCATTTTATACCATTTTATATCAAGTTATATCCTCTTAGTTGAAAAACGAGATATGATATTCTAGTTTATTTCACAGATGTGTGTGTATGTTTTAAGGTCCGCTTGCATTAAAGACAGGTATAGAAGATGGATGTTTACAGATGTTATAAGAGAACTATATTTTCAAACACTTGCATGAAATAATAGGAAAAATTTTGGAAAGTAAAGTACCCGTCTTACCCAGCAGGGCGCACAGAAGTTTTCCAAGGGGGTCCAGGGTCGAAAGTCCACCATTCTTGTATCATGCTCCTTTTGATTTTGTTGATTTGGGGGAATAAAAACGGTAAAAACTAATTATTGAATAAATAATTAGTATTAATTAATAAAATTAATCATTAAAAACAAATATTTAACGTCATTTCACATATTATATACTTAAAATTATAATCAATCGGAAAAAAAATCAAGGGATTCGGGGTCCGGACCCCTTTGACACCTCCCTTGTGTGCGCCACTGCGTCTTACTGACAAACTGGTGTCTTGACAATAAAAAAATAAAAATAAAATGTATCAAGGATACTCAGCCAATTAAATTAATAGCGGCGTTGCAACAATTGCATAAAAAAATCCATATTTGTTGCAAAATAATATTCAAATTAATAATTCCTCATTTACAACTGAACAAAAAAGAAATTAATACAGTTAGTACCGATAATCATAGCGAGAAAAAAAAAGATTTTATTCTTATTGTAATCAGCATATTTGCAAAAGAGATGTATGCGTGGCTATAAATCCCTATTTCCATTAAAGACCATAAAGAATATACCACAGAATTCTTCAAACAAGTAATATATATATATAAATATGGCTTCCTATTTAGGTCAACCAAGAAAAATTTTATTTTAGTTACTTTTTATTAAATATTTACAATTAACATACATATGTATATACAAATGACAGAATCCCAATATTAAGTGGCAAATTAGAAAGCGATTTTCTTTACAATTTTCCTTTCTATACATATGGTGTTGGAATATTATTTTTGTTAGTTACTATTTATTCATTGATTAAATTTAATTACTCGAATGAAATAGTATAGTAAAAAGGAGTCACATTCTCAGAAATTGGGTCATCCCAGATGAGATTCGAAACCCCGACCTTTGAATTAGAAGTCCAACGCGCGCGCGCTACCCATTGCGCTACAGGGAAACAACAAGCATTTTTTCTTTTTATATATTGTGTTAGACTATTATTTTTGTTTGTTACTATTTATTCATTAATTAAATTTAATCAATGAATTAATATTTGAAAAAACTGTATTAACATCAAGTGTCATCCATTACAAGTTTAAAAAATGCTTTTGAACTTGAGTGAATGCATAGAAAATATTTCATTAACGATTGAAAATTTGAAATATATATATATATATATATATATATATATATATATATATATAATAATTCCTATATATATCCTTTTTCCTTAACTCTTTGTATTAATATTTAAACAAAATTTAATTCTATAGTTTAAAAATAACACTGTAATCATAATCGTAATCGGCTAGTCCGAAATCCCTTTCCCACCCATTCTATCCAATCAGAACTACTATTACGTAATAACCACTGCCGGTATAAAAGCAAAATCTTGTGTAATCGCTCTCTCTTTCTGCTTGCCTTCATCATGTGAAAATGTAAATAAACTCTGCTGCTGCTTGCCGTTGTCTGCTTCGTCGAAAGTTTCTCTATTCAATGTGAAAATGTACCGCAATTGTGTTTTTCTCTGTTGATGTGGGCTTCCTAATAAAGGAGAAACAGTCAAGTCTAAAGATGTCTTCAATAAACCCGATATGACTACAACCCACACCGGCCAACGCTGCTACAATACTTAACTTATATACACTGGTGTGTGTGCAAAAAAATTAAGGACGAAGTCGAAAAATTAGCATATCAGCTGAACGAAGAGGCAGAGCGGACAGAAAGACCAATCAGGAGATTAGGTAAGGTGATGTACGGTAGCACATGCGCAGATATGCAGGTAGACGTAATGGGGGAGTGTCTGAGTAGTATAAAGCATGTTGTCGGTGCTTCTGGCAGTATTTCTGCAAAGATCAGTATTTCTGGCAAAGAGATTGCACGCCGTATAGCAGTTAAAATCACACCGAGTTGCTGTCTCAGCGAGAAATGGCGAATAATCAATCTGTTAGACGACATCTGGATGCTTTTACCCGAGGTCGAATCATTGGGAAGTTGGAGATAGGCCGCAGTGTGACAAGTGTGACTGCAGAGTTCGGAATTCCTCACAGCATCGTTTCACGACTTTGGAGACAATTTCAAACTACAGGAACAGCTATCCGGGGGTTCAGTAGTGGTCGTCTGCGAGGAACCACACCCGCAGATGACCGGTACATTGTCTTACAGGCCAGAAGAAACAGGCGGCAGACAGCGGGAGAAATCGCTAGACACACGACACAGGCGACTGTACGACCGATATCGCGTTTTACCGTGGCCAGAAGACTGCACGGTGGTGATCTGTTTGCACGACGCCCTGTACGGTGTGTACCTTTAACGCCTGCCCATCGGAGAAGGCGTTCTCTGTGGTGTCGGGAACACCGGAATTGGAGAGACAATGAATGGGAACGAGTACTCTTTACAGATGAGAGCAGATTCAGTTTGAGTAGCGATTCTCATCGCATACTCATCTGGAGAGAGCGGGAAGCCGCAATCATCCCTCGAACATCATTGAAAGGGACAGGTATGGAGGTCGCAGTGTTCTCGTTTGGGGAGGCATCATGCTTGGTAGTCGTACAGACCTTCACATCTTCGACGCAGGTTCAGTCAACGGGACCCGCTATTGTAACGAGATTCTTCTTTTATATGTGCGTCTTTTAGAGGCGCTATGGGTCTGCAGTTCCTTTTCATGGACGACAATGCACCATGTCATCGCACAGTAGCTGCCGAACAGCTCTTAGAGAGTGAGGATATTGAACGTATGGATTGGCCGGCACGATCTCCGGATCTCAATCCCATCGAGCATGTATGGGATTTTCTAGGCAGACGCTTGGCAGCTCGTACCTTACCACCAGTAACGATTCGGGAGCTTCGATTGGCGCTGCAAGATGAATGGGCAGCAATGCCACAACAACTCATTGACACCCTCATTCTCAGCATGGGCAGACGCTGTGAAACCTGCCTAGCAGTCAGGGGAGATCATATCCCCTACTAAAGACCGGATGTTTCTTGCTGGACACCCATCACAGGGATGTTTCGGCCTTCAGTCGCATTGCGCTCCATGCTACTTTTTTCAATCAAGCTTCTTTTTATCCCTCTGATTTCTCTTTTAGTAAGTGTTGCTTACATTACACTTGTCCTTACGTATTGGGGATCTTACGGCATTAAATGTGTTGATTTGGAAAGCTTTTGTACAAAGTTATATTGAAACAACCGTCTCGTCCTTAATTTTGGCACACCAGTGTATATATATATATAGGGAGTAGAAAATGTATCAAGGATATCCAGTTAATTTGCTAAATATTTGCGTTAATTGCACCATTTGTGGCAATAGCATCCATGTTGTAAAATAGTAATTAAATTAATAATACTTCATTTACGACGGAATAAAAAAGCAATTAATACAGTTAATATTCATAATTACAGCGGGGAAAAACTTATTCTAATTATAATTAGTATATTTGCATAAAAGAGGAAATCGGCTTTCATGGAAATGGGCTTTTAAGCCCATTTCCATTAAAGACCACATAGAATATACCACGGTGTTCTTCAAAAAATGCCTCAAATCACATTATTTACTCAGTTATGGATTTTATAGATTGAGATGGACAAGAAAGATTATCCAAGACTAATAATCATGATCCGGGCATCTATGGTAGACATCATTTAGGTAATAGGAATTGTTGTTTTGCTTTTTGACTTTTTCCACACTAAGCTACAGTGAGCCTAAAGTACTACATGCTGTGAGCTTTTAAAAATACTTCATTACTCAGTTACTTGAGGGCTCACACAGCTTCTTGCCAAAAGGTATTTTATTTCAAATCAATTAAACAAAACATTATATTCATTAGTAAATTGTTAATTTTCGCAACCTTTCGCTAGAGAACCTTCAGCTGGATCGTTTAAGGCTTGGGATCTTGAAATGACCGGCTCACGGGTTCGGCTGTTCCCGCAAACCTTTTCGCTGTTATCACCCAAAGTCTTCGCTCAAGCGGTTGCTCCGTAGACCCCGGCACTCTTTCTTTCAGTTATTGTAGTTCCTCTCTCTTAGTCCTTGAAGCGCGGCTACCCCCTCAACCTATATCGAGTGTCTTCGAAGAAGAAGAAAAAATTGATGCGGAAGGTAATGCAGACGATTGAAGGGAATCCTCCTCCATTTGCGAGCCAAAATATTAAACCCCCTAGAAGGGTGTCTTCCTCTCCCACCAATAATCTCTGCCGAGAGTAATAGATATGCTCTGGGTCCTCCTCATCGTCATCGCAACTCCATTGGTTCCTTAAAATAATAGGCCGATGCGACTGAAATCAAACCCGTCGTCGTACCTCGAGTACCATATAGAGAGGCTATAAACTGCTGTCATTTAGACACTGAGAGTACCCACTTGGATATGACTTTATTACAACAAGTCGACATTCTTTTTCATTCAGATAGTTCGCGATCCACATGTGCAAGGCGGTGTGGCAATGGATATTTTTCTCAGGAGTGTCTTTTCTATAGATTGTGGTGTCCGAATGTTATCTGAGGTCGGAGATGGAGAAGGCATGCTTTCAACGTAGCCGCAATAGTCCTTGTATAATTTTAGAACGACTATTATTCAAAATAATTTATTGAAATTCGTGATAATTTTTAATGCTTTAATAAAGATATTTTAATTGAACTATTTACAGAAGAGTCTATTTTATTAAGATGATTTTGTCCTTCATTATGATTTATTCTTTCATATACTTTTGAAAACTTGTCTTTAATTCTGATATGTGTAAATGAGAGATCATTCTGAAGATCAAATGCGATCTTACATTTAAGAGTTATTCGCTCTTTAGACTCAAATTAATCACAATTTTGATGTTATAGTTTATAAATTTTACATGTTATACTACAATCTTTGTTTCTTAAATTCCTAAGCCTGAGTTTACAGGATACTACTTCAATGTATCGTTTGAAACCTAAAAGAGTAGGTTGAAAAATTATTAATTTATTATTGAGTTCATTTAACTTCAATCTATATTGTCTTGTTAAACTTCTATTTCAAAGGTAACCAAATTTTTACGGCTATTTGAAAAAAGGTTTTCCCATGGCGTCATGTCTCAATTAAATTAATGAGTATATAATTGCACTTAAAAGAAATGAACTTTCGTAACATATTTTGGGGGCTCAACGAAGCCATTGTTGTGGCCCAAAGTAATGGCGCAAGTATTTTGGAAACCTGTTCTACTTAGCTTTGTTTAGCCTTAAGTTAGATTAATATTAATTTGGTAAATAATTAATGATTATACATACATCCACACAGCCGGCTGGGTGGCGTAGTTGGTTTATTGCTGGACTTGCACGTCTAAGGTTAGGGATTCGACCAAAGCAAAAGTTTGTGGATTATCATGATGCAGAAAATCAACAGCGTCCATGTCGTATGATTATGCGATATGTTCAAGAACATGAGAGTGGCTGTTTGAATTGTGTGCTATTGGCAAAATTAAATTCCTAGTTCCAGTTTGCATTGTCAGAGCTCAGGTACTTACCTCTGGAGGTACCTGAGATGGCGTCAAAATTAAATCACGGTGGTTGTCGCACCAAGATGATGCTTCGCACTTAAAAGTGATATCAACTCTTCGGAAATACCACTAGAAAAGCCCCACTTAAACACACACGCACATATATGTGCAATATATATAGTGTAAATTCTCCACTAATGAGAGATGAACGTTAATCTAACAAAACCGAAAAAATTGAGATTGTAAGAAACCAAACGTAAAAAGATAAATGAGAAATTAAGAGGTATTGGAAAGCTAAATTCTTATTTTTTTGACAGTTTGAGATTTTTACATTTTCAAATTGTATAGATTTTAACCTTTATAAAAATACCTTACTTTAACCTCTAGGGTATTTAGAAGCCCTTAAAACGCATTTTTAAATAATCGTTGAATTTGGGCCACGCCCGTTTTAATGGCGAAAATTGTAAACAAATTACTTTGTTTCTGCTTAAAAGTGTAACGAATGATATAAACCAAAACATGTATCTTTTATTTTAAGTTGAGCCTTTTATTTTTTTATTTCCCAGCCGATTACAAGTCTCACTGTATACATTGAAATCAATTTATCTCAAAATGTAAATTTTAATGTGCGATGTACCTTTTCTGAGAAACTACTGTTCACAGGTATGTAAGTTTTTTATGAATTATTTATACTGATGTCTAATGTATACTAAAATGAGCTTTTTGTAAAAAACTCAAAAATTTAATTTTTACAAATTTTTTAAATAAAAAATGGGTCAAATTTCGCAATGTTTGATAAAATATTTCCTAATTTATTAAAAAATTCAAAATTGGCTAAAAGCTCATTTTAGTATAATAAGAGAGGTGTACTTTAATAGTATGAAAAATTTCAAGCACGTACATGAAACAGATTTTGAGAAAAGGTACATCAAAAACAGCCAATTTAACATTGTCAGTATAGAGAGAGAGGTATCCAACTCCCCTTAAAATTCTAATCGGGTTAAGAATATAAAAAATGGGTGCTACAGTATTGTAAATATTGCTGACTTAGGACAGCTTATATATAAATAATTTATATAAAAGTGGGGTTTAACATGTTTTGTGGGCAGCCAACCTTCCCCCTTTATGTTAATAACACTGAGCAAAAACCTATTGAAAATAATGGATAGAATATCTAAATCCGTTCGTTACAAGGTAAAGGTAACTTACCTAAAAATTGCATTCAAAAATGCAAAAATCTAGTACCATAAAAAGTTATTGCCAGATTATGGAGCTAAATGCAAATTAAAAACATGGGAATGGATGAATTGTAGCACTTAACAAAAGTAAGAAAAGAATAGAAGTAAAAAACTTAAGATAGTTTACAAACTCTCATAACTTTAGTGACACTAGAATTGTATATGAATTAAAAAATAATAAGTAATTTTATCTAATATTAAAGTATGGAGGAAACTTATCTAGGAAAAATGATAAATTTATAAAAACAAACTATTATTATCCTAAGGAATTTTAATCCTTACTATTTAGAATTTCTTTATTTAAATAACTATTAATAAAATCAAATGGGTATTTCTGAACTAGTCAATATTTAATTAAATTTGTATAGTTATTTAAAATTTTTCTGATTTTTTTGGAACTAGAAAATTATTGCGTTGTATATAATTAATAACAATATTTCTGAATGTATAGAAACATGTAAATTACTTTCTTAATGAGGAACTTTTCTAATATACGTTGAAATTAAATTCTTCTCTTTTATCATACATATTAGTAATAGGGATTGCAATACCAGTATATCGGGATACCGAATACCGGTATTTTTGAGCCATTTGTACAATTTTGTAATACCGGTATTCACAAGTTTAAATACCGGTTTTTCGGTACTTACTAGATATTTTTTTACATTGTCTCTATATATTCAGGGATCGCCAACTTAGAAAACTAATATCCGTTTTAGTCTTTATGTCTCCATAACAGGCTAAAATAATAGACTGTGGATATAAAGTTGCATCGTCCAATCAAGAAGTGATAAAATACGGGAATCATCCAAGGAGGCATGCCAAAACTATCCTATTATAGTTCAATGCGATACAAGTGAAGTATTTGTAGTCTAATATTCGTATTTGTGAAAACAAGGTTATAGTTGTGAAGAAAGTGCGTAATATTTCAAAATTTTTAAATTGGTGACTTCGTTATTCACATTGTATTCGAATATCATACTTATAATGATTTAAAAAATGAAACTAAAAAGAAAGAAAAAAGACTAACCAATTCAAATTTAATCAAGTTTGTAGTAAATTTTCTTAAAAATTTTTCACCCACAAACTTATCTACATTCGAATGAATTCGGTACAGTTTATCGAAGATGATGATGACATTAAGGTATCCGACTACTTGCGACAACTTTTTTTTTGAAAAAATGGAAATATGAGGATTTTTTTGTGAATTTTAGATTTATTTAGTATATTTTAAGGAAAAAATCTTAAAATTGAAAGCAGAAATTTTTTTTATTATTATTAAAATGGGAAAAAACTGGTAAAAATCTACAAAAAATTACGTAAACGGGGCCCGCTTGTACAAAATTTTTATGAGAAAAGTCTCAATTTTTCAATTTTTATGTGTTACTTTATTATTCGTGTTTGAAATGACCTTCAGGATATGAGATATTTCAATTTTTACAAAACCTAGAGCACTTTATCTTAGCGATTATACGAAATTGCTGAAAAAGAAAGTGATTATATTCACATAAAGGACTGTAAATTTTAAAATAAAGCAGCGATTGATAAATCTGAAGATCAAAATACTTCTACTGTTATACATAACATACACAAAAAATTTCAGCAAATTATTTTCTAAACTTTTTGAGCAATCGCTGTCCCCGTTTGAATCTTTCGCAAAAAACCCATTTCGAGTAAAACGCATTTTAAAGTTTGTCATCTTGTGTAAAGTTATGGCATCTGCTTCTACTAAAACACTTGTAATTTTTGTTCTAGTGAACAGAAAATAAAACACTTGGTAGTTTTATTAAGCTTATATGATGGCCTATAAAATAAAATCATAAACAAAATTTGTCAATTTTTGAAAAAAATCATGATTTTAGGGTAGTCGGATATCTTAATGTCGACGATAGTGAAAAGGAATTGTATCGTGAACAAAAATTAGAATGATATATAAGTAAGAAAATTTCTACAAACAAAAGGCAATACAGAAATTAGCTATATCCAAAAAAGCCATGCGAAGAGAAATCGATTTATTTGAAAAGACGTAGTAAATACTTGGAAAAAGTATATCGCACACTGCTAACAGTACTACCAACTAGCGCACATGCTGACAGAGCGTGTTAGACAACAGGTAGTTTTTGCACAAAATTACATTCCAGATTTTATGACAGTACAATCAATGCATTATGTTTTTTAAGATCACATTTCCAAAATTTATAATAGCGATAAAAATTGAATAGTGATATTTACACTTTTTTTTATTTAAATTAATAAGATGTTCCCTTATATAATTTTCTGTGATTCTCTTTATTTACTGTCATGATTTGTAAGTTACAAACATTTTTTGTGCTAGTTACACTCTCTAATAAAACTGACAAATAAAACAAAGAAACACCTGTGTTATTCTAAAATTTCTAATACCGGTATTAAAACCGGAATCCCGATTATTAAGATCTAAAAAATACCGGTATTGAACTTTTAGGCTGATTTTGTAATCCCTAATTAGTAACTATTACATTATCTTTTAATTTGATATGTATATCAAGAAAATTTGCTTCATTGTTGTTACTATTTGTCTGTATTAAATTAAGATATTGGAGATAAAAATTAGTGTTAGGTTTAAAATTGTATTGATTGCCAAAAAAGATGATAATATCATCTCTCTCTCTCTCTCTCTCTCTCTCTCTCTATATATATATATATATATATATATATATATATCTGTGTGTGTGTAACTTTGAGTGATTCACAGTATACTGATGTTGAAGTTTTTTTATAAATAATAAGAAAATTTTAATCATAAAATTCACTTAATGTATACCTACTCACGTTTTTCAAAATCCAAATGATTTCCATGATTAATTCCTTTATAATGCGCTCAAGCTGTTGTATATGTATTCATTATTTCTAATCAGGAATTTAATGTTTCTAATAACAAAAATGGGAAAGATTATTCGTTATTCAATTCCTAGTATTAGCTTCCTTTCTATCTCTATATATCTATTTATATATATATATTTATCTTGCTCAAATTTTGAGAATCGTTAATAAAACTTTCTATTAATTCAATCAAGTTCAAATAAAATTTTTAAACTTGTAGTGGATGGCAATTGACGTTAATACAGTTTTTTCAAATATTGATTGATTACCGGTTTTTAACACTAACTTAAATTCGTATCCATTGTTGTAACCATGTAACTGTTACAAGAAAGACAAAAAATGGCCTCGAAAACCGATTTTTCAGCCAATTTAGCCAAACCTGGTGTGCATTGTTAACTGGCATAGCTAGTTCTGAATGTGCCCCGTATTAAAACTCCTTCCGGGGCCCCCTTTTTAGAAAAGAGAGCTTTGATTAGCTGTAATGTAGTTACACATGTTAGGGCCCTTCTAGCTTGAGGGCCCCGTATCATTTATACTGCGGCAGCTACACCCCTTGCATTGTTATATTAATGCAGACAAATAATGCTATTTGTTCAATTCTTACCATTAGTAGTTTATTCTCACACACACACACACACACACACACATATATATATATATATATATATATACAAATATATATATATACTCAGGAACATTGAAGTTGAAGATATCGACCCAAGAAAGGAGCTAAGTACAATCGCGAAACTTTGCAAATAAGTACAGCGTATATATATATATATATATATTCAGGAACATTGAAGTTGAAGATAGCGCGAAACTTTGCAAATAAGTACAGCGTAATGTGATATGCAAATGAGCCAAGTTTTGTGCCCATACGCATGCTCATACACACCGAGGTGGCGCTGCAATCAGGAAGAGGGTGCTATAAAAGCCATCGCAACTTCGAAGATTCATAAACGTGACGATTACCCGCCGATTGTACGAAGACTTTGGTAAGCAAAACATGCCAGGTAAACGTGCTGGAAGACATTTCTCACAGTCAAGCGAGTTTGAGAGAGGCCTGATCATCAGGATGATAACTGCAGGCTGGTCGACACGCCGTGTTGCTGGCCAGATGGATCGTTCGGAGTGTGCAGTTAGAAATTATTGGGAGTAGTGGACACGAGAAGGTACCCACGCGCGGAAAACCGGGTCTGGAGCGACCAGGAAGACCACGAGGAGAGAGGATCAAAGGATCGTGAGGCAAAGACTTGTGGACCCCACACTGACTCGTTCAACGATTCGAGCAGACATAGGCGTAGCAATTGTTCCACAGACAATTTCCAGACACCTTGCAGAAACAAATTTTAAATACAAGCGCCCTTTCCGTGTCCTCCCCTTAAGACCGGAACATCGGCAACTGCGTCTACAGTGGTGCCAAGCCAGTTTAATGTGGAATGCCACAGATTGGCAAAAGGTTGTGTTTAGTGATGAATCCCGGTTTGTTTCGGGGACAGATGATAACCGTGTACGGGTGTGGAGACGCCCTGGTGAGCGGTACAATTCCCCTCACACTGTTCTACGTCACACTACCCGCAGAGCTGGTGTAATGGTCTGGGGGACCATAGCCTATGATAGCCGGTCTACTTTAATTGTGATGCGTGGAACTTTAACGGGCCAACGTTACGTTGATGATATTCCTCGACCCTATGTAGGACCTTTCCTAAATGGTCTCCCAGGGGCAATTTTTCAGAAAGATAATGCTCGTCCGCATACAACAAGAGTTGCTCAAGACTTCCTACGTCATTTTCAGACTCTTCCATGGCCGGCTCGCTCCCCCGATTTGTCCCCTGTATAGCACGTGTGGGATAAGCTAAAACGGCAGATGCCATCGTGTCCCTCTGTACATGATTTACAGTTGTCTGTTCAAGATTTGTGGCCCAACTGCTTCAGGGCAACATAAGATGTCTAATCAACTCAATGCCGGACCGTGTGGCGGCATGTATTGCAGCTGGAGGTGATCCAACGCGCTATTGAAGTTGCCCAGTATTTGTGTCGTTGCACACCCTGTATTCGTTTAATTGTCTTGTTTTTGAGCTCAAGTGAATCTCTCATCTGTGTCATTATGTGTATTAAATTTCATTTCAATCCCATGCTTTCTTCTTGGGTCGCTATTTTCAATGTTCCTGAATGTATAAGTCTTGTTTCAATTTTCAAACGTTAATAAAGTACTTTCTATTCATCCATTCAAAGTTTGAATTGATTTTTTTATATTACTTGTTTTTCAAGTTAGGTAATCTTAAAACAAAGCTTTGCACGTTTAAAGTTGCCATGCAGTTAAAATATTTGTATTAATTGAATTATTATTAAAACTAAATTAGTATTCCTTTTTTTTTTTTAGAAGCATGACACAGACACTTCTAAAGTTTTCATTCTAAAGTTAAATATCGATATTAATTTTAATTTAAATACACAGCTGTAGTCTGCCAGAGTTTTTCTTTATAGTTAATACCAAGCCTTTATTGCGAATAAAGAAAAGTTTTAATAAAAGTATTTTGCTTTTCACAGAAATAACTTGTTTTTCTTAAAAATGTAGAAAATAATTTGCATTGCAATAATGCTGCATGGAAAGATCAGTGACTTGAGCATTAAAACATTTTTATTTCTTTAGAAATTGTTAACTATATAATAGCCCTGACACATTGTCACTTAAGTTTGGCTATCTTTTAATATTGGAAACAATATTGTACAAATAAATGTTTAGTTACTACGCGCAGGCATGCACTCACTTATATATGTATCTAATAGTATATAATACCGAAAAAAAAAAGATTTTAAGCAAAATTCAGAATTAATTTGGTTAAAAAATTATGATTATTTAGAAAATAGTTTTTTTCTTATTAAAAAATGTTTAATTTATAGACATGTAATTAAAAGTCACGAAAAACGTTTGTCTCTCTTCAAATTACATCATTCAAAATCAACACATAATTGGATAATTTATGTATTGACAGATTAAATGTTTTTCCTTTTTCTCGTGTTATTTTTAATCTACTAAGTTTTTAAAAATCAAAAATGACCATCTACGAAAATCGTAGTTTACATACATACAATCTATTTTGTTACTATTTTATTTAATAGTGTTTTATAATAAATTTAACTTGTTCACATATCGTTTGGCTGGATAAGAACCAAAAGGAAACGATTTTTTTTCGTTGAAAAATGTGTTCACTTAGACATCATTTGTAAGCTAATAAACTTAATAAATTTCGAACCTTTTAATGACTGTAACGAATTTATTCCTTAAGAAAATTTCTTTGTGAGAAATACATTTATAAAACAATATCTATATTCTCACATATAAGGTGTATGTTTTGCAAGTAATGACCAGATGACATACTAAATTGCATCGATTAAGCAAAATACATTTAAATGAAATGAATTTTATTCAGTATATATGAACCAAAACAAAATCTTTATGAGTGAAATATCAATGACAATCCTAAAAGTAAGATTGCATGTATCAAATATTGCAATGGTATAAAGAGATTTCACCGAATAGGTACGTATAATATTCTGAAGAATTCCAGAGATTCGAAGTTTCAAAAAGGGAGTTGCAAATTGCCTGCCATTAAGTCGCCATGTACCTGACACCAGATGAAAGGATTAGGTGAGTAAAGGGGATTTTCTTAGGATTTTAGATGGATGTTCTATTCACTGTTTTCTATAAAACTTGCCATGCAGGTTTTAAGATTCTTTTCAACTTTGGACCTTTGGAAGGAACTTTAAGAAAAGATAATGGATGAGAGATAATAATGTAGCAATTGATAAACAGGTTCTAAGGAATTGGTATCAATGCCAGAGCAGGGCTTTCTTTTTTATCATTGCATACTTATATTATTTCTTGAGTTTATCGTACATATGTTTTTTTTAATGTAAAAAATAAGAGTTTACGCTCCAGTACGAAAACAATATAAATTTAATTTGGCAGCAATGCTAAATATTGTAGCTTATATAATTTTGCATGAAAAATAATTTTGAATAACAGTTCATATTCTTCTTGCTAATGATTCCTCATGACAAGAGATTCGGGATAGAACATTCATTTATATAAAGAAAGACAAAATATATAATATTTTATACGCATATAACCTCAATTTGTGATAGGATTATTTAACAGGCTTTCTTTAATTTAACTGTGATATGATTATTTAACGAGTTTTCAATAGTTATTTGTAAAGTTGCTTCTATTAAAATTGTTTCATAAAGTTTAATTTGAAATTCAATTCATTTTGAAGTAATAAATGTTTACTACTTTAATAAACTATAATATCATCATGAATTCTGTAATCATTAATATTCAAAGGGTAAAATTTATAGAAGGTTATAAAATTTATTTTCAGTTATACGGTAAAAGATTTCTTTTGTCTGAAATGTATATATTAATGTTTCTAAGGAAAGTTTGGAAGAAGAAGAAGTTTTTATAATAGAGCTTACAATATTAATAAAATATTATTTTAAATTAAAAAGATTGGTTGTGTGAAAAAGCTTACTAAAAAGTTGCATAATCTTGATACCTCAGATTTTCTTTACTTTCCCCCTTAAAAAAGTAATGTAATCCATACGCCAGCGTAAACCAAATAAGATATATCATTTTTTTTGTGGAGAACTTATTTTTGTAAAATCTTTGAAGTATCCCTCTAGTACAAAACGTAAAAATAATGTGGCATTAATGCTTATGAATGAAATATAAAAGTGAATAAACCATTTATCTCAATAAAAATTATTTTTCTTGCAATTTTAGTTTTTTAATCACAAGAATATTTTTTTCACGGTTTGTTTAGTCAAAGTGGGTTAAATACATTATCAAAACCTATTCTCAATGTTACGTATCTGAAAGCGAAGGCACAATACATTCGTAATATATAAAGATAAAAATCTAAATAATTTTAAATAAATCAAAATTCAAAACTAAGGCATTTTAGAAAATCTTTCGAAGCAAAAAAAAAAAAAAAAACACTTTACAAAGAAACAGCAAAAAATTTTCGAAGTAAAAGTGTACAAAAACCAATATGCTGCGAAATGTTAAATTAAAAACTGATTTGAAAACTAAACTTGTGTGTGTTCTTAGTAAAATTCTGTTAGGTAACTTATGGTATTTTACACCGGTTATTCTACCCCACACACATGCAATATTGTATAATCGTCATGTGAACATGGGGATCAAATCAGGACTAGAGGGCTCGATTGCATACGCTATATTCTAGTCTAAAATTTTTTTTCCAGGAGTCTCCTAACGTAAACTGATCGAAAACTTAAATAATTGAGGAAGTTGACTCGTTGGTGAAAAGTACTTTAACTTATTGTACAGAAGGTCAATGGCAGTATGATCCTGAACAACCTTGGTTTATTTTCATTTCCGATTTCAATAGTTTCTTTTTGATTTAATATCAACATAGTTTAATTTCGAGCAATCTTGGCTATGGTGTAATTAATTATATATTATCTCTACTCACAAGCATCACGCAATTTCTTTCGGTAAGGAAGAACTTGAGCGTCCGGACCGACCTAGTTCCACATTCAATTTTATAATTTTTCTTTCTTTGAATATTTGAAATAACCCTGGATTGATTACTCTTTAATCCTGTTTGATATTTGTTGAGAGGATAGTCCTTTCAAATCAAAAGAAAAAAAAAAAAAAGCTGGCAATTTTGCTTCTTTGATGGGAAATGTACATTGCTTTCCTATTAAAAGTAATCCAAAGTACTTGGCATTGTGACCGCCTGTTTAAGTCGAATCATTTCACCCTGTAAAAATTAGCAGGTTTATGTTTTATTGGTTAGTATGAGCTCTCACCGAATTAATTAATTGCTTTTCATCTCATTCATACAGACATTTTACGTTTGTTTAGTCATAGTTTTTCCATACATAAGAGTCATAAAATATGTTTAGATTCTGTAAAATGGTCTAAGATGTAAATCATTTTTTTAAAAAAAATATATAATTCATAAGATATTTATTGCATTCAAAACACTAATTAAAATATATTTCTGTAAACAAAATATTTCATCATTTTAATAGTGGTAGAAGAACTTCGGACAGCACTCCTAACTTTTTTTTAGGAAATGTTTCTATTTCTGAACGCCCAATAGTCGAGTGGTAGCGTATCGTGCTTCCACACCGCAGGTCCAGGTACTATTCCCGGGCTGGGCAGGGTCGACTCAACCTTTCATCCCTACTGCAGTAGGTTGATAAATGCGTACCAAGCTTGCTTGGGGACTTAAACACTGGGGGTTTCGCTTCAGACTGACCACCTGATCGAGACATATGCTTATGCACCTCAGCGCCAAATGACCACGTATACTGGGATAGGCGCAGTAGGCCCGGGCCTTCGTGGGCTGTTGCGCGACTGAGTTTGAGTTTCCATTTCTAAAGACAAGAGTTTTAACAAATATATAAACAAAAAAATCCTTAATAAACATCCCTTAAATATTAAGAGTTGAAGATAAATTAAGACAAAAACAAGATATTTTCTGAAAGTTCGTTTGTCAAACACATTACCTAGTTCATAAAATAAAAAAAAGTATTAAATACACTAAAAACATATGTTTCATCGAATAAATATTGTTAGTAAATAACTAAAGTAAATTAAATATTTTAATATAGTTTTCATATTGTACGAATATAAAAAAATATATTAAGGTATCAAACTACCTTAAAGTTATGATTTTTAAAAAAAAATGGACAAATTGTTTTATGATTTTATTTTATAGGCCATCTTATTAGCTGTATAAATATATCAAGATTTTTTTTTTTTTATTTTCCATTTACTAGAACTAAAACTACAAGCATTTTAGTAAAAGCAGATGCTATAACTTTACATAAGATCTCAAACTTTAAAATGTGTTTTATTCAAAATGAGTTTTTTCGAAAAGTTCAAATGGGGATAGCGATTGCTCAAAAAGTTTTTACAATAATTTACTGAAATTTTGTGTGTATCTTCTGTAAAACAGTCGAAGTGTTTTAACCTTCAGATTTATCAATCACTGTTTTATAACAAAATTTATAGTTCTTCATCTCAATATAATCACTGTTTTGTAAGCAACTTCATATAATAGCTAAGATAAAGTACTGTATTTTCTGTAAAATTTAAATATTCCCTAACCTGAAGATCATTTAAAAAATGAAAAGCAAAGCAGTACACCAAAATTGTCAAAGGGAAAATTTGTTCATTTACTATTTGTACAGAGCGGGCCCGTTTGTGTATTTTTTTGTCAATGTTTACCCATTTTTTCCCCCGTTTTAGTAGAAATAATTTTTTTTCTTCTTAATTTTAGCCTTTTTTCTTTAAAATCTACTAAATAAATCTAAGAACCACAAAAAAATCTCCATATCTCCATTTTCTTTAAAAAAATGTTTTAAGTAGTCGGATACCTTAATATAGATTATTACGAATTATATATTTTTCGAGAGTATTATACATTTTTCATTTATCAGATTGTTTGGGAATATTTTATATAACTCAATACCGTTTTAATCATGCACTTAAGGAATCCGACTATTCATTTTTAATGTTTCGAAAATAATTTTTTTAAAATTATATTTAAAATGCATTTTTATTTTGAGGATAGTGTTAAAATCATAGATAAAAAGAATTGTTCTTTTCCACCAATATAAATATTTTAAATTTATACTTATCGTTGGAATTAAATATTCCCCTCCTCCCTGTGATTTAAAATAAAAGATTCGTCTAAGAATCTTTAATGAATTTGAGAAAAACAGTCCTCATTGTTACAAATAATATCTTATTTGTTTTATTTTAATTTAACTTACATCTCACAATGTTTGGAATTGCTCGTTGAACGTATTTTAAATAATGCATATATTTCATGGTATTTATTTCTTTTTCAGATAAGTAATGGAAGAAAAAAGTTAGCATTTTATTGCTAATGAGTGTTGAGAAAAATGATTTTCATTCATTGCAATGTTAAAAATCACTTTTTTTATTACATCTATGAATAAAACCACGTGTAATTGCATTTTTACTCAACAAATCTGTTATCTCGAAATCAAAGGTAAGAAAAAGGTACAGCTGCTAAAATTAAGTATTGATTTGATTTAGTTTAAAAAATCTATCATAAACTCCCAAATGTTCTGTATTAGTACTACTTTACTTTCTAGATAGAGCTAATTAGAAAGATCTTAACATGAGATCATAATTTAGTCATCAAAATTTATCTTTGATGGCATACTCAAAAACTATTAGTTTATTTTGTTTTCTTCTGAGTAATAAACTTTTGTTATTGCATGCAATGGACAACATAGAGAACGGAGGTCTGCTGTTTGCAGCCCAGTCTCTTGTGGAGTAAAACAGTAATTGCATGCATTAGAGTTTGCATAATGAAGTAATTCATTCTATTGTATAATTAAATGATTGAAAAAATAAGAAACTTGAATTTTTTTCTTTTCATTTATTGGTTTCCAAGTTTTGGTATCTGTATTTCAATAGAAATATACATATTTATTTGCAATTTTTATTTAAAATATAAATTCCAAAAACTCATATTTTAAGAAAATGATGAAATAGGTAATTTTAAGTAAAAGGCATTCTTAATTTGAATTAAGGTTACTTACACATGCCGTTATAAGCCTTATTTATTTTTTTCTATACAAAAGACCACCAGCTGCCACGGTATGTAACAAATAATGGAAATCCTTTCTCACACATGCTAGAAACACAATAACTGTAACAAATTATGGTGATATCTTCTTATTTGGCGAAATTGGTCGAAGGTATAATACGTAAGTTCTGAATTAAGCAATAATAATATTATTTTTTTTTACTATACAGTACTCAATATACAGAAAATAAAATACAAATTTGTTTTGAAAGTTGAAGAAATTTGAGATACTAACTTAATAACTTTAAACGATTGAAATAGTATGAATGTGGATAAACAGATTTTATTAGTAACAAAAATTACACAATTAAATTAATATCGTTTAATAAAAACATATATTTTTCAAGCAGAGTGGAAAATTGGCTCAAAGACATCCTCATAATTTATTCGTATTTCAGTATTATGACCAATAACCAACTTGTAACTTCTGATTTTTAAGGCGTCTATACTACACCACTAATAAATCTGCATTAAAAAATTACAAATAAGAGCACTAAAAGCAATATAATTGAATACGAAGATAAAGTTAATATTCACACTTCATAAAATTTGCTTAGTCATCATGAGAGAGTAAAGCTTGATACAAAAACTCTTCTATAAAATGCGCTTTTTTTGTTCTTATTTTGACTTTTGAACAGTTGTACATACCGTGAATTTTTTTGAGCTATCCAACAATACATTTTCAACCAACATAACTACCAAAATACTTCTATTACACACGAAATAAATAATTTAGTTTAGTTTAATATCCCGTTCATTTAAATATTATAACCAATAACTACAAATCTGTATACAATTGTACCAATCTTCCGCTTATTTTTCAGAACTTAACTTTTTCAGAACAGTTATATATACATATACATGACTCCACTGGTTTGTAAAAGACTCAAAAAAGTTGTTTAACTTAATACATCAATGGTGAAAATAATAAATGTTTCCTTATATCAATTTCTTTGGACTTAATTTTACTATGCATAAATGATTAATAATAGTTAGACCTTTTAAAATGACTTTAAATCCACTTAATATCTATGATAAACCAAATTACGCAAACTTATGCAATCTAGATATTTAATTGTGTCCTTTTTGATTGCTGACTCTAACCTGATAAGTAAAATTAAAACGTTTTAATTCTATTTTTTCATCAAAATTGAGCAATTTATATTTGCAATTGTAACTTAAGTTATCCTAATTAGTATTTGATCTAGGCATTGAGTTAAATTATTAAGATTAGGAAAAAATGTAATCATACTATGAGATAACTCGTCTCTGAAAACTATTTGTGTAAAATAAGACGAGATAAGATTAAGGGAAAAGATAGCAAAATTCAAAGAACTTGTGATAAGATATAGGAATTCTTTTATATTTATTTCGATGATTCTCATTGTTGACATTCCCTCCTCGTCTTTTCATCTAGAAGCTTGCCAAGACAGGAGACACGATAATATTCTTTTGTTACCGTACTCAATGACCTCATGTATGTAAATATTTAAATTATATATATATATATATATTACATATATTCTTGATTAAAAAGAAAGAGTGTATGTGTGTATATATTAAGATCTTTTCACTATTTAGTGATGCCCTAGAAACTATGAGAATAATTCTAGAAATATAATAAGTAATTCTGAATGAAGTTTTAATTCTGTAATATTTAGTTAAATACTTGGACCACATTTTTTTTCAAAATAACTTAGAAACAATGAAATTTATCGATACTTTCAATATGAAATATTTTCTTATTTTTATGAATATTTGCTATAATTATTAAACTCAATCAAAAGATTATATTGCTTAATGAACAGATCTAAAATATTCTTCAGAACCATGTGCAGAACTTTTTTAACTTTTGAATTCCCAGTAGTATTCACAAGTATTTTTCTCTAAAATAAATTATTATTTTTGAACAATACAAAATATATCCAATTTTATACCTCTACATCAGGGGTGAACAGGCTTTTACATGGTACGGTCTACTTCTAATTTTTTTAAAGGTGTTGCAGTCCACGCAGGGGTGTAGGTGTCACAAACTACAAATATGCTCAACAATATTTATATTGTAACAATAATAAATACAGAATATATACACTTACCTATATAATCACTATAAAAAAACTCTTTTAAAACCACGTTTTAAGCAAAATGCAAGGTAAAACATGATAATTATACCCCCAAATTTAATAATATAAGACGATGCAAGGATTATCAAAAATCATTAAAAAATAAATAATTTTCTTTTAAAGTTAGTTCTCGTAGTTATAATCTGAGTAGAAGACTTATTCTGTATACTCTGTCCGAGCCAATCTCGAATATCCCTGTATATAATTACTAACTGCTAATCTTACACTGGATTCAAAGTGGTCGTTTCTAAAATGGAAATAATATGTTTTCTTAACTATATTCATCGTTGAAATTGTAGGTTTACACAGGTAGGTAGTGCAAAAGAATGATGTTAAATGCAGATTGCTTTTTTAAATTGATACTTTACTTCGACCATTAGATTCCAAAAGTTACTCTTTCGAAATTACGTCATTTTGCAGGAGAAAAACCTTCATTTTCCTCAAGAGATAAAGGTAACATAATATATTTTCTGTTTCATTTCCCACATCGACATTGCCAAATGGGTAATACATGAATGCAACTATTAGTTCTAGTTTGGTAATTTCTAGAAAACATCTCTCAAATTCTTAGAGCAGTTTTATTATTGCATTATAACATATTTTTCTTTGCTTAATGTACCTCCGTTTTTAACCAACTGAACTGAACTTAGAGGCGCAACAGCCCATAAAGGCCAGGGCTTTATGTGCCTTCTCAGTATACGTGACCTTAGGCGCTGGGGTGCATGTGCAGATGTTTCGGTCATGTGGTCAGTCTGACGTGAAATCCCTAGTGTTCATTCAACACAGAAGGGATAAAAGGCTTAGACCTTGCCCAGCCCGAGATTCTGACCCCGGACTAGTGGCGTGAAAACGCTATACACTACCTCTCAGCTACTGGGCTTTCCGTTTTTAACCAACTCATCATAAACAATTTTGAAAATTTTAATTCATTTTTCATCAACTGAAAAGGTATTAGCTTTAACTTATTTTTGAAAGCGTTAACGAATCCAATCAATTCTACTATTGTTTTATTTTTCTTTACATTTTCCGCTTCTGTAGTGGTATCTACATAAGCCAGTAACAGCCTCTGGACAGGAGTGATCACTTTTGTCTAGTGGTCATGTTACTCGGCTACGAATCGATAGGTCGCATGTTCTGTTCATCGGATTTGCACCGCCTCAATTGTTTTCCGATTAATTGCAATTTAAATTCTTTTTAACTTTTGTTTATGTATTTCGCTTTTTAAATGAAAATCTGTATCAAAACTTATGCATACTTTTGAAATACCTTTCAACGTTTCTAAATGTTTTTTGAAGTGCCACACTTGCATGACATACATAGCACACACATTTTGCTGACACCATTGTAAAGAAAACCTGTGCTTTCTATTCTGTATTAAAATTGTATGTTTTTCATTTCTTAACATTTATATCCGACATTATACACCTCTTTTAAAATATGACAGATTACATTTAAAAAAAAAACACATAAGTAACATAAATTCTTCAAGTTGAATGTTTGTATAGGGTGTTTTTTTAGAGGTATAGAACTTTAAATTGCAATAAAACAACGATGTATTATTCGATTGACATGAATTTTTTTATTCGAAAGATAATCTTGTGGCATTACATTTTAAATATGATCAAGCAATGCGTAGATTCGTCGAATGGGCCCAAAATGAGATTCCCGTTGTTCCCGATTTTCATAAGCAAATTTTGTTTAGCGATTAAGCGCACTTCTGGTTGAATGGCTACGTCAACAACAAAACTGCCGCATTTGGAGTGAAGCTAATCCACAAGTGTATGTCGAAACACCGTTACATCCAGAAAAACTGACTGTTTGGTGCGCTTTATGGGCTGGTGGAATCATTGGTCCGTACTTCTTCAAAAACGATGAAGGCCACAACGTTACAGTCAATGGTGATCGGTATAGAGCCATGATTACTAACTTTTTCATTCCTGAATTGAACAATCATGATGTCCAGGAGCTGTGGTTCCAACAAGACGGCGCAACATGTCACACAGCTCGTGCCACAATCGATTTATTGAAAGACACATGTTTGGTGACCGCCTAATTTCACGTTTTGGACCTGTGAATTGGCCTCCAAGATCTTGTGATTTAACACCGCTAGACTATTTTCTGTGGGGCTATGTAAAGTCATTGGTCTATACGGATAAGCCACAAACGCTTGACTATTTGGAAGACAACATTCGCCGTGTTATTGCCGATATACGGCATGGAAATGTTGGAAAAAGTCATCGAAAATTGGACGTCCAGATTGGACCACATCCGAGCCAGCCGTGGCAGTCGTATGCCAGAAATCATATTTAAAATGTAATGCCAGAAGATTATCTTTCGAATAAAAAAATTCATGTCAATCGAATAATACATCGTTGTTTTATTGCAATTTAAAATTCTATACCTCTAAAAAACACCCTTTACAAGTCAGAGAGCGACGGCTAGATCGAGGAGGGTAGACGTTTTCAATGCAGAGAGCAACAAACCTACGTGAATCGATGAATTTGTAACCAATGTATGTCCTTAACACATTCTCTTTTGGGAGCCTTCTCTATCGTGCGACGTAATATCAACACAAGAATCCAATCCCACGGAAGTATGGGTTGATGTTTCTCAGAAGCCAATACCATGTTATCGCGGGAACAGTTGGTCAGCGTATATTTTCTCCTTCAGTCGGTGTGTTGGGTAAAACGCATTTCTATGTCTGGTATCGCGGTGATCACATTTTCCCTTCATAGTCGTAAATAATGTGTTAAGCATCATTGTGTGCTTCCAGTAATGGTACATGTGTCATCTACATATAGTCATATGCATTGTGAAGAGCCGATACTCCAGTCTAACTGGAGTTGATATTCCACAAATATATTTATTTTAGTATGCGAGTCTTAGGTCTTACATGAAGACGACATTAGGCCTTACATAAAAGTCTTGGTGGTACACCGGTCGATCGAGATCGACTTAATGCCCACCTCGGCTCCTCTACATGACAAAAGAATATATAATTTAAATATAATTTTAAAAATTCTCAGCCTAATAAATACTTTTAAAATCCGTTATATTGTAATATTTAAGGAATTTAATGAATGCCTTTATGTTTTACAACTTTAAGGGATTTATGTTGCAATTTTAGAGGCACTATATCGTACGACACAGTCAATATGATCATACATAAAGTGAGTGATTGAGGAAATATTAACGTCGCACTGCTCAGCTACTCGAGGGCTTTTAGTGACGGACCTCTTAATTTTGAACCTTGTTCAAGTGACGAGGATGCCACCTGAGATGGCACCCTCTTCTCCTAACTACCATATCACACCAACAGGAGGACGTTCGAGCTCTCAACAGATTTAATGTGCATCGCTTCTCTATTCCAGGGCTTCAGCGGTACTAGACTCAAACTCATGACATGTCCGCCACGAGTCCGTTACTTTGACCACTAGGCTTTAGTGGTCAAAGTATGCATAAAATTGTAGGAGAAAACTACAAAAAGTGACAAAAAAAAAGAGAAAAACCCCAATTTCAAAAAAAAATTAACTAGTGTTAAACAAATAGATATAAACTGAAATACAGAATAATAAATATGAACATACCACTAAACAACTCTTGCATCATAATATATGATAAGGAAAGTCACACATATGTAGTTCAGTATGATTAAATAAGCACGATAAGCTTTCTGCTTGGTAAATATAATTTTTACAAAATCAAGAAATATGTGTAGTGGTTTAGGTTCATCTCTTTTATTCAGTTGCATTATTTCACGAGAAGATTCAATATCTGCCGAATATATGTAAAAAATAAATCAAACTCAGAGACAGGTCCTCACTCATCAAGGACTACTAAATGCTTTATCCTATGCCATAGCGAAGGTTCGACCTAAAGCCAGACGTCTGAAACTTAAGCCTAAATCATTCCATCACTATGTTATAGTAATAACCAAAGAATCTTCTTACAATAAATGCATTATAATTAACTAACATCGCTCCATCATAACTAATGGATGAATCTCAAGTGAAGATGTTCATAATGCACACAATTTAATCTTAACTATTCAGCATAATAGTGAATAGGAGTATAAGACAATCTATCAAATGTAGAAGAACACCTTTTAATTTGCCTGACAATAACTGCTTATCTTGTTTAAGAGTGCGTAAATATTCTGTAAATCATGCAATGGGATTATGTACTTTAACTTTCAAATAAAAACCAATACACATATATTAAAAATTGAAATAATAATAATAATAATTCAGAAACCAAGAGAAAATGCAGCATTTGTTATGAAAATTCATTCATTTTCAAATTAAATTACTTATCTATTTATTCATTTAAAGTATTTTTATGCATAAATAAAGAAATATTGCTAAAATATTTTCACAATGAAAAAAAAAAAAAAAAGGAATGACTTTGTTTAATGCTAATTTAATGAGCAAAATTTATATAGCGCTTTAGCATACCTCCACGTGCGATACAGATTGCTGCAACAAATATTGGTCTTTCATAATTATGAAAACCCTATACAGTAATTATAATTACTGTTCTTATTCAAAGACATCAAGATATGGTACCACATCTATACAAATAAATAAAATTGAAGTCTGTTTGTAATTTGAAACTAACAGCTTTTTACTAAATGCATTTTAAAGTATATCCGGTACTTATATCAAAAAATCAATTTTTAAAATTTTTGTCTGTTTGACTGTTTGTTCCGGTTAATCTCTGAAACGGCTGGACCGATTTTAACGGAACTTTTACTGGCAGATAGGGAGTAACTTAGGCTACTTTTATTGTAGGAAAAAAATGAGGGTTTCGCGAGAACAAAATTAAAACCAATGAAATAGGGAACAATATCTGATGAAATTAGGCTTAACCTGCGAAATTCGCCCGGTTCCGTGCGTGTGTATACCCTCAGAACGTGTGGGCTTGTGGAAAGGCTTCTTTCTCTTTATGCTGGTCTTAGAAATGGTTAAGTAATAATTATAAATCAATGTTAAACGCCATTAGGTTTTCTTTCATGAAAATAGTTCACTTTTTATTTACTCTGAAATTGATAAATTTAATATTGTATATAGAGAGATTTTTTCATTAAACTTAATATTATTGTTGTGTTTCAAACCCGAGGCTCATCAAACACGAGCAGCTACTCAACTCTCACTGGAGGGTTAACTGTAACCATTGGCTTGTATATAAGAAGTGTTCTTAATAAAAAAATTTTGATTACGTGGCGATTTGCTAAAAGTGTTTGCTTCTCTTTGACTTTTAACTTAAAGAACCACATTCGATTTTAAATTAAATTACTTTTTTACATTTTTTGGGGCACCCCCGGTCTTTTTTAAGCATGACTGTTGAAAGTTTGAGAGTGAAGCAGAGATCGCTACGATCGAGGTTTACAATGTGCTGTGCACTTCTATTGAAGAATGCGTTGAAAGGGATACTTCATTACCCGATTTGTATGCTTTGCAAAGACAAATAATGGACAAGTTTGCAAGGCTGAATACCGTCCACGAGCAGAATTTGGAATTGCTTCTTGGCGATGAAACATTGAGTGGTGAATATGAAGATGACTTCAACAAAGCGGAAAAATACCGCGATAAGATGAATCAGTTATCTGCGGAGCTGGAGTATGCTGTTAATAAAAGTCTAAATAAACCGCAAAGTGAAGCTGAGATATCGCAAGGTAATACCAGAAAATTTCTGCTTCCCAAACTGGAACTAACAAGATTTAATGGTGATCCAAAGGACTTTCTCAATTTTTGGTCTCAGTTTGAAAAAATTCACATCGATTTGAACATTGATGACGATGATAAAATGCATTATCTTATTCAATGCAGTGTTACCGGTTCAAAAATGTTCAGACTTTTGAGTAGTTTTCCACCAACAAAGGAAAACTACAGAAAAGCTGTGCAACAAGTCAAGGAATGATTTGGTCGAGAAGATCTGCTAGTACAGATTTATATAAGAGACTTCCTTGGTTTAGTTATGCAAAATGCTACTGGAAAGATAAGGCTGGATCTATCCGAACTTTATGATGTTTTAAAGAGCAAACTCCTAGCCTTAGAATCGCTAGGGAGAACGCAAGAAAAGTTCGCATCGTGGAGTCGTGCTTACCGGAAGCCGTGCTACGGACCTGGGAGAGGTGCAGGAATGCGGAAACAACATCAGAAGGTCAAGACAGCGGCCGATCTCTCGACAGATTAATGACTTTTCTCCGCAAAGAAGTTGAATCGGAAGAAATGATTCTCCTCGCTCGTACCGGACTGGGGTCCACGCAACGTCAGAAAGTCAAAACCAACGCAGAGGAGCCATCTTTGTCTACAAGTGCTGCTCTCGTTAACACCAAAGGAGAAATGTAGGGCAAGCCAAGATCTTGTTTATTCTGTTCTCAATCTAATCACTGGACCTCTGACTATCTCATTACTAAAAATTGTCGATAAATGATAAAAATAGTATTTTAATTAGAAATCGAGCATGTTTTCGATGTTTAAATAAAGGTCATAATGCTCGTTCTTGCAGATTAAAAATGTTAAAGTGCAGGAATTGTGACGATAAAAGCCATCACGCATTATTATGTAATAAAAAAAAGGAATTTGATTTTAAAAATGAGACAATTGGGGCTACCATTAGTAACTCCCTTGCCAGTCAGTCTTTAATTACTAGCGTGTATTTGCAAACTATAGCTTTAAAATTGTGTTATAATAATAGTGAAATGGTTTTGCGTTGTTTGCTAGATAATGGGTCAAAAAGATCTTACTTAACTCGGAGAGTTATTGATCATTTGAATTTAAAACCAGTATTAAAACAAACCATTGTTCATGGTTTGTTTTGGGGAGAGAGACGGCGCCAAGGAAGCATTCCCTATACAATGTTATTATTAAGAGTATAGATGACAGTTTTTTTTTTTCTTTGTCAAATTAAAAGTTTTTCTGAAAATAAAATATGTGTGGATACTACCTAAAAAGTAAAGGATTTGCAGGTTCTATCTGAAATTAAAGAAAAGGGTATCATAGCGCCTGATTTATGCAATTCTGTAAATGAAATAGATATGCTTTTAGGAGCTGATGTAGTTAGTGTAATTTCGTCGGGTAGATCAATAAAATTATGGTCGGGTCTGATGGCTATTGGTACTATGTTAGAGTTCACTTTAATGGGTAAATCGAACCAAGAAGTTAATGATAATACTGAGGTTTCCGTACCGGCCATTCGGGAGAGGCAATTAAGTATGTTTTTAAATCAACTGAATATTAAAGAATTATGGGACCTTGAAACTATAGGAATCAGAGATCCAGTGGAAAATATTAAAAGTGAGATACAGCATTCAGATATGATTGAAATATTTCAGAAGGACATAAAGATACTTCCAAGTGGCAGATATGTAGTGGCGTTACCTTTTAAGATAAAGTGTCAACTAAGGAATAATAGAGGCTTAAGAGGACATGTAAAAAAATGGGGGAGAAAAATTCTTTGGAAGAATATGCTAGTATTTTTGATGAATGGGAAGCATTAAAAATTATAGAACGAGTAACTGAAACCGAGATTGAAACTGATGCTTATTATCTTCCCCATAGAACCGTGTTTAAAATTTCTGAAACAACAAAAATAAGACCTGTTTTTGATGCTACTGCTAGAGAAGGAAATAATCCTTCACTTAATGATTGTTTGCTTAAAAGTCCTAATTTAATAGAGTTAATTCCGGATATTTTGGATAGATTTCGTATGTATCCTATTGGTTTATCGGCTGACATTGAAAAGGCTTTCTTACAAATAAGTGTCACGCCTGAACATAGGGATTTTTTAAGATTTTTCCATCCTCATGAAAACAAAGAAATAGTTTATCGTCATTGTCGTTTGGTGTTTGGGGTGTGTTCAAGCCCATTTTTGTTGGCTGCGTCTATCAATTACCTACTGGATAATATTCCCTCAAAATATATGGATATCGTATCTAAGCTTCGCCATTCTTTTATGTTGATAATTGTGTTACCGGAGTATCAGATACGCAAGAGATTGGGTCATTTGTCGATAAGGTTCGAAAAATTATGTCTAATGGATGCTTTAATTTGAGGGGATGGGAAAGCAATGTCAAAAAAGAATTTATTTCGAAATGTGAGGGAGATACCAAGGTATTGGGTTTTTAACTTGGAATTTAGATAGAGATACTCTAAGATGTACGGTTAATAATGCAATTTTGGAAAAACTGACAGAAATGACAAAAAGAACAATTTGATCGGCTGTTCAGGGAATATTTGATCCTTTAGGGATTTTAACGGCTGCTACTCTATTACCCAAAATGTGGTTGCAAGGAACTTGGAAAATGAAATTAGCTTGGGACAGTCCTCTACCACTTGGATTGTGTAATAAATGGTTTAAAGAAATTTTGCTCCTTCAAAATTCAGAAATCCCCAGATAGTGTGAAGTGAATTCAGATTCAGACCTTCATGTTTTTGTGGATGCATCCAAAGAGGCTTATGCTGCTTGCATCTTTGTTAGGACTAAATTAGGATCAGGAATTAAATTACATTTACTTCTAGTTAAGGCAAGAGTAGCACCTACTAAAAGTGTATCAATGCCTCGGTTAGAGCTACTAGCTTGTTGTGTGGGAGCCAGATCAGCTAATTCTATTAGAAACTCACTTGATATACCTGATTTAAAAATAACATATTGGTCAGATTCTATGGTAGCCCTTCATTGGATAAAAAATAATGGAGAATGGTGATTTTTGTTTCGAACCGAATTAAGGAAATAGCTAGAATTTCTTCTCCAAAAAACTGGAGGCATGTCCCAGGGCGAATGAATCCCGCTGATGTTCTATCTCGTGGATGCTCTCCACGACATCTTTTAGAAAGTAAATGGTTTGGGAGGTCCCGAGTGGCTTCTGGGGGATGCTGTAACTTGGCCAATAAATGAGTTACAATGTGAGACTAAAGTTCTCGATTGTGAGAGAAGAAAAATTAAGCTGTGTAATCTTAATGTTACAGATAAGAGAGAAACATGGTATTCAATAAAATTCTCTAATTATCACTCTATTATTCGGATGACGGCTTGGGTTCTGAGATTTTTGAGTAACTGCCGTAGACAATCGAAAAATAGAAATTTAGAGAAACTTTCAACATCCGAATTGAAAAGGCTGAAAATACCTTAATATCCACTGTACAAATAAATATTTTCCAGAAAATAACAATATCCCACATATAAAAACATTTGTAGACAATGAGGGCTTAATTCGGGTTAAAACTAGAATCACAGAGCGAAAGGATGATTTTAATTTTTTGTCTCCTATTCTATTTCGAATGATTGCATTTTAACTCGGAGATTGATAGAATATTACCATAGGAAAAACTGCCATGCAGGGACGCAAATGCTTGCTCGATCCTTAGAGAAAAATTTTGGATTTTGAGGGCACGGAGGACAGTCAGAAATATTCAAAATTGTGTAAAATGTAAAAGATACAACGCGGGACCAGTTAAAAGTGAATCTGTATCTTTACCGGCTGATAGGGTAAGGGATGCTGATGTGTTTGAAGTGATAGATATTGATCTTGCCGGACCTCTCTTCTTCAAAAAGGGAGAAAAAGTGTGGGTTGTTCTCTACACATGTGCAGTGTATCGTGCAGTGCATTTGAAGCTGGTTACAGCATTGTCAACCAACAATTTTTTGTTGAGTTTACGTCGCTTCATAGCCAGAAGGGGGAGGCCTTTCTGTCTTGTACACTGATAATGGAACTAATTTCAGGGGTGCTGTCCGGGAATTCAAAAACCTGGACTGGATAAAGATTGAACGGGAAACAGAGATTCAACGCATAAAATGGTAGTTTAATCCCCTCACTGCAGCTTGGTGGGAAGTTTATGGGAGAGGCCCATAAGAGTGCTTAAAGATATCTTAAACCGCACGTTAGGGAATGCAGTCTAGACGTATGAAGAGCTTCTTACCGTTTTGTGTGACTGTGAATCAATTATCAACAGTCGTTCTTTGACATATGTGTCTGAGGACTCGGACGACCTAATACCTTTGACACCTGCAATGTTCATGATGAGCAATGTATCCCTGGATATGACTGATTTAGATCTGAGTGATTTTGCAAGATTTCAAAAAAGGGTCAAATTTCGAGCGTGGCTTTTGAAAGATCTAAGAGGAAGATTTCGTAAAGAATATCTAGGGTTATTAGTGCAAAAGGCTCATAAGACGACTCGAGCCCTTAAGGTAGGTGAGATAGTTCTCATCGAAAATCCCAACAAAAAGAGACTTTGCTGGCCTTTAGGCAAAGTTATTGAGCTGATTCCTGGAAGGGAATGAAAAGTACGCACCCTAAAGCTGAGATGCAGTAATTCCGAGGTCATCCGTTCTATCCAAAGAGCTTTTCCTTTGGAAATTCAGTCTGCTGAAATGGGAGAGTCTAATGATGTGCCATTGGATGCTGAAGCATTTAAAATTACTTCTGCTGGCGTTGATGTCTCAGAAAGTGCAATACATGTGAATGCGCCTCCTAATATGCCTAAGGTGTCGAGATATGGACGTATTATCAAGAGACCCAGGAGACTAAACGTTTTGAATGTCACTACTGTTTCTGAGTCTGAGTAGACTTAAAAAGGGGAGGATGTTGTGTTTCAAACCCGAGGCTCATCAAACACGAGCAACTACTCAACTCTCACTGGAGGGTTAACTGTAACCATTTGCTTGTATATAAGAAGTGTTCTTAATAAAAAAAATTTAATTACGTGGCGATTTGCTAAAAGTATTTGCTTCTCTTTGACTTTTAACTTAAAGAACCACATTTGATTTTAAATTAAACATACTTTTTTACAATTATAGAGATATTTTCATTAAATTTAATATTGCATATAGAGAGATTGTTCAATAAACTTAATACAAAAAACCAAAAATTAACAAAAAACAAAGGGAAAAAATAAAACAACAACAAAAAAAAAAGAAACATTGTTTCACAAAGTAGAAGAATGACATTATACTTATAGCATAGATATTTTTTTACGTGGAATACATACTTATTAAGTTTTTTTTTTTAAAATCTGCGAATTGAATAAACACTTTTTTTGTTAAATTCCACGTGGACGAAGTCACAAGTAAAAAAGCTATTTAACATAAAATAAAATCATCAGAAAGTAATATTAACGTATCACACATCCAGATGCAAATTATTTAAACTATTTTAAGCGTTTATTACACAAAATTTGTAACAATATGTTACTTTTGCTGAGCAGAAGCAAGGTGTTTTCAAAAATCGACCCACGAGAGAGTTACGGGGTATTATAAATAAAACAAAAAAAATACTTTTCTCAGATTTTATATCTACAGACTTAAAATTTAGCAAACATGGTTCTTTTGCTCAGCTGAGATATACAAAAAGCTTTTTTTGTTTAATTTACAATTATTGCAAAATTAACTCATTAAAAATTTCTTTATGCTTCAGTCTGTATTGTTTAATTTTTCAGTTCACCCGTGCAAAGAATGGGTATACCATCTAGTTATATACACAGCCGTACCTCTATTTAAAAAAGTCAATAAATTCCTGGAAAAAGTTCGTTACATAGAAAATTCGTTATATAGGGGTTCCTCTTTTAATATAGTTTATAAACCACATAAAACACATTTTAAATTCATAAACACTATGTATTAAAAAAGTAGTTATTTACGCTTTTTTAAAATTAATTAATGTTTATTTTATATATCTTACCCAACAAAAAAGAAAGAAAGTAAAACTGCAAGGAAAACAAGAAAAAAGAATGCCGAAGAATTCACTGTATTTTCTATTTTAAGAAAATAATTTTAAACTAAAATTTATGAATTTTAAAGAAATTTTGTCTTAAAGCATACAAGTAATATTAAAAATGCATTATTTTATAATTTTAACACGGGGACACGGGACAACTGCACTGAGGGTAAAAGAGGATATTGAAGATGTTTTTAGTGAACTAGGCAATGGGGGTAAATGTTACACTTCTTGGAGGAAACGTCCAGAACTCTATTGCTCTCGGCGAGCTAGGATCTAATAAAACCAGGTCAAGATTTATGACTACCATAAAGTGTGTTAAAGAGAGAATAACTTAAAAATTTTCAGAAATACTTTAAAGAAAGGGAGAACAAACATTGAATCACAAAAGAAAAAAGTTTGTTGCATAGAAAATGCACTTCCCTATTGAGAGGTTATTTTACGAAGAAAATCGTGAAATATTCAAGGTTCCAGGAAAAATTTCGCTATATAGAAAAATTCGCAATGTACAGGTTTGTTATATAAAGAGGTTCAACCGAATATATATATTTATTATTCTTAATAATGAGAATACACAGTGAAATAAATAAATCAATAGCACTTAAAGTCGTATTAATATTTTTTTAATCAGCCCGTAAATCAAAGGTTTATATTATAATCACAATGATTGCCTGATTACAATATATTTCAAAAAGGCAATTTTCAGTAGAAAATTCTGCCAATAAAATCAAAATGAATTTTTAATTACTATGGATTCATTTAAAATTATAATTAATGGATTCTTATAAATTTAAGAGACTGCTTTAATAGCGCAGATGCATAGTAATGTATTCATAGTGTTTGGGTTTTGATAAAAAATGTAGCATAATTTAGAAGAAGTTTATGAGAAAATTTGCACAAAATTTAATAGGAATAATTAAAGCTCCTCATAAAAAAATACCACGTATTTGCGGAGTTTCTAAGGTTGATGAAAAACACTATGTAAATATCAACATGATTGAATATTTTCAAGCCATTCGTAAAGACGGAACAGAAGTATAATTATGATTATGCCCATAACAAATTACTGTTGTTATATACAGTTCTAAAAAAAGATGTAATAACTAACTTTTAAAGTAAATATTTAAAAGAATAATTTATCAATCTATAGCAGTGCTTCTCAAACTGTGGGGCGCCCCCCCCTGGGGTGCGCGATGACCTTACGAGGGGGGCGCTAGCATATCGAAAATAAAAGATTTAAAAAATTAGTTAACTGGAATGAATTAAAACAAAATACTTTCAGACATAATAAAAAATGCACTTTTACTCTGATATAATTTATAGGCCATATTAAGCCATCAAAAATAAAAACTTCTTCAATACCTAATTAGCTATCTTTGATCCTATAACCAAATAAAAAAAACTTTTATTTGATTTGCTGTCATCCCGTGATGAGAGATTTTTTTATTACGCTTTTTTTTAACTTAACATACTACTCTTTCAGAGAAAAAACAGATCCCGGACCCAGAATCGAAAAATTTCAGGAACATAAAAAATTCAACACTGTCATTATTTTTGAAATACTGCACATTATAGCTGTAATCTGTTTGACCTTCTAAGTTATTGGTACAGTTAGTTATGACCCCTCTCTTATGTGTTCTCTGTTGCGCCTTTTTTCATGCAAAAGAGTTTTATGATATTTGGAAAACCACGGAGAGCACACACACACAAGCACATGAAGGATTACTTGGCCAGGACATATTTTTATAAATATTCTCAATGTATAAAGCATAACGAAAAAGGTTTTACACAATTTTTTTAGAAGTAACATACATATTATCATAATGAATATACTTTTTACCCGGAAGTGGTCGAGCGGGACACACAGATTACGAAATCATTAATTCTGGCAAAACTGTTTATTTATTACCAAAGAAAAATTGAAAAGTCCTTTAAAGTAGGTAAGTAAACTTTATTTTAGTTAAATTATTCACTGGAATCATGATTTGTATCGTGTACAATAAAATAATTATAAAAAAAAGGGTTGGGGTGACTCAATAACCCCGATCGTATCGAGTGCGCGCCTGCTCCCGGGTTAAAACATGTTGAAGTCTTTTCACTTAAAATATTAAAAATAGTACAATTATTCTTCATCGATATTTTATATTATTGATCATTATTTAACATCAGTGGCGCACACAAGGGGCGACCCCCCAAAGCCCTTGATTTTTTTTCCGATTGATTATAATTCTAAGTTTATAGTACGCAAAGTTTAGTTAAGTATTTGTTATTAATGAATAATTTTATTAATTAATGCTAATTATTTATTCAAGAATTAGTTTTTTACTGTGTTTTGTTCTCGAAATTCGACAAAATCAAAAGGAACCTGATACAAGATTTGTGAACTTTCGACCCCGGACCCCCCTTGAAAAATTCCTGTGTGCGCTACTGTTTAACATCAATTATAAATGCTAATTCTGGGAGGCTTAAAATTACAATTCGTTTAAATTTAATTATAATTTGAGCAACGATTTTAAAAAAAAAAATCATTTTACGTTTTTGTAAACATTGTCGAGCACTTGGCTTTTCTTCCCTTACAATGCAGCTATTATATCAATAATGTTTTATTTTCTTATAAATGAACTCGTGCAAAGAGCGGGCACTTCAGATGGTATACTTTTAATGTATCAGTGCTGCACAGATTATTTTATAACTAATTAATTAATACTAAATTAAGAACAAGTTTAATAAGTATTAATGACGTCCATGAGCTTGTCTTGGAAAGAAAAGTTTTTATAAGGAATTCTTATTATTAGAAATTGACCCTCTGGTTTCTTTTTCTATATTTAGCAGATATCTATATTTTGTCTTCTAAGCAGCTACCGCATTTTGCAATATGTTCAATTTAAAAATTAGAGAAAGGAAAAATAACATAATAATTATCCTATTATTTTATTTATTTATTTGTTTTGCTTAAAAGTAGTATACAAAATTTAATACTTATGTTAATAATTTGTTTGGTTTATAATTAAGATCGCCTATGGTATTTTTAGCGTCAAAGTGCATTATTATTGTGCATTCAGTACATTATTAATGTATAAGAGGGCGCGATAAAAATTGTGATTGAAAAGGGGGGCGCCAGTATTGAAAGTTTGAGAAGCACTGATCTATGGGATTCCTAGATTAATTTACATATCTTGAGGAGGATTAATAACAGTAAAAAATTTCACACAATTTGCTTTCTTTCATACTGCATAAGTTTCTCAACTTACTCAAGAAAAGAGAACCATAGTTGTGAAATCAGTGAACTCAATCATTTTTAAATTGTATGATTTAAAAGTTAAAACCAGATAAATCAAATTTTACATTTTGGTGGGATTTGTACTTTTTGCGCGCTTTCCAATTTACTTTCTTACGTTATCTATATAGATATACACACAGAAAATAAAATAGTTCTGTACAATATTTTTATTAGTATGGGGCTCTTAGAAAATTTTGTTAATAAATCTTTCATTTTACTTTAATTATGTTTTTTGATGAATTATTTTTTTTTAAAAAAAAAAAAGTTAAACCAACTCTGATTTTGCAAAAATATTCGGAAGAAAAGAGTAATTTGAAGTCATTACACGAACGAAAAGTTCTTATAATTTTTGATAATATTTACAATTGCATTCCTTATCTAAATATACATACATATATGATTAGCGAGAAATATGTAAATAATGATTTAGTTACTACAGATTTAAAAAAATGATTACATGTCGAGTATATTAATATATATTTATTTCCCTAAGTAAAGTAATATATGTATATATATATATATATATATATATATATATATATATATATATATATATATATATACTGTAAGTGATTACATAGGGAAAAACAGTTTTTTGGGAGTAAAAACTTGTAGTTACATTGGTAGCTGAATTACTAGTAAGCTGCATTAGTACATAAATAATCAAATTGCCTATACAAGTTTTTTCAACAAAAGACGTTATTATGCATTATGAAATTCATATTAAATTATATAGTTTCAAATGTTCTTGTTTTTTATTTACACCCTTAGTTTTCTACAAAATTGTTCTGTAACTTTTTTCAAGTTTTGAAATAAACTTTTTATTAGTTACAAAGTAATCCCTGGTTGTCTCTAAATATATGTGAATCCATTTAATTTTGAGCCTTCTTTAAAACATATCTCTAAGTATTCCATGCATTCTACCTTTCATTACAATCATCACTATTATTATTCCTAAGGAATTAAATAAAAACAATAAAACCTATGATATAAAGTAAAAGAAGTTAAAAAAGAATTATAAAAACATACTATGTATTTTTCGTAAACTTCTGCAAAACATTACCATTTATATCCCGGAGGAACATGAAACCTAAAAGTAATTCATTTTAACTACAACCAATTAAGGTATATAGGCAACATAAAGACGACATATTAGTTTATAAGAACATATATTCATATTTCAAATAAAATTGTATGTTTAGAAGACTTTTCCTTCTTAAAATTATAGGTATATACCATTTTAAGAGTTCGTAATACGGCTGCATTTACTTATGTAAGTTGTAATGTTTGAATTAAGCACCTAAAATATTTTAACTTTGTGTGAGTGGATCATCTGTGCCTTAAATAACTTGATGAGCAATCACTTTTTGCAATATGTACCTTTCAGATAAGTATACAATTGGGCAAAATGATTATTTCATTTCGTGTTAAAATATTTCGAAAATGTTTGGTAAAAATTTTATATCATCGAAAATCTTAGGGTCTCATTTTTTTCAATTCCTACTCTTAATTTACTCTCTCTCCCTATATATATATATATATATATATATATATATATATATATATATATATATATATATATATATATATATATATATATATATATATCTTGTTCAAATTTTCAGTCGTTAATAAAATACTTTTTATTCATCCATTCAAGTACAAGTACAAATACATTTTTTAAACTTGTAGTGGATGACACTTGATGTTAACACAATTTTTTCAAAACATTAATTCATTAGTTCTATTTAATTAACAAATAAATTGTAACAAACAAAAAAAACCAGACAACACAATATATAAAAAGGAAAATCGCTAATTGCGTCCATGTAGTAAAATGGATTTGCGTGTTGGACTTCTGATCCAGTGGGTATGAATTCCACCTGTGAGGGCCTGATTTCTGAGAATATGATTTCTTTTTTACTGTACTGTTTTGTTAGAATAGTGATATTTAATTAATGAATAATTAGTAACAAAAATAATTAAGGCCGATACCATACATAGAAAGAAAAGTGGAAAATTGCAAGGGAAATCGCTTTCTATTTTGTTACTTAATACTGTGATAGTGTTATATGTATATACATATTTATATTAATTGAAACTATTTAATAAAGAAATAACTAAAATAATTTTTTTTGTTGAGCTAAGTAGGAATGAACTTAATTTTTTTTATATTACTTTTTTTCTGTTTTTGCTTAGTAGTCCATTTTTCATGTTTCTGAAAATACAAAACTTCATTGCGAATTTTTAAAAATAATTCACATTTAGATTAATTGAGGAAAATTTCGCCAAGGATCAATAAAAAATAGAAATGATATTGAGAAAACATCCTTTTTAGAAGTTAATAAATGTTAAGGAAAACTAATTATATATAATCCGATAATATTTAAAAGTAACTTCAATATTCCTTTTGAAATGATGCTAACTTTAGTTAGTAACTTTAGACATTTGTTTAATGGTACATTTTTTTGGCGAATGAATAAAAATAATTATAAAAAGTACATTACGCAATACAGTAATACACATTACCCAGTTAAAAACACTGCACTTTTTATCGACTGAATTTACATTTCATTCCTGTGGATGAAAAAACGATAAGTGCATATTAATAAAAAAATATCGATAATTATAATCAATTATTATAGGAACTAAAAGTCATTATTTTTTCAAATAAGTATGATTATAAATATATTCATAAAAGACATTTTCTAGTTATTTTTCCAATTGTGATAATAGACATCCTTACCCGTCTTAAAATTCTTAAGGTATCCGACTACGTTCGGAACCGTGATTTTGCAAAGCGTTTAAATGGATAATATTTATGATTTTTAGTGTCGACTACATTAGAAAATGTATGTAAACTTTTTTTAAGAATATTATTACAATAAAAAAATATTTAAGTTAATATTTTGACAAAAAATGAACATAGAATGACCCCTTTTCAAAACATTCTCTTTTTAAGAAAAATGCTTCTATTATAATAATATTTTGCCTGTATATAGCTCAAACCTCTGGACGTAGGCTATCCTCTACATAGACCTCTGTACATAGGTAACTAGAATTCTTAAAATATACAACTTAGCAGTTGATTCATCGATATTTTACTACATCAAAGGGGAGAAATTTTAAGAAAAAACTCCGATAATTAATTCAATTGGTAGTAACTCTGAAAATAATGTGAATTTTTCAAAAGTCCTAGTTCAGACTCTCTGGAGTAGTCTTTACTTTATATAAGCAAAATATTATTACTATAAAAGCATTTTTCATAAAAGAAGAACATTTTGAAAAAAAGATTATTCTAAGTTAATTTGTTGCCAAACTATTGTATTTATTCAATTTTTTTTTGTCGTAATGCCTTAAATAATTTTTTTGTCATAATGTTCTTAAACAATTTTATACATGTGTTCTAATCTAAGTGACACTAAATAAGACGAAAATTATCCATTTATGTGCTTTTTTAAAATTACTGTTCCGAACCTAGTCGAATACCTTAAAAGAAAAATGATCAAACAATCAAAAACGGAAATTTTACAAGTTCCTTTATTGTTTTCCCTAAATAACTTCACTCTGAATCACTTGTGATAATGCACGAAGTTTTCTTTACAAACTTGACCTTTTGCGTATTTTTCTACCCCTTCAACCTTTAACTATAAATAGAACTGACCATTCTAGGGGTCGGTTGTTCAAGATAAGACGTTTTCTAAAAGGAAAGCAATATTTGTTGCAGATAAAGCCTAACCACGCGATCATAATTCGTTATTCCTTCTAGAAAACAAGCTCGGTACCTTCATTCTGAGCACGAACTTTTGTGGCGTTGGTTCCAGGAATTTCTACTACATCTCTCGTAGCTTTAACTCTTGTAAGTTTCATTGATACATTTTCAAGTACTTTATGCATCATTACATACATGCAATATTTACTCGAATCTGAGCCACCATCAATTCTAAAACGCATCCTCAAATTCTCTAAAAGAAAATTGAAATTGTGAAAAATGAAAATAGTGTAAAATCGTTTATCGATATCCTGTTTTATAAAATTAAAATAAATTTAAAATAAGAACCAATAAGAAGTAAATACTTAAATATTTTATCAGAATTATAAACTTTTAAAAATATCCATGAACCTGTAGTTGTTGTATGTACTCCATCCAACAATTTTTTTCTCCTTCGATTCTAAGCAGCACCGATTTTCATTAGCATTAACACTGGAGGAAAAGTATGGCTTAGATTTGAGTAAATACGATATATATTTATGAAAGTTAACTAGATGTCTATGACAATGATATAATTTTTATTTTCAATCTATAATCAATTGGAATGATGTTTTTTTTTTAAAAAAATAATACGTTGTTTGACATATAGGCTGAGAAATACTGATTTTTAATTTTTTTATATTATCTTTAATTTGTACTCAAAATTCAGAATAGAATTTTTTTTCTTTTTTATGTACCTTTTCTTTGACAAATAAGTATAAAAATTCATTAATCTGAGTTCATATACTAAGAGAAACATGCAGTTTATATACACGCAGTAAGGTTAAACCTAAAACAAATAATACGTTGTTTACATTTAAAATTTTCATTTTTATTATTCAAAAATCGATGCATATATATACATACATTCACAAGATGGCTCCTCCGAATATTAATTATTAATAATATATTTTTGGTTAGCGTTTTCTTGAATTTTTCCTCGGCATTTTCCTTCCAATTAATGCTTTAAAAATATTTTAGGTGGTTGCACTTCTACTGTTGCAATTAAGTTTCATTTTCTCTTTACTATTTTCATATTTTCTCTATCACAGCGATACTATTTTTAAATGGCAAGACTCTTCATTTTTGACGTGAAGTTGTGTTATACTGAATTCTTTAAAAAAATACAATTTTTATTTAAAATTTTAGTGTGTGTGTAATGGCTAAAAATTTGTAATTTTTTTAATTTGTTCAAGCAATCATACTTTATAGGTGACGATATGGGTCGTTTGCCATTATGTACTACTCTTTTCATGTTCTGTGGATTCATGGAAGGAATGATGTGTACCAACAACAACACAGATGATAATGGCTTTTACGTAGCTGGTACTGACTGCAAGGTAAGAAGTTTTATTTTTTTCGTAAAATACACTAAAATTATTTCCATTTCTTAATAATTAGCTTATAGCGGGGGTCCTCAACCTTTTTTCTGCTGGCCGCATACACATGTCAGCTATTTCACGCAGACCGCATACATGTTAGTTATTTCACGCTGGCTGCAACATAAGGATAAAGGGGGGAGGGGACCAAGTTAACATTGGAAATTTAAAATGTGGAAAATCGATTAAAATATTATAACTCCTAATATGCTTTAATTATTTATTATTGTTGTATACATTTTTATTTATTTTTGTCACTAAGTTAGAAGCATTTAAGATTCACTCCTTCACATTTTCTGCACCAGTGAACGGTTTCATATGATATTACCGCCGACAAAACATTTTTTGTTGCTATTGCAAATATTATTCACACAAGAAAGCCTATTTATCTCCTCTTAAAAGAGATCTTTGAGGAAAAGTGTTATTGAATGATTCCAGTTTATTGGTATTTTTTAAATACTACACATTTGTGACAAATCAAACAATTACTGATCCTTGTTTTTTTCTCACTGAAATGAGTTAAACTCCCAATCGACTTGAAACGATATATTTTTTTCGAATATTTTTCTCTTGTAAGATATGAAAGATAGTTTTAAAATTAGTTCCCCCCATAAAATTGTCGCTACTTCACTGCTGTCTTTTATCACTAACCTTAAGCATTCAGAATAGAAAAAGAACATCAATTTGTACCTGTACGACAACGACAACAAAAAGCAAAATTGATACATTTGATTTCTCGACAAAGAATTTCCCACCAAATTTTTAATACAACGTTCTTAAATAAGCTAATTTATCAGAGCAATGGGCCATGACCGGGTCCCTTTAAAATGCTCGGTGGGCCGAAAGTTGACTATCGCTGGCTTATAGAATCAAGATCTTCGTGATAATTACAATGCGATTATAATTTAATATTTTTAATAATATTTTATTTAAAAAGGTAAAAATGTAAGAATGTCAATTCACCCTTTATATATATATATATATATAAAGGGTGTTTTTTTAGAGGTATAGAACTTTAAATTGCAATAAAATAACGATGTATTATTCGCTTGACATGAATTTTTTTTATTTGAAGGATAATATTGTGGCATTACATTTTAAATATGATTTCTGGCACAGGACTGCCACGGCTGGCTCGGATGAAGTCCAATCTAGACGTCCAATTTTCGATGACTTTTTCCAACATTTGTGGCCTTATATCGGCAATAACACGGCGAATGTTATCTTCCAAATGGTCAAGCGTTTGTGGCTTATCCGCATAGACCAATGACTTTACATAGCCCCACAGAAAATAGTCTAGCGGTGTTAAATCACAAGACCTTGGAGGCCAATTCACAGGTCCAAAACATGAAATTAGGCGGTCACCAAACGTGTCTTTCAATAAATCGATTGTGGCACGAGCTGTGTGACATGTTGCGTCGTCTTGTTGGAACCACAGCTCCTGGACATCTTGATTGTTCAATTCAGGAATGAAAAAGTGAGTAATCATGGCTCTATACCGATCACCATTGACTGTAACGTTGTGGCCTTCATCGTTTTTGAAGAAGTACGGACCAATGATTCCACCAGCCCATAAAGCGCAACAAACAGTCAGTTTTTCTGGATGTAACGGTGTTTCGACATACACTTGTGGATTAGCTTCACTCCAAATAGAGCAGCTTTGTTTGTTGACGTAGCCATTCAACCAGAAGTGCGCTTCATCGCTAAACAAAATTCGCTTATGAAAATCGGGAACAACGGCAATCTCGTTTTGGGCCCATTCGACGAATCTACGCCTTGCTTGATGATCATTTTGATGAATTGCCAAACCAAACTGAGAATAAATCACTTGACAGCTGTTAAATCGGTCGCCATCTTGGAAAGTAATGCCAACTTAAATATCTATACCTGAAAAAATACTCTTTTTATATATATATATATATATATATATATATATAATATAAATATTTTATATTATACAAGAAATTTTTGTTATACATTTTATGCCTATTAAATTTAAATAATTATATAGTGGAAGGAATCATGGTTAAATGGAAAAAAAGTTATATAAATTAGAACCTACCTAAGAGGAAAAGATGTTCTATGACAAGGGTTGGCAACCATTTAACTACGGTGTGCCACACCAATCTACCAGTAAGATTCAGCATACCACACTGTAGGATATTTTTGAAACAATTCTATTCTCACACAGAAGCATGTAAAGTTATAGAATAAAGGTCATTAATATGTATATTTACATTTTTATTGCTTATTAATTTTTCATCATCCGAAGATATTTCTTAACATAAAAATAATCATAAAATATAACTGCTTTTACAACAAAGTTTACAAAATTAAAATATATTACCTTTTTTCTATCATATTTTTTAAATTAAGAGACAACATAAAACATTTATACTTTTTCCTTCATTATAGTTTTTTTAAAAATTGAAAATTTTTAATGTGAATCTAGAGATTGTGCCACTCTACTTTCATATCAAATCATCAAGAGTATAATGTGTGACTTTCTATTAGACACAATTCTGAGCATTCAGTTGTAAAACACAATTTATTTGTAGATTCGAAATCTTTTTGATGACAAGGAAGATTTTTTTCCTTGGATATATAGAACCAAAAGTAAAACGCAGAGTACATGCAATTATCTCTCTTCAGCAGTTAAACCTCTCCAACAATGACATTCAATAACTTACCAAATAGCTGTGAATTTATGTTTTGTTATCTTTCAGATTTTTTCGCAATTCCATACATGTACGTAATTCTGAAGATGTTTGTTAAATAAGGTCCATTACAAAATTATCAACTTCTATAAATCTGAAACATAACAAATTTGTTGAGTAGTGCAGAGTGCCACATGTGGCATGTGTACCTTAGGTTGCTGGTTCTGTTCTATGGCATGCAGATTAAAAGGGAAATAATTAGGAAAATAATTTCAAAACTTTATATTACTTCAAAGGGGTTAAGAGAATATTAGACTGAAGATAAATTTACTTTTTACATAACCAAAAGTGTTGATTATTGATTAGTACTGACTAGTGAATAGTGCTTAGTGCATTGCAACATTTCATAATACCAATATTTTCTATCCGTCCCATTTAGTCAGTCCGATTCTCGCTTTTTTCCGTTTCGGGCTTTATCGTACACTGTAACGGCAACAACAGGCAGGAACTTCTTAAGACTTCTTGAGGCCCTGGGCCCCTACGCAAAAGTATACTCTGGGTCTCTTCTCAAATGTAAGCCCCCTAAAGGTCATATCACATACGTATATTTGGAGTAACCTTTTAGGACATTTTTTCACCCAGCTGAGGGTGAAGTGTTACCATAAACAAAAAAAAAACGCGCAAAACAACCTCATACAATTTTAAAAAACAAATTTTCAAGAGCATTTTTTTTGCTCGCCAAATATGGAGAATTTTATTTGTTACATAGTCACACTCTTCTCCTAGAGTAACTCCGTAGTGGCTGTGATTTGGTCATCGTACCCTTCCCAGTGCTGCCATCTTATGGTGAAACGGAGTATAGATAGAAATTGTTCCAAATTGGTTGGAAAATAGCTCCAAACATACACGTGTGATAGGGCATTTAAAACTAGACAGTACATAGCATACGTTGTCCCCCCCCCAATACTCGAACAAACAATAACCCGAAATAAATAAATGTGCATGATTTTCAATCGCACGAAGTGGCTCAACCGATTGCCGTTTTTTGACTAAATGAGTAATAATGATGTATGGTGATAGGCTTTGAACTATAGCAGGACGACGATCCTCACATGTGGACGGTTGACATATAGTCCGAAATTCCCAGTTTTTCGGCGAATACATTCGGTTATTGTAATTATTCTAATCGTGATCTTAACTAGGCTAAGTCTATAATGACACGAGGCCTCCATTGTGAACGAGGCCCTGGGTCCAGGTCCCCCAAAACCGTGATTTTGCAAAAGCGCATAAATGAATAATTTTCATGATACTTAGGATAAAAAAGATTAGAATATATGCATAAAACTGTTTTAAGGCCATTTTGACAAAAAATGTTTATTTAAATACAATATTTTAGCAAAAAAATTAACTTAGAATAATCTTTTTTCCAAATGTTCTCCTTTTGTGAAAAATGCTTCTATTATAATAATATTTTGCCTGTATGTAGCTCAGACCTCTCTACAGAGGCTCAACTAGAATTTTTGAAATATATAATTTAGAAAAGGGTTTATTCATATTTTAGAACAACAGAGGGGAGCAATTTTATAAGAAAAAAAACCCCAATAATTATTTTAATTGGTGGTAACTCCGAAAGTAATGGGAATTTTTCAAAAGTTCTAGTTGAGCCTCTGTAGAGAGCTCTGAGCTATATACAGGCAAAATATTATTGCAATTGAATCATTTTTCACAAAAGGAGAACATTTGGAAAAAAAGATTATTTTAAGTTAATTTTTTGCCAAATTTTATATTTAAATAATTTTTTTGTCAAAATATCCTTAAAACAATTTTATGCATATATTCTAATCTGAGTGACACTAAATATCATGAAAATTATCCATTTATGCACTTTTTTTAAAATCCTGGTTCCGAGCGTAGTTGAATACCTTAAGACGCGACGCCTCTGACAACAGGTTTTTTTTTAAAAATTAACACTAAAGCAGTTTTTATAAATGCCCTTGATATGTTTTCTTGTAATTAGTAGGTGTTCTCGTAACGCAATAAATCTTTAAAAGTACGAAAATGCTGTTTTTGTTTTTTTCTTGTTTTTAACGAAGACTGCTTTGACTTTTTATCGTAAGAAAGCTCTAATACATAAACTTTATTCTTCCTGTGGCATTACTTAACATATATAAATTATGTTTATATTTCATTTCCCCCTTCATCTATACTAGAGAAAATTTCTGCTGTGTATGTAAATTTTTAAAATCGTGGGAGAAAAAAAAATTTGTTCTCCACCTAAATGTATAGTGTTTACTTAATTAGGTTACTTTTTAAAAATAAATCGCACTTTGTAAACTGTCATGACAATTATTTAATTCTTTTTTTAATTATAAATTGCTAACTTTTAAAGTATATCAGAACATAATAAATATTTTGACACAAAACCTTGCTTAATAGTACATCTTCTTTTTTATTGCCCGATTCTGAAATAGTGACTAAGACATACACACTAAAGATAACACGAATATTATTAATAATGTTTACAATACGTTAAAAACCCTGAGAAACCAGAAATTTAAACTTATTAAAAAATTGTAAGGAGCAAATTTATATTTAAAAGAGTATTTTTGTCTTGTGAAATTTGCTTTCTGGTATACAGAAACAACATATTATTATTAATTAGTTCGGCAACTATGAAGTAAAAAATAATCTCCATTATCTATTTCTCGATAATGTCTTTTAAAAAGTAGGTTTTAAAATTAATTTTCGTATATCGCAATTTGAATCATTGCATGTGAAAATATGTTGTTCGTATTGAACTATCGAATAAACTTATACATTTTTAAATGTCCCTCTATGCTGATTGCAATATATATATATATATATATATATATAACTTTTATTTACTTTCCTATTTTACATAAATTAAACCAATAAAAATGCAAAAAAAATAAATTAAAATGCTTATTATTTTTCAATTCCGACTATTAGCTCACGCTCTCTATATATTTAATTATTTTCGTGGAATTTTTAATCGTTAATAAAATACGTGGCCGCGGTAGCCGAGTGGTATAGGTATCGGACTGTGGCTTGCTTTGTCACGAGTTCGAGCCCAGTACCACTAAAGACCCACCGTGTAGGGCAGCGATGCACGTTACATCTGTCGAGAGTTGAAACGTCCTCCCGTTGGTGTGGTGAGGTAGTTAGGAAAGGGGGTGCCAGCTCAGGTGTAGTCCACGTCACTTGACCATGGTTCAAAATTACGTGGTCCGTCGCCAAAAGCCCTCGTGTAGCTAAACAGTGCGACGTTAATATTCAATCAATCAATCGTTAATAAAATACATTTTAGAGCGCTCAATTGAGCTGAATTGTTATATACATGATTAGTTTGGATGACAATACAGTAATTTAATTATAATTAATAAAAATTTACTGAACAAAACTAATTATTAAAAGAATTACAAGTACAGCCACGTTGATATCATTTTTGGTGATTTAGTGACCATTTTTGGGTGTCAAGAATTGAAAAGGTTTTTTTCTCACATTTTAAAGCACTCATTTGATCAGAAATTTTCTATACGCTATTGTTTTGGATAAAAATACAATAATCTAATTATAATTAATTAAATTAAATTGACTGAAACGAATTATTTAAAGAATTAAGGATACAGCCACGTTGGTTTAATTTTTAGCGACTTGGGTCAAAACTTTAAACGATTTTTTTTCTCACGTTTTAAAGCATTCAGTTGAACTGAAATTTTATATACACGATTATTTTGGATGACAATAGGATAATTTAATGATATTGAATAAAAAATAATTACCACTTAATGTTGTGATTCTATCATATGTATATAGATATTTATATTAATTGTAATTATTTAATAAAAAAGTAGCTAAAACAAATTTTTTTATCTAAATAGGAATTGGCTTTTCTTTTATATTACTTGTTTAGTTGGCGTCCATGATTAAAATAACAAACTCTCAATAAGTGATATATTGAATAACGTTTGGTTTATTTCAGCGCAATTTCGCGCACAAAATCAAAGCATTATATTACACCAGCGATTCAAAGTGGTAGGTGCATTCCCTAAGGTGGCATGCTAATTCTACTTGGAGAGCGCGAGCTTATGGGAAAGTCGAAAATGGAAGTTTATTTTAAAAAAAAGCTATATTTTTATTTTACAAATGCCAGGCCATTGACCATCAGGTCATTAGGCAACGGGCTCTCCAATACCTTTTTACAATGCAGTTAAGATCATTCAGTGCAGAGCACCCGTCCAAATGAGCGGCAGTCATGTCTTGTCCAGTGTCACACAAAACGCAGATAGGTGAAGTCACTAAGTTAAAACGAAACAGATGAGCACAAAGGCAGTCATGTCCGGTTAAAGGTCTAAATTTAGCCACAGCAGCAGCACGAGGCGAACTTAGAATACCGTGGGATTTCTTACATAGTGTACTCGAAGGCTTATCACGAGCAACAAGAAAAGTTGAAAGGCGAAATAATTCCTTAAAAATCCTTTTAATTTCCAGTTTGGCAGAATGAAGTGTCAGGTCTCTGCGAAAGTTCTGAAGGATACCCGTTCCCTTTTTTGCCAAAAAGTCTGCCCTCTCATTTCCCCAAAGACCACAGTGGGATAGTACCCAGTACTCTTTCCCAGGAGTTCTCTACAGTTCTGCACACGTAAACAATTATTCTTATTATAGTTGGACAAAGCCTGAAGGGCAGAAGTAGAATCTGAAAGAATTACAGCTCTTTCAATGGGGGAAGACGAACAGCAAGTTGCTGAAGGGCTATATGTATCGCCTCAACCTCACCATCAAAGTGAGTTGTCAAAGGGCCGGCGTGTAAATAGAAGGAGAAGAGGTGACTAAAAACACCAATGCCAGCGCCTTGGGCAAAGTCCAAGAGTGAGCCATCTGTGTAAATGTGAAGCCACTCCTCCGGTGGGAAGCGGGTATTGATAGTTTTCAAAGCTATAGCGTGAAGAGCAGTTGGACTTGGATCACGTTTTCTCACATTCAGAACACAAGGTCCAAAAAAAACCTATATTAATTTATTGAATTGAAGTAAAACACACAAAATACATTCTGACAGAATAAAAAATACATATAACATACAGTTCACTGATATAATTAACTTATAAATCAGTACTTCCCAATGTATTTGAGAATTTATTTATTAATGCTAAATCAAGAACAAATTCAATAATTAGTAGTCACTACTATGAGCTGGTCCTGCAGAGCGAAGTTTTTCAAACGAAGGTTAAATATCAGAAATTGACATACTAGGTCTAATAGGTTTTATCTACAACATGATGAAAATTATTATTGAAAATTGGGTAAAAAATATTGATGGTTTGAGAAGCACTGTATAACACATTTTGCGCACATCTATACATATAAATAAACATGAAGTGTCTTTTTGTAATTTGAAATTAACAGCTTTTTACTAAATGTATTTTAAAGTATATACGGTACTTATATGAAAAAATCAATTTTTAAAATTTTTGTCAGTCTGTCTGTTTGTTGTGACTAATCTCTGAAACGGCTGGACCAATTTTGACGGAACTTTCACTGGCAGATAGCTTATGTTATAAGGGGTAACTTAGGCTACTTTTATTTTAGAAAAAAAATAGGGTTCCGAGAAAATAAAATTAAAACCAATGAAAAAGTAATATTCGATTCAATAAGAATCATTTTTATTCAATAGGGATTATTTTATTTCGCGAGCCTTCTGTCTCAACGATTTCTAGCAGTTATATCAAACTTTTTTTGTTTGATTAGCTTGCTGGCACTCACGACATTTCCCGTTCATTTTCTTTGATCCTAATGATTTTACAGTCCTTACCTGCATTGTCAAAGGTCATGCGTCCCTTTCACCCCATTCCTTGTGGTTTCGTTTGAGTTCGTGTTTCACCCTACTGCTACATAGACCTATTTTGATCCTAAAGATTTTAGTACTCACCCCATCGACAGTGTCAAAGGTCATGCGTCCCTTTCACCCCTTGCTGATTAAAAAACAAACGGAAATAATAATAAAAAAAAAAACAGATTCACACAAAGTAGAATGACATTTTATTTATAGCATAGGTATTTTTTTACGTAGATACATAATTATTAAGTATTCGTAAACTCTGCGAAGTGAATAAACACTTTTATGTTAAATTCTACGTGGTCGAAGTTACGGGTAACAGCTTTTAACATAAAATAAATGCATCAGAAAGTAATATTAACGTATTACACATCCAGATACATACTATTTACACTATTTTAAGCGTTTATTACACAAAATTTGTTACAATGTGTTTTTTTTTTTTTTTTTTGCTGAGCAGGTAGGTGATTTCAAAAATCGACCCATAAGGAAGTTACGGGGCGTCATAAATAATAATAATAATAATAATTTCAACTATTATATCTAAAGATTTAAAATTTAGAAAACATGGTTTTTTTTGTTCAGCTGGTTATGTGAAAAGCGTTTTTTTGCTTAATTTACATTTCACGTAAAATTAACTCATTAAAATCTTCTGTATTGTTTAATTTTTAAATTCACACTTGCGAAGAACGGGTAAACCAGCTTGTTGTATAATACAATCATTACCACTCATGTCATCATTTTCATTAAGGAAGCTAATATAAAGTTTTCCCGTCATAATAACCAAAGAAGTATAAAAAAACCAGCAATATTTACTAAATTAATGATAATATTAGACATTTACCAATCTATTCAACCCTCAGAGTGGATCTTCATATTAAAAACTATCGTCATTTTTTTTTTATTTTGTAGTCACAATTTCGCAGTTTCTTCATACTTTTTCTCAGCTTTAGGTGGCTGTGGTAGCCAAGTAGTCATAATCGCGATCTTGTGCCCGAAGTTGTGGAGATACTGGTTCTAAACATAGTTCCAGCCAAGACCCGTAGTGTAGAGGAACTAATGTACGTTAAAATTGTTGAACTTGAAATTTCTTTCTGTGGAACGTGTAAATTTAGAGAGAGAAAACCAACTCAGGTATCGTCTTCGTCACTTGATCGTGATTTAAAATTAAATGGTCCATTGCCAATTACTTTCGTGTCGTCTCCCAATGAGACACAAATATAATCAAGTTCCCAGCTTAGCTCAAAACCCCAGCTAAACACAACTCAGTGCCACAACAGCCCCTGAGAGCCAAGACTTACTGTGCCCATCTCAGTTTTCATGACCTTGAGCACTGAGGAGAATGAGAAGATGTTCCGGTCAGATGGTCAGTCGGGCGTTGAATCCTCTGTGTTTAACTTTCAAGCAAGCTTTTAAAATTTTTTTTAAATTAATTTATTTGCAGAACTCCTCATGCTCCACATTGCATAACATGAGGCTTACTAACCTAAGTGGTAACACAATTATAACATTTAAAACAAATTTGGAGGAAAAAATATTTAAGACAAAAACATAAAATAAAAAGGAAGAGTGGAAATATACAAATATAAACAAGGGAAGGTACCAATCAAACTTTAAAAATCTACACAGTAAACAAATTTTCTTAAGACATTTAGGCTTTCAGTATAATTGACCAACAAAGACAAAACAGGTGGCCAAGAAATACCTAAGCGTGTTTCAACTCCTTTTTAAAATTCTCTCTTTTGCAGAAATATAGTTTACAATACAACAATGCATGTTACACAGTTTCAGCATCCTGACAACAAGAACACATATCTCTCGTAATTAAATTAAATCTACATAAATAGCTCTTAAAATTTCCATGTCCTGTTAGAGAATCTGGGATAACTTGAAATCAGTAACAAATTTCTTACATGTAAGCCATTGATAAATGGTCGGAAAAAAACGTTTTAGTCCACAAAGCTTTAGGCAAGGCCTAGAATTCGGTGCTCCAGGAGGAACAGTTTTTTCCTGGCTACGTGCTTCCAGTGGGACAATGGCACATACATTAAAAGATTCATATCTTGGCAAGTGATGGGAGGCCGCCGGTCCCCGAGATACAATTGCAGTTTTTATATTTGCCCTGATTACAGGAAATAAGGATTACACAGGAATGTGGGTGCGTCTAGGTTCAACGGACCTTATGGCCGGCAAGGTTGTGTTCTTGCGCGGACTGTTGAGTCCAATCAGGGGGGTAGATTTGACGGTAATGAATCCGTTGCGGATTCTTTTCGAAGTGGTGCGGTCAGCTTTAAAACGCACGTACACGCCATTTCTCGGGGCTTTTTTCCCTCTTACATCTGCCAGAAAAACATCCCGTCTGGAAAGCGAACTCCCTGCCCGGGGTCAACCCCTCGTCCACTCCTTTCCTCTCAGATAAGTACCACCCTTGTAAATATTAGCGTTGTTTCAGTATGTTAATCAATAAATATAATTGTTTACCACTATACGATCGGACTATTAATTTAGTGTACAGTAATTTGTCTATAGAAGATTAGTGTTTAATTTTAACTTAAGTCATGATGCGATGTGAAATTAGGAAACTGGGTTCAAAGTAATAGAATTCAAACAAAGCTAAAATAGCGTCGCATCACAAGTTGCCTCTTTGGCCAACTGATCTGCTCTACCATTTCTAGATTTCCGCTATGGCCAAGCAAGCTTAGCACTCATTTATCGATTCCCTGAAGGATTAAAAGGCCGAGTCCACATTACCCATCTCGGGGTTTGAACCTCGGACCTGCGGCGAGGAAGTGCGATTCACAACCACTCAGTCACTTGATTTTTAACTTTTGCTTAGGGAACCAATGTACAAAGCATGTCATTTATCATAAAAAAGAAAGTCACCTATCCAATATAGTTGTTTCCGAAGCTGACTGATGTGCCGTAGGGCCTGGGTTCAAATCCCGGAGAAGGCACGTATTTTTGTAAATGTATAATGCCTTTGCAGCATGGGGATACTCTAAATAGTCATCGAGCTGCCTCTCGCGAGGTTGGTAGAAGGGGAAGAGAGGTGGGAGGTCATCCTTAAAATTGGGGTGGAACCAAGCCAAATTGTACTTTCACCTGAATAGTGCTCATGGCCAACGACAGACATACGTATAGCCCCTTGCCATGATGAATTTCTTGGTCCTTGATCTGACGTAGATGAGAACAAGTGTCATAAGAAACATCAACAACATAAAAATATATCAATATTTTATTATTTGCATTAGCTAAATATCAGAATAAACTGAAAGGCTATGTCTGAGAAAAATATGTTTTGTTTTGTAGTGTGTGAATGTTATAATAAAATATGGTAATTTATATCAGTATATCGAATATAATTTATTTATAACAGTTATATCGGTATTTATAGCAGTTATATCGAAAAAATCATCTTTCAGCTGACAATTTAAGATACAGAAAGTATGTTGAAATTAAATTGAAAATTATGGTTCTCTTAAAATAACAAGATTACTCATGATTAAATCGAATGTAATTAACAATTCCCGAGAATTCAGTTGAATTAAATCGCTGTAGGAGATAAACTAATTTCCTAAAGTTTTAATTCCTTGGTGAATAATATTCCTCCAGGTAGGCATTTCAAAACTTTATTGGAATATTTTTCTAATGCCCCAATTGAATGGAAATTGTTTAAATTCGTTTGATTATAGTTTAAGAATCTACCGAGAATTTTAAGCTTTAAATTTGCTAAATCTGCATTAACAAATTAGAAAAGAAAGGTGGTAAAATTAGTTACACTAAAATAATAAAAGAAATGTTAAATTATAAGCTGATGTATGTTTCCTTCGCGAACTGATTCAAGCCGCTTTTTTTGGTGTTCATTAGTTTTGAGCTGAAGTATATGAAAGAAATTTGTATACCATATTCTTTGACAATTTAAATAAGATATCTGCGGAAGTTTGAAAAAAAATTATTCTTCTATAAAATGTGCATTTATTGGAAATATTTAAATCAAAATATAAATGCCCTGTACAATGTGTTCTGATAAATTTTTCAATAGGAATATTAAAGTACATTTGTTTTAAAGAAATTGCCTCATTCGTTTCCCAATTTACACTGATTTTTGTACTTATCTCATTTGAGTTACAATATGCTTACAAATATTCTTCTTTCTCACTAAAATTCCTCAGAATTCTTTTTCTACGACTATGTCAAGTGTTATTTTAGTGTTTTTCTCTGATTATGCATATTTATTTATCTGCATATAAACAATTAATGAAGATATACAAGGCATGTGAATGCATTTATTTGATGATCTGATATAAGCCCAAATATTATTTTTCGAACTTAATTATAGATCCCAAGAAGTTTAATCGACAATGAATCTGTAGGAATGTATTACTTCAGTGCTGTTCATTCTTTCAATATTTGTGACCTGATATGCAATCATAATTTTCATTGCCCTCCCCCCTGTAACGACTTCACACACAGCTGTGGGATAAACTATTTATTTCAATAAGAAAATCATCAAAAAATATTTTATCACAATTAATTAGCAAAAGGGTCCACAAAGATTTCGAGTCTCTTTCGCTGCAACATCTCATCTCTCGCGCATAAAAATAACGATATGAATTTTTACGCTAGATAAAAGTCCTACACATTCACTCTCGGTAATTCCACACCGAGTCTGGGTAAGTTCGCTGGCTCCAAATCCGTCTTACTTTGCGGACTAAGGTATAACGGAATCACAATTCTTTAGCGGGAGGGACCTCCAAATCGGTTCCCTCGCGTAAAGTGACTCCGGTTCAGAATCCGCCTTAATTCACGGATTCAGTATCGCTTTCCTATCGTTGATCGGGACTCAGATCGTTCCCGGATCTCCCCAGTTCGGAATATGCCGTACTTCGCGGTTTCGCTATCGTTTTTCCTCTATCACTGAAGGGACCTCACAAGGGCTCCCTCAAAAGTCCAGTCTCTTCTTCGGACTCTCACGCTCCCCTTATACACTTTCTCTCATACTATCCCTCGCCTAATCATCCTTCTATGATCTCTTGTTTTTCTGCCGTCCCTTCCGGTCTCAGCCCACTTGCTCTCTTTGCCCAATGTGCGCCGATGTCTAGGTGCACATTGTAAGTTTTCAGACGCACTGTCGTCACCGAATCGTTGGAAAACGAGAGCACAATCCTATGGCGTCTCTTTTGAATGGCCTGGAAAAGAACCCGTGAAAGAGGTCCAAAATCTTTGACTACCCAGTACCGACATTCTTTCCCGGCAATTAGGGAAACATCTGCAATTTTCCCATTGTCTGTCGACATCAATCTTAACAATTAGGGGAAAGCGACTGACTTCGTCATACCCCTTTATACAATAACAATGTATTGAATTCAATAATACTGACTTTTGACGCTAAAGCTACTATACGACTTTTACCTCTTATATACATCTGGCGTACACAAACGTATCGCTTAGCGAGAGCGTTAATTGCCCCGGACGTATGTATACATCTTTCCGAAGTACGAACGTCTATGTGCACTGCTATCCATACATTTATTCCGAAGGCTTTGGAATGCAATAAAAAGACCTTGACAGGGTTTGCGAAGAATTTACTTATTTATTCACCCCTATCAAACAACCCCCAATACATCACACGCGTGCAAATACTCGGAAAGCTTTGTGGAGTGAATCACGTAATTTTTAATTGTTGTACAGTTTATTGTTAATCCCTTAACTGAAAGTTAAAGGATTAACTATAAACTGTACAAATTATCAATATAAGTGTTCACTTTTGTATATAATTATATTTATAAAAAACCCAAGGGATTAATGTTAATTATTAAACTTGTTTTCAACTTAGTATTTTAAAACTAATTATAAAATACATTGTTCAGTACAGATACATTTATAAATGTATTATATCAGTGCAAATTTGTATTTTATGTTTTTTTTTATGTTAGAATTTATCTCGTTTGTTTACTTTTAGTAAATTAATCATTTTTTAAAAAATAATTTCTTTTTGATTTTAGTATTTATTACGCCCTCCATCAGGTTATATATATATATATATATATATATATATATATATATATATATATATATATATAACAATTGATGTTACCGGATGAAAGAAATTTTAATTAGGACAAGGTAATTAATATTTTGAGTAGTTTTAAAAATAAGTTGTGCAAGATAAACTGTAAGAAAAGAGCAATTTAGCAAATAATTATAATTTAGCGAAGTAAAATAAATAAACGAGGCCGAAATCTTTTAAGAGCAGTCAGTAGGGTACAAATTTTTTGAAAATCGATTTTAAGTTTTTGATATTTCTAAAATCTCCAAATTATTACCTTTTCAATTATATAACATACAAGCCATTATAATAATTACAAGCATTTTAAAATGACTTTGAAAAAATAATCAGCTACCACGGGCCTCGCTCTTTTTGACAGATTAAGTGTAATCACTGACTTTTTAATTCTGAGAGAACTTGCAAAGGCTCCACAAAATTTCATTTAATCATACACAATTAACTGTAGATTAAAAGAAACTTAGCTGCAAGTTTAACTGTTAGTTTGTTTACATACTTTTGTAGTCAAGCTCGTAAAAATGATGAAAATGTTTACTTTTAATTTAAAATTTAGTACCTGGACGAATTTTTTTTGTTGCGTAATTGGAAACAATTAGTGAAATTTCTCCTTCCAAAATTTTTATACTCTTAAATACTTAATAACTTGTTTGTGATCATTCTATGTAATACATAAATACAATCTCAAATTCATATCAAAACCATATTGATACATCTTCACATTATATTTAAGATGTTTTATGTTCAAATTTGATACCTGTAAAGCATGAAAGCTACTTATTGTTTAAAAATTGATACATAATTGAGAAAATTAAACTAATACTAGAAATTATCTCGTTAAAAAAACTGAAAAATGCTATTCTGGTCAATTTAAGACTTTTTTTTTGTTTACTCTGGTACGCAAAATAAATTGCAAATATGCTAATGTTTAATAAAAGGGAACAAATATACATGTTGTAATTCGTTATTTTTCTGATGAAGTCACATTTTATAGTAAAAATTCAATTTTCTTAAAAATGATGTTTTTAAAACTGCATGCATCTTTTTTTTTCAGAATATAACGTATGTATGCGCATGAAATTGTTTTCTCATGTTACTGATATGTAACTATATATGTTCATGTGAGATTTTTGGGGATTTTCCTAAAATATATGACTAAAATCTATATATCGTGACAAAACATGTTATTTTTTTAAAAAAATTCATAGTGATATTTTTATGTAACATGTTTTTAAGAAAACTAAACAATATATGTTAATTATTTCAATTCATTGCATATATTAATATTTATTTATTGTTCAGACATGTTTTTAAGCTCTTATATCCAATGGTAAATAATTATAACTCAGTTGTGTAATGCTTTTTGTCGTTGCGAGAAGCTTGTTACATGCATACAAATACACAAATTTCATGTTTAAAAACATAAAAACAGTTTTAATTTTGACTTTTTTTAGAAATCTTTTGTACAGTTTAGAGAAAATTTTGAATTTTTAAACTTTTGCAAATTGTGTTTGCATGTGAACATACAAATCCATAATGAAACCTTTTGCAATGTCGTAAAATTACATATTCCCAAATCGTTACTTTTACATAATGATACATGTTTAGATTGTATTTATGATATTTTAAGGTCAAATTTGATATTTGTAATGCATTGAAGTTAAAAATTCTTCACAGACTGTTACAGAATTAGAGGAAATTGTAGCAAAATGCTAAAAAAATCTCGTTAAACAAAAAACTGAAAAATAGTATATCTCTCTATATCTCTGTACAAATAGTAAATGAACAAATTCTCAATTTTTCAAATTTGTCGCATTACTTTGCTATTCCTTTTTGAAATGATATTCAGGATAAGAGATATTTAAATTTTTCCAAAACTAGAGCACTTTATCTTAGCTATTATATGAAATTGTGTAAAAAAAATGATTATATTCTCATAAAGAACTGCGAATTTTGTAATAAAACAGTGATTGATAAATCTGAAGGTTAAAACACTTTTACTGCTTTAAAGAGCATACACAAAAAAGTTTAGCAAATTATTTTAAAAACTTTTTGAGCAATCGCTGTCCCTGTTTGAGTTTTTTTAGAAAATAACACATTTCGAGTAAAACGCATTTTAAAGTTTAACATTATATGTAAAATTATGACATCTGCTTTTACTAAAGGACCTGTAGATTTTGTTCTAGTGAATGGAAAATAAAAACCTAGGTATTTTTATGAAGCTAATAAGATGGCCTGTAAAATAAAATCCTAAAAAAATGTGTCAATTTTTAAAAAAAAAATCTTGATTTTAGGGTCGTCGGATAGAGTTCAAAAGCGGAATTCTTTTGTCCATAACACCCAAGCTATTTCTTTTGGAAGTCGAAATTTACAAAACATGTTTTAATTAGGTATCTATTCTGAAAAAGAAACATGTCTGCAAATTTTGCGTCTTTAGGTCTAATAAAGGGTGTTTTTTTAGAGGTATAGAACTTTAAATTGCAATAAAACAACGATGTACTATTCGATTGACATGAATTTTTTTATTCGAAAGATAATCTTGTGGCATTACATTTTAAATGTGATTTCTGGCATATGACTGCCACGGCTGGCTCGGATGTAGTGCAATCTGGACGTCCAATTTTCGATGATATTTTCCAACATTTGTGGCCGTATATCGGCAATAACACGGCAAATGTTGTCTTCCAAATGGTCAAGCGTTTGTAGCCTATACGCATAGACCAATGACTTGACATAGCCCCACAAAAAATAGTCTAGTGGTGTTAAATCACAAGATCTTGGAGGCCAATTCGCAGGTCTAAAACGTGAAATTAGGCGGTCACCAAACGTGTCTTTCAATAAATCGATTGTGGCACGAGCTGTGTGACATGTTGCGCCGTCTTGTTAGAACCACAGCTCCTGGACATCATGATTGTTCAATTCAGGAATGAAAAAGTTAGGCTCTATACCGATCACCATTGACTGTAACGTTGTGGCCTTCATTGCTTTTGAAGAAGGATTCCACCAGCCCATAAAGCGCACCAAACAGTCAGTTTTTCTGGATGTAACGGTGATTCGACATACACTTGTGGATTAGCTTCACTCCAAATGCGGCAGTTTTGTTTATTGACGTAGCCATTCAACCAGAAGTGCGCTTCATTGCTAAACAAAATTCGCTTATGAAAATCGGGAATGCGTATTCCGCACAGAACCATTATTTTCGAAATAAAATTGCACAATTTGAAAGCGTCGTTCAGGTGTGAGTCTATTCATGATGAATTGCCAAACCAAACTGAGAATAAATCACTTGACAGCTGTTAAATCGGTTGCCATCTTGGAAAGTAATGCCAACTTAAGCTTCTATACCTGGAAAAAAAACACTCTTTAGTTCCAGAGATATCACGATGAGTGTATGGGCAGGGACATCTTAAGGCATGAGCTAACTGTAACCGGGCCTCACCGCATTTGGTGACTCTCGTTCTAGATTCAGTCTTAAGAAATTCATAATTCGATTAATTTCAAAGGTGAAATGCTATTCCCGGTTGTATTCTCCAAAAAATTGGGAATTTCGGATGATATGTCAACTGACTACATGTGCTGTCCATTGTCCACATACAGGTGTAGGCCTTCCACTACATATTATAATTACACATTGATTCAAAAGGCGGCTGTCGGTCGAGCTGGTATTTGCGAATGTAAAAATTTGTTTATTTCGGGTTATTGTCTGTACAAGGTTTTGACAACGAATGCTATGCATTGTTTACTGTTAAGGGTCATAGGAGGAGTCCACTTCTGAGCAAGGGTTCAGGGCCTCAAGAAGTCGTAAGACGTATCTGCATATGAGTGGACAAGTCACTTTTCTCCTTTTTTATAGACAGATAGATTAGTACATAAAAATTTTAAAAAATTGAAATCATTGCACAATAGATTTTATTTAAACAATAATATTGTGATACTTAAATAAATATTTTAATATCATGTTCCTTTCTTATAGGGCTATTTTCATTTTACACCATCTGGAACAAGTTATCATATTTGCCCTGAAGGACAAGAATTTGATTCCAGAGTTCTTTCCTGCGTAAACTCTAGTACATTTAACTGTAATGAAAATAAGCTTGAAAGACGTCGAAGATCAACTTTAAACGAACCAAGAAGAAACATTTTAGTGAACCAATTGATTCTCCCAATCCTCCAAGACATGGCAAAGGATGAAGAAACATCAAAAAATCTTCGTAATATCTTTAGAACCGCTAAATCAGTTTACAAACTTGTTATTGATGAAATATTTACCAATTATCAGCAATCTGATGGAACTTCTACGCACGTATCCGCAGCAACAATAAATTTTGCCACGGATAGGTTTTTGTCCAGAACCAAACCGACAATTGAGAAGGTCATGGAAAAACACTTACCACTTATACTTAGACGATTTTCTGAAAAATTCACAACAATGAGCCAGAGTATGGAAGCAATAAATAAAAATTTCAACACTCATGCAGGGGAACTCAGAGATTCTGTTATTGCATTTGTCATGAAACATCGACAACTTCTGGATTCGAATTCATCTTACATTAATTCTAGAACTCTCCCGTCACTTAGAAGAGATTTTAAACCAATCAAATCTGTTCTTTTACGGATATTTGATAACTATCTCAGGACCAGACCTATGTCGTGGATGAACTTCATCAACAAGAAGATCGACTTTCTTTCTTTGTAAACACATTATAATGAGCGTACCAAAATATGTTAATTTATGATGATTTGTGACAAAGCTAATAAAACATGTTATTTTCCAAAAAAAATACATTAATAGTTTAGTTGTTATTGTACAAACTCTTGTGACAATACCAACGTTCAAGATAACTCGTTAAGTTGACAATCCTGATTTCACATACAGTCAACTCTTGGTAATTCAAAGTTGGCAGTAACAATGAAAAGCTTGAAATTATCAAGAGGGGCAGGGCAGTGTTTCTAATTTTCGTTCATAATTTTCATCGTGCTCCTCCAATACAATAACAATGTATTGATGCAGTAATAATGTATAATACTTTGACGCTAAGGTAACAATACGGCCTTAATTATAAACTGCACTAATCATCAAGTATTAAATGTTGTATTAAATTTTTTTTGTATATGATAAGCCCATGGAAAAAATAACTAGAAATTATTAAACTTATTTTTAACTTATTATTGATGCTTAGTATAAAATATATTGTGCCAGACTGATACATTTACTCGTATAAATATAGTATATCGGAGTAAATGTGTATCCTATTTTTTATTATGCTGGAATATATTTTGTTTTGCTTCCGATTAGTAAATTGATAGCTTTTTAAATAATCTTTTACTTTCGATATGCTCACTGGCCTTTGTAGGATTATCACGCCCCCTAGGGGCGCACCCCACAGTTTGAGAAACACCGGGGTAGGGAGAAACTCCCAAAATTCACGAAGAGAAAAAATTTTCTAACACAATGATATTTGAAACTATATAATAAAACAACAATCGCATATATGTATACAATCATTCAAAAGTATTTTTAAAAGTAATATTATACAGTATAAATATTATTAGGTATACAACTTTGCTTCCGCCGTTTTTTTCCAAAATTCGAGACTTTATTGTAAAAAAACTGATTATACATTTAAGATTCAATAATTGCGTTCGATAACCATCACCTGTGATTATTTCAGTCGGTTTTAATAACTCATAATACACTACGGCGAGCTGGTCCCACCAAATGCCATGCTGGTCTTCGACGTCAAAATCACCGTTCTTGAAGCGTTGAAACCACTCTCGGCATTTTCTTTCATTAATAGAGGCCTCACCATAGGTATTTGAGATCATTCTATAAGCCTCTGCCGTAGATTTCTTCATATTAAAGCAGAAAATTAAAACCTCCCGCAAATGATGAGAATTTAGCTTGTAAGGTGACATATTTAATCGAGAATAACTTTATGATGCAGACAGAAATCGACTAATATTTCGATGACGTTGTGTTTACAAATACTTAATCTTATTGTATGATATCTACGATCTATTTATTTCGACTTCCACTTACCGCTACAGTCATCTATTGCAAAACGGCGGAAGCAAAGTTGTACACCTAATATACAGAAGTTATAAGTCCTGTATCTTTTTATTTATACATTTATGAGTTAAAAAAAACTATTAAAAGATTACGTATTGTACCGAAGTATTCTTTTTTGATGAAAAAAAATCTTTTTAATCTGTTATCTGTTCCCTCTGACGCAGTCACCAACACCATTAGTTCTTCAAGGTAGTCTTTAGTCATGTCCAGGTTCTATTTGGTGCCACATGCCAAAGTCACACAAATAAGTCATAAATCGTCATATCTCTCCGACGCAAAATACACAATACTACACATCAGGGGCGTAGTTACCGCCGTATCATTGACGGGGCCCCCAACATACGTACCTACAGTCCAAAAAGCAGGGTTCTCATATCTAAGGAGAGCCCCCGGAGAAATCTGATACTTGGCCCCCTCAGCCAGTGCTATGCATCCCTTCTTTACAATAGTGGACTATTCTTTCTGAACTCATATGTAGCAAAGGCACGTGCAAAACGAAAGATATGGACGGCTGAAGAAAGCTCCGCTTGAAGAAGGAAAGCAATAAAAGTGTCCTTTTATTTGATAAACCGCGAAAAACAAAGAAAGGATGGCAGACGGATGGTCATCAAAGGGACTACGTTACACAGAGACAAAGTAACACATAACATGTGAGCTCCAATATGTTTGTTATGCTTCTATATGATAGTGAATGTTAAAAATGTCTAGAGCTATATAAGATAACCTCGAATTATAGCGTGTTGTAGTCTAGCTAGCCTTAGATTTTACTGCGAAGTATTGAGTGTACCTAAACGTGTTGTTTTAGTTCGAAATATTAAGAGTTTTTCTTGGGGGTGACAATGTACTTCGATTTAGCTAGAGGTTCGTATTATCGAAGGTTTGAATTAGCGAGAGTCGACTGTATGTTGTACGCGTTAAATTGGCTATCGTGCTTCGTTTCCTATAACGTCGCCTATACGGTTGTTATTAAGTAACGCGTTTTTATGTATATAATTATTTTAAAGGTTTTTTTCATCTTTCTATTTAGTTAAATGAGTTATTTCATAGATATTTTCTTACGTAAATGCGACCAACTTTAAATCAAAATATAATTTATAAAATTATGCTAATTTACCAGTTTAATTAATATCTATAAAGATAATTAATTTGGAATTCTGAACACTTCCGTGAAGCAGCAGACAATCCTTAATTTGTTAAATTTACTTGCTTATTGCAGTGTTTCTCAAACTGTGGGGCATGATAATCTTACCAGGAGGGCACAAACATATCGAAAAACTAAAAATAAAAAAATATTTAAAATAGATATTAATTTACTGAAAAGAAGAAAAAACGAAATACACACATTCTGACATAATAAAAAGTAAAATACACATTTGCACTGATATAATATACTTATAAATGTATCAGTACACAGCGTAATGTACTTGATCATTATTTCATAAATACTGAGTTAAAAACAAGTTCAATAAAATTGACCTCGTGAGCTTGTCATACATGAAATTATATATACTAAGTTTAATTGTTATCTTGATGAATTTTACGGTTTATATAATTAAATTCTTATGATAGTTTTAGCGTCAATGTGCATTATTATCGAATTCAATATATTATTTTTGTGTGGAGGGAGGTGCGATGAAAATAGTTGTTAGTCAGAAATTTAACGTCAATTGTAATTAGAAGAATTTTGTTTATTTTAATTTTATATTCATACTAAAAAGAATACATTTAAAAAAATTAAAAAAATAAAAAAATTATTGCGCATTAATTGACTGAACTATCTCGTTTTTAATTCACAATTACCATAAAATCCGTCATATAACATGCACTTTTAACACACATAAAAAAAAAATCGAAATTTGCGGGTGCACGTTATACGTCAGGTATAAAAATGAGAGATTTAAAAAAAGACCAGCATATTAAAAAAACCATATTTCTTAAATCGGAATACTGTTTATGTAAAAGAAATGACATTCTTCATGAAAACAAAAAGGGTTGCTGTTCTAGAAGTATATTACCTTTTCTAAAGTTTGGAATAATATCTCGAATAAATGACTTCACAACATTAACGCATTACACACGTGTATTTCAAGTTTCTTCGTAATAAATTATACACTGCTCAAAATAATTAAATGATATTGCGGTTTTAGGTGGATCTTGTGGCTGGGAAACATTTTAGCTGATTGATACATGGTCGATAGACGTAGTAGGTTATATGAGAATAAATTACACATGTTTGGCAGAAAAAAATGCATTTTATTGCGCATTTGTGTACAAAAGGAAAAAAAAACACAATTTGTGCATATGAGAAAAAAAGAATAAGAAAATGTGTTTTCTTCAAAGGAAATCATTTTCAGTAGGGGGTATGGTTTCCACGGACGGCCAACAACGTTGAGCACCTTTGAGACATGGAGTCAATGAGGCTATTAATCACGAGTTGGAGTATTTTGTCCCACTCTTCCAGAAGAGTTGTTTCCAGTTCTTGGAGAGTTTGTGGGGGTCGTTGGCGGCCAGCAACTCGTCTTCCTAGAGAGTCCCAAACGTGCTCTATTGGGTTCATGTCTGGAGAACACGTTGGCCATTCCATTCGTACAATTCCTTCCTCGAAAAAGAAATCATCCACTAGGTTAGCACGATGTGGCATGCAGTTATCTTCCATTAAAATGAAGTCATCTCCGATTGCCGCAGCGTAAGAGACTACAATAGGTCTGAGGATCTCATTCCTATATCGGCGAGCAGTCAGAGATCCATCTCGAATGATGTAGAGGTATGTGCGCCCGTCAATGGAGATGCCACCATACACCAACATTCCCCCACCGCCAAATCTTACACTTTCGTGCACGAACGCAGGATTATTCCTACTTCCACGGACCCTACAGATGAAAATACGCCTATTATCCGGATGAACACAGAAAAACAGGACTCGTCAGAAAAAAGAACATTGCTCCATTCATTTATCCTCCAGTTCACATGCTCTGTTGCCCACTCCCTGCAATCGCGACGATGCCTTGATGTTAGTCTAACACATACCATCGGTCGGCGAGGATACAGACCTACACCATGGAGCCGGTTTCGGACATTCTGAGTTGAAAGTGTGGTGCCAGTAGCCGAGCGAAAGTGTTGTTGGAGAAGAGTAGCGTTCATATTTCGGTGTCTTGGAGCCGTTTACACTAAATAGCGATCTTCATTGGGCGTTGTTGCCCGTCTACGACCTTGTCCTGGTCTTCGGCCTGCACTTTAAGTCTCCAAAAAACGGTTCCAGATCCTGGAAATTACACTTTGTGACACTCCAATGGCTTGCGCTACTTCGGCTTGAGTTTGGCCCTCTTCTAACCTACCAACAACTCTCCAAGCTTCTGAATTGGTTAAATGACTTCGCTGAGTCATCGTACTCATCGAAACAAAGCAGTCATTGAATTCCGATCATCCTTGTCTCCATTTCAGTTGAACGTCAAATTTCATTCGCTGCCGCTGAAGTGACGTTTTTGACGTCGAACTCAAAATTAGTATACTCCACAGTTTGAAAATCAGAAAAATTTGCATTTGTGATTCTCTTCTTCCATTTTCGGCAAAAAAAAATTCGCTTATATCTTTATTTTATATAAAACTTACAATATCCTTTAATTGTTTTGAGCAGTGTAGTTTGAAAAAAATTAAAAAATGCGCTTTTTTATAGTGAAATCGAACTAAAAGTAAAAAAAAAAAACCAATTCTTAAGTTAAGAATAAAATGATTAAAGAGAAAATTAATATCATTGGGGGTAAAAGCGTGGGGTTTCTTACTAGTTCTATTCCGAAATGCTGAGTTAGTGTGAAAATGTAGTACAAAGCATCCTACGCTTTCCCCCCAATGACATTAATTTTCTCGTTAATCATTTTATTCTTATACTAAGAATTTTTATTTTTTACTTTTTAGTTCGATTCACTATAAAAGCGTGTTTTTTAGCTTTATTAAACTACAATTTATTTTTCATTTTTTAGTTCAATCTACGATAAAAGCCTGTTTTTTAGTTTTTAAAACTATCGTTTATTCATTGTTGAATTTATTTAACTAATAAAAGTGTGTAAGAAGAAAGATTAAATGTCGATAACATAATCACCTTTTAAAAATATTGTTATAATGTTATTCTTATCATCACTTCTAGACATTGCTTTATCAAAAAAATATTTATATATATAAATATATATTTATATATATATATATATATATATTTAGCAGTTACAGCAAAAATTTATCATCTTTTAAACGTATTTCTATAATGTTTATTCGTATCATCACTTCTACACGTATTGCTTGATAAAATTAAAAAATATTTAGAAGTTAGAACATTAATTTTTTTTATTCACATTCAGGTGTTTTTTTTATTTCCATTTTCAAAAAAACTATGCACCCACCCTACCTTTTTTACATATAAAGAACACTTTTTTAAATTTATTTCTTATCAACCAGAAGCCTATTTTAAGGTTATAGGGTTGCACCTTATTGTTTTAGTTCCTAAATCTGGAATTAGTCACCAAATCTAGAAATGGCATATGGAATTAGTCGCCAAATTCTGTTCAGGCCAGTGTTTCTCAAACTTTCAATACTGGCGACCCAATTTTCAATCATAATTTTTGTCACGCCCCCTGTACAACAATAATGTATTTACTGCAATAAAAATGCACTTTTACGCTAAAGCTACAATACGATCTCAATTATAAACTGTATAAGTATTAAATGTTGTATATGTTACTTTTAAGTAATATATATTTTAAGAAATTACTTAAAATATATATTACTTACTTATATATATTATATTATTTTTTTCTCCAATTTTTATTTGGAACAGATCGCAAAATGATGTATTTATTTAAAGATATATTTCCTTCAGCATCTATTTCTCAAAGTACAAATGTCATTAGAAACATTGTCTAGTCTATGTTGCTCTCTATCATATCCATCACATTTGGCATTATCGGGTACGTTTGCGTGAGTCTGAGCAACCTATCGGACGTCTGCGCAAAACATGTAAAAATGTTTTTCCTCGTACAATTCCAGTCAGTTTTTTGGTCGACTTGAAACTTCTTTAGCTACCGAACCTACCTTGAATGTACATTTTTTAATTAGCACGTTAATTTCAATTCACGGTTATTAAGTATTTACGGCAGTAGATTAAAACAAAATCATACATGCATTTTTAAGTCGTAAGCAAACATTCGACGATAATAAAGGATCAACAAGTACACAGACGAGCATGGTTCCGAAAATTTAATCAAGGAAATATTCTCAAAAATACTTAAATTTTGGATTTACCACTACTGCAGTAAATGATGGGGGGATGCCCCAGCTAGTTATGTGTTAAAACTTACAAATCTGAAGAACAACATGTGAAAGTTGTTTTTGCAACCATGTAAAAAATCATTTAGCCATGTTGGCAAAGAATTTTAAAAAGTATTTTCTTGATGAGGACAACTTGGTAGCAAGTTACGAGTGGATTACGGATCTATTTCAAGATACTCCAGAAGGGTTCTCAACTTCCGAAGAAAAAATCTTCATAGAATTCACATCCAATGAAAAATTAAAATGCAATTTTGTAATAAATCTCTCTTTGAATTTTGGGTAGAGGTGGATGATGAATTCTCTGTACTGAAAACAAAAGCACTTCGTATACTATTACCATTTTCAACATCCTACCTTTGTTAAACCGGATTTTCTGCGGTGGCTGCTTTGAAGACAAAATATAGATCTCAGCTAATAGAAAAATAACTCAGAGTGTCAATTTCTGATATTAAACCTTCATTTGAAAAACGTTGATCTACAAGACAAGCCCATGGAAGTCACTAATAATTATTAAACTGGTTCTAAATTTAGTATTAAGAAATTATTTATAGAAAACCTTCTTCTGTATTGATACATTAAACGTATACTGGCTGAAACACCGGCTCTTCACACGAGTCCATTTTTTAAAAGTATAACATTATTCTTGATATAATAGCTGAACTGTAAAGAGAGTAGAACTGTGTGCACGGCATTGTATACAAAAATGTAAAATGATTTTTTTTAGATAAATGCTATAATTGTAAATAACTGTTAAAAAGAACTGTAATTTTAAATCTCACAAAATTAGCATTTAGAATTAATGTTAAAAAATGAAAAAGAATATAAAATTCCTATGAAGAATAATTGAGTTACTTTTTGATATTTAAAGCGAGAAGACTTCAAAATGTTTTAACCCGGGAGCAGGCGCGCACTCGATACTAACGCTAATGGTAGTGTGGGGGACTCAGTCATCCCAATTATTTGTTTATAATTATTTTTACTCTACAGGATACAAATCGGAATTCCAATGAATAATTTAATTAAGAGAAAGTATACTTACCGGCTTTCAAGTAATGTTCAATTTTTCTTCCATGATTTGAGAAAAACCCCAAGAAAACTGAACTAAAATGATTCAAAAGTGCAATACCTTAATAAAGGACGAATATCAGAGACACTTTTCACTAACATTACAGAAATGTTATTTGCTGGCAAAGCTGTCATATTTTTTGTTCCAAGTTATTGTAGTTTTAATAAGCTTTCATGATCGAGTGAGTGAATATTAACGTCGCACTGTTCAGCTACACGAGGGCTTTTAGAGACGGACCTCGTAATTTTGAACAATGGTTGACGAGGACGATACTTGAGCTGGCCTCGTTCAACTACCACACCACTCCAACAATAGAACGTTTGAGCTCTCGGCAGATTTAACGTGCACCTCCCCCTACATAACGGGTCTTTAGTGGTACTGGGCTCGAACTCGTGACACCTTTGGTGATCAACAAATATCAAGTTGAACTTCTTTTTTCTTGTGTCTTTTTGACAACGCGAACTGAACCTTGTGGTACACTTAAGGCTTAATATTTCAGTTGATGGAGTTCTTTATGAAGCATTTGAAAATTTTCCTTTCGTTTCATGTTCATCGTGTTTCTCAATCATGAATAATATGCATTCTTTTGCTTGATCAGTTTCAACTTCCTTCAATAGAGATCACAGATGCCCCGCACCACCGCTCCCGGGTTAAAAGTGTATTCAGAAAAAAATACGGATGTTCTAAAAAGGATTATGACGTTTTTCACTATGCTTTATATATGTTGGAGATTACTCTTAAAAATAAATCTTAGCCAAATAATCCTTCAAATCAATCAATGTTTTTCCAAAAATATCGTAAAACACTTCATTATTTACAATTTCCCTAAGCGAGAAACAAATACATAAAATATGGGATGGAACTAATTTAGAAACCATACCAGTAAGTTTGAAGGTCAATCAAATGATCAGCAAATGTATTATGCTGCCTGACTGAAAAGTGAATCATGTCTTCCTTTTCTTTCTACACTAATGTACAGTATTTCAATAATAATTACAGTGATGAAATGTTTATCTTCTTACAATTTTTCTCAGGGTCTGGGTTTCGTTTTTTTCTTTAAACGAGTAATATATTATGTTAAAGAAGAAAAACGCCAGATGATAAACATAAATTATATTAGTGTTGTTGTGCATTTTTTTATTATGGAAAAAAGTATTTTGTTTCACTTCTTTTCGAATATTTTTTAAAAAAAATCTTTAAATTTTCGATATGCTCGCGCCCCCCTTGTAGGGACGTCGCGTTCCCCCCCGGGGGCGCGCCCCACACTTTGAGCATCACTGGTTCAGGCCAATAAAACAAAATTTTGAAATCATTGTATTGTCATGGGTCCATGACAAGTGTGCGAAATTTCGAATCAAATTAACCTTTTAAAGAGGGTAAAAATCGATTTCATCCATTACATACGAGTGAAACTTATAAAAACGTGTTAAAAAAGAGGAGGCGTGTTATAAGGTGAATATACTTAAAAATTAAAATAATGTGGGTTGAACGTATAGATGCGTGTTACATAGTGGTGCTACGCCGCATTTTACGGTATAGTAAAAAAAAATGTGGAATTTATTCTATAAATATACACTCTGTCGCAAAAAAATATATGCACCCAGAAGAAATCAAGCTACAATCACGAAACTCGGCAAGAATGTAGTCTGGTAAGAGATATGCAAATGATTAAAATTTCGAAGTCAATGAGACAAGGCTAAGTGTGCTATGCGCATATTAGTTGCGCAACTGGGAGAGTTTAAAAGCATGAGTACGAGCGCCGTACGGCTATCCAAACGAATCGGATGACTTTGATAGACGATATTGAGACTTAGGATGCCTCTAAGACGTAACCGGCGGCAGTACGAGCAGCTGACGGACTTTGATAGGGGCCGTATAATAGGCCTCAGAGAAGCAGGTTGGTCGAATAGACGTATCGGCCGCCACCTCGGTCGGAGCGATATGGTAGTTGCTCGGTGTTGGCAACAGTGGATCAAAGAAGGTAGAGTGTGCCGTCACGGAGGGTCAGGACGTCCCAGGAACACAAATGATCGCGAGGATCGTGCAATCAGAAGAGTGGCCACTTCGGCACCAACAACGTCGCTAGCATCGATTCAACGCCACTTACCTCCTTCCAGACATCCAGTGCCATCAAGAGAAACCATAAGGAGACGACTGACCGAAGTTGGCTTGAGGAGCCGACGTCCGCTAAGACGCTTACCACTGACCCCACATCATAGGCAGTGTCGACTGGATTTTGCCGACCTCGGGCAACTTGGAGTGTGACAGACTGGAGACGTGTCATCTTCAGTGATGAATCCCGATTCAGTCTCAGTGCTGATGACCACCGCACACGTGTCTGGAGATCCGGCATTTATTGTCGAGCGGCATACAGCAATTTCACAAGGTGTGACAGTGTGGGGAGCAATTTCTTGGGACACACGATCATCTTTAGTGGTCCTTCAAGGCACTTTGACAGCTCGCAGATAACGATATTTTAACGCCGATTGTGCTACCCATGCTATCAAGTCGCCCAGGTGCCATTTATGAACAGGATAATGCTCGTCCATATACTGCGCGACTCTCCCTACAATGTCTTCAAGGATATGACGTCCTACCATGGCCTGCCAGGTCACCAGATCTTTCGCCAATAGAGCATGTCTGGGACGCGCTGGGAAGGCAACTGCAGCCGTCCCGAGATACAGGAGAATTAACTGCGCAGATGCAAAGACTATGGCAGGATCTTCCACAGGGGGTCATAAGTGATCTAATTGAATCGATGCCACGCCGAATTTCGGCTTGTTCGGCCAGAGGTGGCTTTACTACTTACTGATTTTTAACCTTTTGCAAGCTGTAACCACTTAATAAAATGATATTTTGTTCTGAATTTTTAATCATTTGTTTATTTTCATATACACTACATGCATACCAAATTTCGTGAATGTAGCTCAATTTCTTCTGGGTGCATATATTTTTTTGCGACAGAGTGTATTTCATTATACCATATAGTTAAAATATATTTTCATCACCATTTAATCGCAATACTATCATCCTAATTATTTATATTTTTCCCAAGTGTAAAACATGAATGAAGAGTGTCTTGGTGTTTTTATAACACTTTACACTTTCTTTTAGTACAAGAATTTAAAAAAGTGCTGTTAAATTCATAATAAGTGTAGCATTCACGTAAACTAAGCTAATTTAGTTTTAAAAGCATAGCAATAATAAGTGTAAATAGCATCCATTTATGTGCGATAATTACCCAAAACATCAAATAAATGAAATCAAGCCTAAAATTCGTTGCATAAATTATTTTTGTTCTCGTTAATTAAAATTTTATTTTTGATTTTAGTACAAATTTCTAATTGCAAATATAAATAACTAATGTCACTGAAATTGAAATGTTAGTCAATAAACTATTTAAATGAAGAGGAAATTTTAACCATAGAACACACTAATAACAACACTAACAACACTAGTTTTAACCATACAATATTAATTTAAAATTCAGATTCAGAGAGTTGAATTTCAAACAAAACTTGAGCTTGGCAATTTGAGATTTTTTCGAAACAAGAAAATGACATTCTTTGTTTTGAAGTTTAGTTCGGTAAAACACTTGAGGATCATTACTGATTTTTTGTTTACTTTTTTAACACGCCTAATTTTATAGAAAAAATATTGTTGCTTTTGCATACGAATAAAATGTAAACTAATCTTGCTAAATTAAAGAAGGGCTACAGGGAATATTTAGCATAAAGTATAAAAGTCAAGATTCTTCACTTTGTTCATTGTCTTTTTATATGTACTTCCAGTGACTAATTAACTTTTTTTTTCTTTCGAGAAGTGTTTAGTTTTTTCCAGAATTGTAAAATGTTTTTGCAGTAATTTCAGGTGGAGACTTATTTTTCTTTGTACGTCATACTACATGAACAATTAAAATAAAATGAACAATTTTAAGTGTTCAAGAGTTAAACCATTAATATTTATTTTAAGTTTAGTATTCTTTTGAGGCATTACATAAACTCTAGGAATATTTAAAAGGGAGTATATTAATTGTGTTTTGTATTATTTTGCTAATTAGACTTGGCAATAAAAATTAGGCAAATATATATTAAAAATATCAACCTTAAAAATGTTTCCCTATTTTGTGAGATTAAAGTTCTTACTAATGAATTCGAGTAAAATGTTCAGCAATGTTACAACACATATATTCGTGTACACACACACATTCACAGTGTATATTTTAATACACCAAGTAACATAAAATGTTTTCTTAAAGTCAATTTCTATTTAAGTCAACAAAGAAAATTTTATCTTAGTTAATTTTATTTATTTAATGAATTGATATTTGAAAACACTGAATTAACATTAAGTTTCATCCACTACAAATTTAAAACAGTATATTTGAGAAAAAGAAAGTATTCGTTAGAAAAACTTACTGGCGACAACTGGTGAGGCTGGTTCTAACTTCGTCAGAAATAATGCAGAATACATATATAATTAAAAAATAATTCATTAGTACTTGAAAAACTGTAACTGATTTAATATTTGAAAAACTGTAAGAACATCAATTGTCATTGTCTTTAAGTTTAAAAAATTTATTTTAACTTCAGTGGATGCATAAATATATTTGAGTAACGATTGAATATTTGAAGAAAATGAATATATAAATATATATATGTAACAAATGGTAATTCTTTATCTCTCTTCGTGCTTTATATTAATGCTTTATATTAATGCTCGCGCGTGCTTTTATTTATAAAAATTAACTGTAATTTTAATTATGGAAAGTTCTGGAACTTTCGATGGCAATAGATAAGGAGATGGAATATTCAGTTTTGTAGAATAAAGTCGTTAGTTGTATGTGGCAAGAGTTGCTGACATTTTTTTTATTTCCGTGTTAAAACTGGCGCCCACACCCGTGGCGAAAGAACTACGATCCCGTAGACGCTGTGACGAAACGCCGCAGAAAAATGAAAATTTAACCGGCTCTGTAAACCTTACTGTCCCGGAAAAAAATTACTGGTATTGCACCGCAATCCTTCTAAAGCAAGAGAAAATCCCTGAAATCAAGAGAGAAAGTGAATCATCCTGACTTCAATTGTCTGAAGAAAAGAAAAAAAAGAACATCTATTTCCTGTTAAAAGTTTTTGCAATAGTGTTTTGTGTGCATTTTTCATATACAAGTGATAGCAATCCTGCTACAGTGTGTTAGTGCTAGGGATAATTTTATTATTTATTTCATTGATTTTTGGTATGCTTATGCAATGATAATTCTTAATTTTGCTGTATATTAATTTATTTCTTGTGAGATAACGCTTCCTGATTAATATTTTGTGAATTGCACATTAATAATTACTATTTTGCTTGATATTTTACTGATTTTCTATTGAATTTAGGTAGCATTACATGCCTGATTATTTAAGTTTTGTTTAGTATTTTCATTGCATTGAATTTGTGTATCATTACAACTGATGATTCCTAAATTTTCTTTATATTATTTTATTATTTGAATTAATGTTCCTTGTTGGTATTTTGAATATGTTACTAATTTATTTACCTATTTTAATTGTTTTTTGAAGTGCATAATATTTTATAAGATTTTAAAGCTAGCCATATTTTAAAGTGTATTCCCATATCTGTAAGAGCTTTGGTGGACAATAAGGCCTGGACCCTAGTTATTTATTTTATTTATTTGCAACTCTTAAATTTCTCAGTCATGTCATTTCTGGGAAAAGGGAAAAAAGCTGATCTCATTAAGCTTGCTATTGAGTTACGTGAATGTGAGTCGAAGGGGGAAGAGCTAAAAATAATTGAATTAAGGACAAAAATTTTAACAAATGATGCTTATAAGGAAGACCCTGAATTTGTGAAATGTATCTTTGAGGGAATCGTATCAAATAGGATAGACGAGGAAAACAAACAAAAAGAGCAAACACTGCGTGAATTTGAGCTGCAGAAAATACGACTGCAAAATGAGACTCAAAGAGTCGTAGGTCCACAAACCCTACCCCAAACAAAAATTGAATTAAAAAAATTGCTACCAACATTCAATCCTGAAGTTCATAACATGGACCTGTTCCTCACCTTATTTGAACGGCAAATGTAGCTATTAGATCTCGGTGAAGATCTGTGGGTACCATATCTCATTGGTGCCCTACCTAGTGATGTAACCTCCCTCATTGCCCGTGAGCCTGAGGAGAAATGCAGGGATTACTCCCACATTCGAGGAATGCTTCTGCAACGGTTAAAATTAACCGCAGAAAAATTCCGGGAGCTGTTTTCACGTCACAGAAAAAGCCCGAATGGGACGTGAAAGGATTATTATTTTGAAATCCGAGCATATTTTGAAGGTTGGCTCAATGAGTTAAAAATTGATTCATTTGACGGATTGAAGAATTTGATGATTGCCGATCAAATGAAAAAGAGATGCTCTCCAGAGTGTAAGGAACATTATCTGGATATCTGGGAAGAACTTATCTCCCCAGAAATGTTAGCAGATAAGCTGGAAATTTTTGATAACATCCGACGTTCCCTATCCAGTGGACCTAGGAGATACGTGAAGGCATGTGAAATCGTAAATGATGGAAGACAGGTATCATTCAGGAAACCTGAACACCCTCCCAAAAGAGAATATTACCATCAGATACCAAATGAAAGATCCTCTCTCAGATACTATGGCTGTGGGAAACAAGGAGTGATAAAAGCTAGGTGCCTCACCTGCAACCTCAACGCCTCACAAAGAACAGACTTAGCAACCAAGCACATCAATGCTTACACAGCTCAGACCAGAAGACCTCGATTGTCCCTAATCGACATAACTTTCTGTGGAATAAAGGGGCGTGTATGTGCAGACACAGGATCTTCACATTCAATTGCTGGGGAAAGGATGTTCCAGATATTTAAGGATAAGGGACTCCTTTTCCAGGAAACCACATTAGCAATGAGCTTAGCAGATGGTCAACAGACAACAGGTGAGGCCCTCACAACCCAAGTAATGGTAGAAATGGAGGGGAGGTCAGTCTTGACCAAATTCATAATTCTCCCAAAGGCAAAGGGAAATAGAACACTTCTAGGAACAGATTTCCTTAATTCTGCTGGTTTGGTTCTAGATGTGAAGAATACTTGTTGGTACTTTTGGGACAATAATACCCATAAGTATCCATTTGTTGAAATTTTATTATAAGATACCGAAAAATTAATAAAACATCAAACTCTTTAAAATTTGGAACCTTTTCAATTTTCCAACCACTAAAAATGAATAAATTTAAACTTCATCAAATCATTTGAAACATTTTCTTACACTTTGATAAAATAATAACGAAAAAACTAATTAAGATTTATTAGTTTTTCTTTTTAGATTTCAAAGCCTAAGTGTTCAGGGAAGTTTAAGTACAAAGTGCCTGGTTATATATTGTTAAAATACACCGAATTATATTTGAATTTTAAGTGCTTGAACTTCAGTTTACATCAAAGACAACATGAATGAAGATTTTCACACATTTTTTTATAACTTGAATGTTTGAATAAATGGTAATCAAAAATATACGGAAACATTTACAGTAGACATTTATGCATATAAATAAACATAAAAATCAATTTTAAATTCGAGCTATTGAAAAACATTCGAATTATATATTGTTCAAAAATATCTATTTATACAAAAATACCTCAACATTTATCTTTTTAAAGGCTAACTGAATAAGTAATTAAAATCTGGATATGTTTTGAAATCTCGACCTTATAAAGCTAGAAATTTTATGTTAGAAATTCCATTTGAAATTTCGAAAAAACATGCATCGCGCAGTTAAAAATTATTTACCATAAGTTTTAGCAATTGTTTGAGTATAATAAAAATTTCAAATTTTATTATATAGCTTCTTTGGTATCTTTTAATATATTTCCGGCCGCGGTAGCCGAGTGGTATAGGTATCGGAACGTGGCTTGCTTTGTCACGATTTCGAGCCCAGTACCACTAAAGACCCGCCGTGTAGGGCAGCGATGCACGTTAAATCTGTCGAGAGCTGAAACGTCCTCCCGTTGGTGTGGTGGGGTAGTTAGAGAGAGGGTGCCAGCTCAGGTGTCGTCCACGTCACTTGACCATGGTTCAAAATTACGTGGTCCGTCGCCAAATGCCCTCGTGTAGCTGAACAGTGCGACGTTAATATTCAATCATTCATTTAATATATTTCGAAGATTTCATACAATTCGGTTGAAAACCGCATGCTAAGAGCAAAAAATATACTAAAAAATTGATGAATATACAATTACAATAAATTCTTACATAGAGAAGCAAAACTGAGAAGCCAAAGCGTAGGAATAAAAAATTTTGAGTATATCTGAAGTAGTTTTCGAAATATTTATTTTAAAGTTTAGAAAATTTGTGTGCGTTATGTTATACTCTGATATCAATTAAATGGTTAAAATAATGTGTTAATATTAGTCATGTAATCGTTTGATGACACATTCATATACTAATAAAAATTATCATGGTCATTGATGCGAATGTCAAGAATTTTATGTAATTTTAAATTCAGACATTAAGATATTGATGTAGAAAATATAAAAACGACCATCTAAAATACATGAAAATGCAGTCTGCTATAAAATGATCTTGACAAACAAAATCCGGCATTTTCACTTACTATGGCAGAGCCGGCTTAGTCAGGGGCGATCTGGAAAACAGAGAGAGAACCGCGGTTTTGATGGATGCCGCTCTAGCTTTTAAAGCTCCCAGGAAAATTATATATATATATATAAATTACAAATGCAAAATAAATCTTGTAATTTTCCATACATTTTTATAACAACGAATTGTGGAATTGGCTTCCAATACATTGTTGTGTTTGACAATATCTAAGGTAACCAACCCTACTTTAGATAGATTTGTACTACTTTTTCGTAACCGTATTCCTTTTAAAATTAATTCGTGCAGCCGAAATACACCTTTGTACCCTTAAAAATTTATGTTAACTATAACGGTTAATTTTAATTTATGCAACTTGTGAAATGTTCATAATTAACCATTTCCGTCTAAACAGTTTACATGAAAAAAAAGTTTGACTCCCTCATTCATTAGGATTTATATAAGATTCTAACATTAAATTTTATTGTTCACCGATGAGAAGGCGATCAGCTAGTTTTAGGATTCCACCTCCCCTAAAATTGTGAAACAACTGCAGTCCTTCCTGCAAACCTGCTCATGGTGACCGAAAATTTATAGCCAATTTTTCTGAGATTGCCCGACCCTTGAGCAACCTAACTAAGAAAAAGGCTTTCTGGAAATGGTCAGAGGAAGAGGAGAAAGCATTTCAGACCTTGAAGCAATGTTTGGTGTCTCCACCAATTTTGAAGCAAGCAGACTTCTCTAAACCTTTCCTGATAAGAACTGATGCCAGTAACTATGCTCTAGGAGCAGTCCTCCTACAAGGAGAAGACAAAGAAGAACATCCAGTTGAATTTGCTAGCAGGTTGTTAAACCCAGCTGAAAGAAACTACTCGACCACTGAACGAGAAGCTCTAGCTGTGGTTTGGGCCCTCAACAAGTTTAGGGGCTACATTGATGGGGCAAGCATCACTGTAGCATCTGACCACCAACCCTTAAGGTGGCTCATGAAACTGAAATCTCCTACTGGAAGACTAGCCCGTTGGGCTCTGCAATTGCAATCTTTCAACCTCAACATGGAGTACATCCCCGGAAAGAGTAATGTGGTTGCAGATATGCTATCTCGTCCTGCGTGTCATGAAGAAAATGAACTGTGTGAGGTCTGCACTGTAGCCATTGATGTCCCATCCAGGTCTCCCAAGGAGATACGTGATGAACAAATGAAGGATGAGGAACTGGTCAAAATTATTTCTTGCCTCGAAGATCCTGACAAGAATGTTAATTATGTCAATTGGGTCGAACGAGGTTATTTAATGAATCAGGGTGTCCTATTCAGATATGCTCCAGACTCTGAGAGTGAAGAGGCCCAGTTAGTGATACCTAGCCATGAAAGAACTTTGATCCTCAAAAACCATCATGATGCCCCAATGGCTGGTCATTATGGCGCCGAAGGCACCTATACTCGAATAGCAAAGAACTATTATTGGACTGGTATGAGGAAATACATAACTGATTATGTAAAGAACTGTCCTGACTGCATTAAATACAAAGCTTCAAATCAGAAGCCTTCCGGGCTATTACAGACACCTGTGCCAGCCCAACGTTTTGAAACCTTGGCCATTGATCTCTTCGGGCCCCTACCTGAGAGTAAAGATGGTAAAAGATGGATCCTCATCATTGAGGATTGTACCACCAAGTGGGTCGAACTGTTTGCACTACCCAATGCCACAGCTAAAGAATGTGCCATTACCTTGATTGAAGAGGTTCTACTGAGGTATGATATTCCTCGCTGCCTTATCAGTGATAATGGAACCCTGTTTGTGTCAGCAGTGATGCAACAAATATGCTACCTATTAAACATCCATCAATCCCTGATCCCTGTATACCATCCACAAGCTAACCCAGTTGAACGAAAGAATAGGGATCTGAAACCACGGCTGGCAATTCTCGTCCAAGACAAGCATGACTGTTGGTCAGAGAAGCTACCCTTCATCCGCTTTGCTCTCAACACAGCCAAATGCGAAACGACAGGACAGACGGCAGCCTTTCTGAATTTTGGTAGAGAGTTACGCACTCCAAGTGAAGTTGTTAATGATATCCGAGTCGTCATCCAGAACGATAATTTTGTGCCAGAGATAACTCCCTATCTCAAGAAATTCGCTAAGTTTTCCACTCAGATTAGAGAGGTGGTTGAAGAGCAACAGGATAGTAGGAAGTTTTACGCTGATAAAAAGAGAAAAGCTGCTCCAACATATCAACCTGGAGAACATGTCTTTGTAGCATCACATCCGCTGAGCAACGCTGCGCAAGGAAGAAGTGCAAAACTAATGCCACGCAGAGACGGTCCCTACGTGATTTTAACACAAAGGATCACCATCATCTTACGAGATTGCTAGTCTTGATAATCCGGGGTACCTCTTGAGTGCTTTACCACACCTCTGCTTTAACTCACTTGTAAATAATGACAAAGTAGAAAACCCCTTATTCCCTTCTTCGTAAACGTGGCCGGTCCACCAAAGGTCCCACAGACTCCCTGGTTCCTCGTCGGGACGCCGTCTGGAACCAGA